>CM053595.1:255693357-255748005 GCA_028646575.1 Pseudocheirus occidentalis | reverse complement strand
TGTCCCTTTATTGAAGTATGAGCATCCAGCATCCCTCCCCCAGACCTTGCCCTCCCCTCTATCATCCCGCCTTTCATCCTCATGCCCCCTACTCTCTTGTGTGGCATGATGCCCATTTTAGAATTTATGCCATTTCTTCCCTAAACCAGATTCGATGAGAGTAAATGAAAGTAAAGTTGTAACAGTTATCCCTTGCCTCTTCCACATGGGATAATTAGCCCCATTTTGTCTCTCCTTGTCTCCTCCCATTCTAGTCCTCTCCCACCTCAGAATTTGCCTTTTAAAGTATCATCCCTTCATATTCAATTGATCCTATGCCCTCTATAAACCCATATATACACATAATCAGATATGTATTAATATACATATATAACTTCCTATATAGACATATGTGTGAGTATACATATATATCCATTTGTATTCCGTTCACCTATCCTTATATTAAGAAAAGTTTCATAAGTTACTGTTATCATTTTTCCATACTGGCATGTAAATAATTCAAATTTGATAGGTTCCTTATGACTTTTTTCCCATGTTTACCTTCTCATGCTTCTTGTGTTTGGTTATCAAGTTTTCTGTTCAGTTCTGATTTTTTCAGCAAGAATGCTTGAAAATCCTCCACCACATTGAATGACCATATTTTCCCCTGGAATAATATGCTCAATTTTTCTGGGTAGTTGATTCTTGGTTCTAATCCCAGCTCCCTTAATCTTCAAAATATCATATCCCAGGCCTTTCAATCCCTCAGTATAGAAGCTGCCAGATCCTGGGTTATCTTGATAGTGCTTCCACAGTATTCAAATGATTTTCTCTTGGCAGCCTGTAATATTTTCTCCTTAAAGCTGGGTATTCTGGAACGTGGCAATAATATTTCTAGGAGTTTTCTTTTGGAGATCTTTTTGAAGAGGTGATTGGTGAATTCTTTCAATTCCTATTTTGCCTTCTGACTCTAAAACATCAGGGAAATTTTCTTTGAGGATTCCTTGAAGGATGCTTTCCAAGTTCTTTTTCGGGTCATGGGTTTCAGGTAGACCAATGATTTTCATATTGTCTCTCCTGGATCTATTTTGAGGTCAGTGGTTTTTTCAGGGAGATATTTCACATTGTTTTTTATTTTTTCATTCCTTTGTAACTGTTTAATAGTATCTTGGTTTCTCATAAAGTCATTAGCTTCCACTTACTCCACTCTAATTCTCTAATTCTGAAGGAATTTTTCTCTTCAGAATGCCTTTGAGATTCTTTTTCCATCTGGCAAATTCAATTTTGAAGGCATTCTTCTCATTGTCTTTCTGGGCCTCTTTTGCCATTTGAGTTAATCTATTTTTTAAAGTGTTGTTTCCGTCAGTCAGGTTGTTGACTCTCTTTTCATGGTTTTCTCGCATCACTCTCATTTTTCTTCCCAATTTTTCTTCCACTTCTCTTATTTGTTTTTCAAAGTCCTTTTTTAGATTATCTATAGCTACTACGCATTCTTCAAGTGTCTTGAAAGCATTTGGTGTGGGAGTTCTGACAGTGTTGTCTTCCTCCCATTCCATGCTTTGATCCTATTTGTCCACAAAAAAGGATTGTAGAGTTTTATTGCTGTTCTTATTTTGCTTCTTTTTCCTCATGTTGGCCAGTCAATTAATTCATTGGTTTTTTAGCTTTGTGAAACTCTTCTTCCAGGGGGGAAAGCTCTGTTCCAAATGGTTGGCGTTTTCCCAGCTGCCAGAGCTATTAAGGGGGTGTTCCAGCCTCCCCTAGCATTGGCCTGCTGAAAGTGCTCCCCAGGACCACCACCCAAGACCACGCTCTGGATCCAGGCCACTCAACACAAGAGCACTTGGCCCTGATCAATCGACTCGGGCCTCCCTGCAGGATCCACAGGCCAGGGTCTCTGAGGCAGCCCAGTATGGCATCCGCTGGTTACAGCAGTTTCTGCCCTTCCCCCACTGCTTCCTTGTCCTGGAAAGCTTCACTCACTTTCTCTGACCTTTAATCCTGGCTTATACAGATTGCTCCAGGTGTTTTAGATCTTCTCTGACGTAGACTCACACTGTGGCTTGGGAGGCTGTGCTCCTCCCAACATCCCTGGAGCCTGGCCACATGGCAGTTTCAGGCTGGGCTGGTCTTGGCTTCTGCCTGCAGGCCTGAAGGATGAGCCCCTCCTGCCTAGCTGCATTTCTTTAATCCCTATTTTTCACACATTTAATTAATCCCTATTTTTCACACCTTTCTTTAATCCCTATTTTTCACACCTTGGTAGATGTGGAGTTGCTGGAGGCTGTAGATCTTCTCTATTATAGACTGGCTGTGGCTTGGCTTGGCTCCTTCCTACCACCCCAGGGCCTGGCCATGGTTTTGGTTTCAGACTGGGCCTGCTTCAGCTTGGCTCGAGATGATCCCCTGATGCCAAGCTGCCTTCTGCAAGAGATGTGTTTTCTGTAATTTTTGACTTTGAAAGTCCTAGAATTTGTCCATTGTTATATTTTTATGGGTGTTTAGGGTGGCTGTGTGGGAGCTGTGGGACACTGCTGCTTCTATGAAAATTTTATGAGATTTCAATATTTTTTTGCTCCCCTCTTTTTCTTTTGCATACCTGGGAAGAGAAACACTGAGAGAACATAATACATATGCTGTTGATTGTAAAACAATAAGTATTTATAAGCCTATCAAAAATTAATTAATTTCATTTCAAATTCTAAGTCATGGGAATTTTTTTTAAATGTGGTGGATTTATTTTTAAGAGAGTAATTATGTATTTAAACATTGTACTTTAAATAAATGTTTTATTCTGACAGTTATAACTTATTTTTCTTTTATTTTTTTATAATATGTTTTTTGTGAAAGCACCATAGAATAACTTAGCACAGATTGGGGGCAGAGTTAAGATGGCAGAGAAGAAGCAGTAGCCCTTTCAGGATTTTAAACAATTCTGTTGCTAAAGGCTAAATGTGAATTTAAATGGATTTAAGAGTGACAGAACCAAGTGGGAGTCAGAGTATGGCAGATTGCAGCCCAGGAAAGTGCCTACTCAAGTCTGGGCAAGAAGAAGCCAGAGCACACAGGAGCTGCACCAGCATGGAGCTGAGAGCAGAGTACAGCAGACTGGGAAGAAGCCCCAGCCAGCCAGCAGACTCACCCAGCCAAAGGGATTTGCAGCCATCTCACCACAGGACAGAGTATCACCAAACCGGGTAGGAAAAAACTTGGGGCCCACAGCAGGGTCTTCTGCTTTCCCTGGGGAAACCTAGATGTTTAAAATCATACACCCAAACCTCCAGATGCCCAAATGGAGGAATAAAGTTTAGTTGCTCTGATCCCCGCTCCCTGACCCAGAAAAGTCCAGCGTTAAATTCCCCACCCAGAGTAAAATCTAGAATTAGTGGAAACAGCCTCAGGCTTGGGTCTGGATGAGGAAAGCCAAAGGAAGACAATATGGAGCCAAAGCCCAGGGGGTGGAACCTGCAAGCCCTAACAACAACTGCAGCCTGGCCCTTTGGCTTCCAGGTACTGAACCTGCCTAAGACTTAGCCCAGAGACACAGAGGTGGAAACCTGAAGGAGCCAGACCACCCCACCCCCATAGGTTACTCTGTAAGCTTCAGTATAGCTCAGGAGAATCATTGAGACTCCTGGTCTTGGCTTCAGTCCTCATACTCAGAGCTTACAGCTACCAAACCCCTACCTCCCAGCCTGAGAAGCTCAGTACTTCAACACCCCAGAAGGGGATAGCCACTCTAAAAATCCAAGACATAAGAGCTCACAATTGGGAAGAAGGAAACTGCAAAGGCTAGGACCATTAAATCTTTTTTATAATGAGCAAGAAAAATCAAATTCACAAAACAACATGGACTCTATACTCACACTGGAGACCACAGAAGGTAACATGAATTGGTCTCAAGCCCAAAGAACATTCTTGGAGAATATCAAAAGAGATTTTAAATATGAAATTATAGAGGTATGAGATAAATTCAAATCTACAGTGAGAAAACTGGAAAAAAATCTCACTGAAGAAATCAAATTTTAAAAAGTAAAATTAGAGAACTAGGAGAGGAGGTTAAAAAATCTAACTGGAGAAAATACCTCCCTAAAAATGAAAAATGAACATTTGGAAAAGAAACTCCAAAAGCTAATCAAGGAAAAAAAATCACTAAATGTTAGTATCAGAAAAATTGAAGCTAAGGACTCTATAATGCAACGAGTCAGTCAAACCAAATATAAAGATTGAAAAATTAGAAGAAAGTGAAAAGTATCTCACTTGAAAAACAACTGACCTGGAAAACATATCCAGGAGAGATAACCTAAGAATTATTGGTCTACCAGAAAGCCATGATGAAAAAAACAGCCTGGACAACATCTTCCAAGAGATTGTCAAAGGAACTGTCCTGAGGTCCTAAAATCAGAAGGAGGAATGGTTATTGAAAGAATTCACCAATCTCCTCCTGAAAGAGATCTCAAATTGAAAACTCCAAGAAATATAATAGCCAAATTCCAGAGCTACCAGGTCAAGGAGAAAATACTGAATGCAGCCAAAAAGAATCAATTAAAATATCATTGAACTACAGTCAGGATTACACAGGATTTAGCAGCTGCTACATGAAAAGATTAGAGGGAATGGAATGTGGTATTTTGTAAAGCAAAAGAGCTAGGACTACAACCAAGGATCAATTACCCGGCAAGACTGACCATATTATTTCAGGAGATGGTCACTTAACAAAATAAAGGACTTCCAGATTTTCCTTATGGAAAAGCCTGAGCTCAATGGAAAATTTGATCCCCAATTACAAGACCCAAGAAAGACATACAAGGAAAACATACACTCACACAGACACATACTCACATGGATGCTCACACATGCACACAACTTGGGACTCAATAAGAACAGTTTGCATTCCTTTATGAGAAGTAGATACTTGTATAAGTATTGTGAAACTTAAAAGGGATGTACACAGATCATTCTGTGTGGGTGTGGGTACAATTGAATTAACCTGAAGATTAAAAAAACCCTATTAAGGGTAAAAAAAAGGGATTGTAATGGGAGAAAAAGAAATGTAGAGACAGAAGAGAGTAAATTATGCCACAAGAAGAGGCAAAAAAAACATTCTAAAGTGGAGGGGTGGGAAGGAAGGAGATGAGCATCATATGATCATTACTCTCATTGGTTATGACTTAAAGAGGTATCAATACAAATTCCTAAGTTCAGATTCTAACATGAAAAGACATAAAAATTCCAAATAATAGAGGGAAAAGAGGGAGGGAGAGGAACAATGGATGAAATTTACTAGCATTGGTTTGGGTTCAAGGAGGGAATAATATACTCTGTTAGGAATAAACATCTATTGTGCCCTACAAGCAATAGGAAGGATAAGGGGGAGGGGTGTAGGAAGGTGAGGGTAGTCAGAAGGGAAGGAAAGAGTAGCAGAGAGAAAGGGTAAGTAAAGTGGGGGGAAGACAGGGAGGGAATACTGAGGGAGGTGGTGGCCAAAGGGAAAATTCTTAAAGAGGGGAAGGGAAAAGGAAGACATAAAGATATAAACAGGAGAGGGAATAAGATGGAGGGAAAGTCAGAGATAGTAATCATAACTGTGAATGTGAATGGGATGAACACTCCCATAAAACAGAGGCAGATAGCAGAATGGATTAAAACCACAATCCTACAATATGCTGTCTAGAAGAAACACAGTAGAAAAAAAGGGATATGCATAGGGTAAAGGTAAAAGGATGGAGTAGAATATATTATGCCTCAGATAAATTTTTTAAAAAGCAGGGGTAGCAATCCTTATGTCACATAAACCAAAAACCAAAATAGATCTAATTAACAAGGGATAAGGAAGGAAACTACATCCTGCTAAAAGGTATCATCGAGAATAAAACATTACCATTACTTAACATATTTGAACCATGCAGTATAGCATCCAGATTCCTAGAGGAAAAGTCAAGGGAATTAAAGGAGAAAATAGATAAGAAAACAATACTAGTGGGGGAACTCAGTCTCCCCCTCTCTGAACTTGATAATCATCTAACCTCAAAATAAACAAGAAAGAAGTTAAGGAAGCAAAGAGAATTTTAGAGAGGCTAGACATGATAGATCTCTGGAGAAAACTGAATGGGGACAAAAAGGAATATACCTTCTTCTCAGCAGTATGTGGCATATACACAAAATAGACCATGTACTAGGGCATAAAAACCTCACAATTCAGTGCAGAAAGGCAGAAATATTAAATGCATCATTCTCAGATCATGATGCTATGAAAATTATATGCAATAAAGGGCCATGGAAAGGTAGGCAAAAAAATAATTGGAAACTAAATAATTTAATTCTAAAGAATGAGTGGGTCAAACAAGATTTATAGAAACAATCAGTAACTTCATTCAGGAGAATGACAGTAATGAGATACCATGCCAAAACTTATGGGATACAGCAAAGGCAGTACTTAGGGGCAGTTTTATATCCCTGAATGCATACATGAAAAAATTAGAGAAAATGGAGGTCAAGGGATTGGCATGTAATTGAAAAAGCTAGAAAAAGAACAAATTGAAAACCCCCAATTAAATACTAAATTAGAAATAATGAAAACCAAAGGAGAGATTAATAAAATTGAAAGTAAGAAAACTATTGAACTTAAAAATAAAACTAAGTGTTGGTTTTACAAAAAACCAACAAAATTGATAGACCCTTAGTCAATATGATAAGAAAAGAAATTCTGAGTCTCAAAAATGAAAAAGTTGAATGTACCTCCAATGAAGAGGAAATTAAAACAATAATTAGAAATCATTTTGCCCAACTGTATGTACATAAATTTGACAATCTTAGTGAAATGGATGAATATTTACAACAATAGAAGTTGCCAAGATTAACTGAAGAGGAAGTAAATTACTTAAACAACCCCATCTCAGAAAAAGAAATTGAACAAGCTATCAGAGAACACCCTAGGAAAAAATCCCCAGGGCCAGATGGATTTACTAGTAAATTCTAACAAACATTTAAAGATCAATTGATCTCAGTACTCTACAAACTATTTGGGAAAATTGGTGAGGAAGGAGTCCTACCAAATTCTTTTTAGGACACAAATATTGTACTGATACCTAAATCAGGGAGAGACAAAACAGGGAAAGGAAATTATAGACCAATCTCCCTCATGAATATAGATGCAAAATTCTTAAATAAAATATTAGCAAAAAGACTACAGCAACTTATAACTAGAATAATACATTTTGACCAGGTTGGATTTATTCCAGAAATGCAAGGATAGTTCAATATTAGGAAAACCATCACTATCATTGATCATATCAACAATAAAACTAGCAAAAACCAAATGATTGTTTCAATAGATACAGAAAAAGCCTTTGCCAAAATACAACATCCATTCCTATTAAAAACCCTAGAAAGTATAGGAATGAATGGATTTTTCCTTACAATAATAGTTAGCATCTACCTAAAGCCATCAGCAAGTATTATATGCAATGGGGATAAGCTAGAAACATTTCCAATAACATCAGGGGTGAAACAAGGATGTCCACTATCACCCCCCTTATTCAATCTGGTACTAGAAATGTTAGCAGTAGCAATTAGAGTAGGAAAAGAAATCAAAGGAATCAAATTAGGCAAAGAAGCTACTAAGCTATCACTCTTCTCAAATGACATGATGATATACTTGGAGAATCATAGAGAATCAAGTAAAAAATTTCTTGAGACAATAAATAAATTTAGCAAAGGTGCAGGATATAAAATAAACCCACATAAATCCTCAGCATTTCTATATATTTCCAATGAAGTCCAATAGCAAGAGAGAGTAAGAGAAACCCCATTTAAAGTTACTGTAGACATTATAAAATATTGGGGAATCTACCTGCCAAAACAAACCCAGTACCTTTATGAATACAACTACAAAACACTTTTCACGCAAATAAAATCAGATCTTACTAACTGTAAAAACATCAATCATTCATGGCTGGGTAGAGCTAATACAATAAAAATGATGATTTTTCCTAAATTAAATTATATATTTAGTGCCATACCAATCAATCTACCAAATAATTACTTTGTAGAACTATAAAAAAATAGTGACAAAATTCATTTGGAAGAACAAAAAGTCCAGAATATCAAGGCAAGTAATGAAAAGAAATGTTAGAGAAGGTGGCCTAGCCATACCAGATTTTAATCTCTATTATAAAGCAGCAGTCCTCAAAACTGCCTGGTACCAGCTAAGGAATATATTAGTGGATCAGTGGAATATATTGAGTACAAAAGACCCAGTAGTCAACAACTATAATAATATACTGTTTGATAAGCCCAAAGACCACAGTTCTTGGGATAATGATTCACTATTTGACAAAAACTGCTGGGAAAATTGGAATATGGTATGGCAGAAACTGGGCATAGACCATTATCTAACACCATATACCAAAGTCAAGTCTAAATGGATGCATGATCTAGATATAAAGGCTGATACTGTCAATAATCTAGGGAAGCAAGGAATAGATTACCTGTCAGATTTATAGAGTAGTGAAGACTTTATGACCAAAGAAGAGTTGAAGAGCATTATAAAATGCAAAAGGGATAATCTTGATTACATCAAACTACAAATTTTGTGTACAAACAAAGCCAATGTAACCAAGATTAAGAGGGAAGTGGGAAATTGGGAAAGAATATTTACAACCAATGTCTCTAATAAAGGCCACATTACTAAAATATGTAGGGAATTAAGTAAAATTTATAAGAATGCAAGTCATTTCCCAATTGATAAAGTGGTCAAAGGATATGAACAAGAAATTTACAGAGGTAGAAATTAAAGATATCTTTAAGCATATGGAAAAATGCTCTAAATAAGTATTGATTCACGAAATGCAAATCAAAACAACTTTGAGGTACCACATCTCACCAGTCAGATTGGCTAAGATGACAAAACAGGAAAATGACAAGTGCTGGAGAGGATGTGGAAAAATTAGAACTCTAATGCATTGTTGGTGGAGCTGTGAACTGATACAACCATTCTTTAGGGCAATCTGGAACTATGCCCAAAGGGCTCTAAATAATTGCATATCCTTTGACCCAGTAATACCACTTTTGGGGTTGTATCCCAAAGAGATCATAGAAGTGAGTAAAGGTCCCATATGTACAAAAATATTTATTGCAGCTCTCTTTGTGGTGGCAAAAAACTAGAAATTAAAAGGATGCCCATCAATTGGGGAATGGCTGAACAAGTTATGCCATATGAATATGATGGAATACTATTGTGCTATAAGAAATGGGAAGGAGATAGACTTTGTAATTACCTGGAGAGACTTAAACGAATTGATGCTAAGTGAGAAGAGCAGAACCAGGAAAAATTTGCACAGATACATCATATGTGTGATGACCAACCTTGAAAAACTGAACTCTTCTCAGCAAAGCACAGTAAAAAGGCAACGCTACAAGTCTCAGGATGGAAGGAGATGTCTACATTCAGAGAAAGATCTAGAAAGACCAGAGTTTAAATGGAGACTGAAGCAATACATGCTATCAGTCTTTTCTATGTTTGGTTTTGTTTCTCTTTTCCCATTGTTCACTCCATTGGCTACAATGCCTATAAAACCAGACTATTGTACAATGTGAAAGAGTTTGCAGATCCTACACATGATTGTATACCACCATGGTGGGTGTGGGGGTGGGGAAGAAGGGGAGAAAAACCTGAAAGTCAAGTGATTCTGGAACTGAATCGTGTAAACTAAAAGTTAACAAACAAGTCATTTAAAAATGAGAAAAAAAGAATAACTTAGCACAGACTTGCTCTGTGTGAAATCTCCATAGAAAGACCTTGTATAGACTGGCTCCTTAAGAGTCTACCCCATATGGTGGACTTGAACTTTTAATAAATTTTGTTTTGCTTTGGCTGAGAAAATAAAAAGAATATGTTTTTCTTTGAGATATTTTGATCGTTAAATGTATTTTGCATCATAGAGCTGGGGTTTATATCTAATACACCAATTGCTTTCCTATATGATGTTGATGAAGTCACCTGGGGTAAATTACAATGACTTCTGTATTGAACATATTGAATTAGAGCTGCCTATTGATATATCTAATTAGAAATATCAGAAGGGCAGTTGATGATCCCTAACTGTACCCCCAGATAAATTCTCAAGCTACGTAGAAAGATCTGAACATTCTCTTCTTATAGATGATAAGAGATCACTGAGAGGTGTATGTAAAGCACTTCCTATTTGTCACGTCCTATGTTTAATGTGTTTTACAGAAACTATCTCGTCTGAGGTCACAAAGATACTAATGGTGTGAGACTGGATTCAAATTCAGGTCTTCCTCACTCCAAGCTCAGCTCTCTAACTACTGTGAAAGCAGTTGACACTTCAATAAGAGAAGAGGTCACAGGACAGAGATCAGAGCAATCTATTGTCTAGGATGGAAGCTGTAGACAATGATACTCCAAAGAAAACTGCAAAGTATGAGTAAACTATGAAATAGCTGAACCAGGAAAGTTCAGTTTCAAGAAAACTCAGGAAGAAGAGTGAGTAGGGTGGAGCAGTAAACAATAAAATGTTAGAGATCAAGAAGGGTAGAAACCAAAAAGTATTCATGCAATTTTGCAATTATCTTGAACATAACAATTTCAATTGAAAGACACAATAAGTAGCCAAAATATTTAATGCTGTGAAATGATTTAGAGAGAAAGTGGAGGAAAGAAGAGGAGAAAAGCATTTCTTTGAATTATGTTATATTAGGAAAGTGAAAGGAGGAAAGGTGGAATGGTGAGTAGAGAGCTACAACCGAGGTCAAGCCAACTTCAGTCACATAATGGCTTTGTAACCCTGGGCAAGTCATCCAACCTGTCAGCTGTAGTTTCCTCATCTGTAAAATGGGGATAATAGTAGTAACTCCCTCCAAGGGTTGGAGTCAGTTATGTGCCTTAGTGGATAGCGCACTGGGCCTGGAGCAAGGAAGACCTGAGTTCAAATCCAGTCTCAGATATTTATTAGATGTGTGACTCTGGACAAGTCACTTGACATCTGCTTGCTTTAATCCACCAGAGAAGGAAATTCTAACTCTACTATCTTTCCCAAAAAGACCCTATGAATAGTATGATCCATGGAGCCATGAAGATTTGGGCATATCTTAAAAACAAAAACAAAGGAAGAGAAATAAAAGATCATGTGTTGAGAGACTGGTATTATATCTAACTGAAGTATTTTTTGATTGTTTTGGTTTAGAATGAGGGAGACTAGGCCATGTTGGGAAAGAGGAGGGGGGGAAAGTGAAAGGGGAGGGAGAGAGGGGTGGAGGAAGGGATGAAGAGAGAGAGAGTGAGAGAGAGAGAGAGAGAGAGAGAGAGAGAGAGAGAGAGAGAGAGAGAGAGAAAGTAACAATGGGACCTATGACCTAATGGAACCTATGAATAAAAGGTACACTTTTATACTGTTAGTATTCTTCTGGGGAAGAGAAGACAGAAATGGTAAAAGGGGCCTTTCCGTTAGTCTGGCTGTTTGGTTATATTGGTTATATTCTTAGCTTAAATAATGAAGGCCAGTCCACCCTTCCTACTCTTCTGGATTTCAAGGACCCTGTCTTGCTCCTCACCCCACATCAAACAAATAAACAAAGCAAAGCAAAACAAACACACAAAACATGAGAGCAGAGATAGGGGAGGGGAATCCACATCAGTGTAGATTGATTCACAATTTCCAATTCAATGTTTTCAAAGTTGTACATTTTATCTCCCTTCAAAATGATTATGTAAATCATCTGTTTGTGTTTGACTTAACGAATTTGTGACACTTAGAGCTATTTCTGGTACCATTCATTCATTCAGCAACCACTTATTAAAAATGGCTTACACACTTCTTTTTCCAGTAGCCTATGTTGAATGTAAAAGCCTGTATATATATTACATTTTAAGCAGGGAAAGCTATATTAAAATATGTTTTTATAATTAATGACCCAAATGGCTTAGGTCTGCTCATGTACACATGTGAATATTGAAAAAGATAAATTATTAAACAAAAGTAGCCTCACTTAAGGAAGATCAAGCAGTGAGCTATTGATAGACCCCGCTAATATGACATTCTATTTCAAAACACATAAATATGACTATTATAATTAAAACAATACCATTATGTATAATACATGCATATGCCTATATATTAAATATAACATATTATATATAATTTGTATATGTATATACAACTTCAACTTGGTTCTCTTACCTGTAGGTCACAGTTGGAACCTTCAATAATCCTGTGAATTTTAAATTATTTTATTTTTTATTGTGGATGTTAGGGCTGATTAAGTATTTAATTTCAGTACTAAATTTTTAACACATACCTTTGATATTAACAATATTATTACTATAAATATTACTATTGTAAAAGAGTACATTATTTTAATATATTTTATAATACATTTATATTTCCTGCTTTACATTCCATTTTACATTCCATAGACCACTTGAACACTTATTATGAGGTAGCCATCTGTAGAGTTAAGATTTCATGGAAGAAGAAAGGAAGTTTACCTAATTTTTTTCAGTGACTTGTATTTTGAATATTTTAATAGGACCTGCAATTTCAAGAGTATAGGGAGTTCCTGTTGACCAATTTCTTGTCTAAAATGCATAATATGAGAGAATTAGTTGCTGTGGCAATGAAAAGTCAAGTGAATCACTTAGAATTACACAGCAATTACACATTAAATTCAAGACTTCAACACAGGCCTTCCTACCTCTGGGTCCAACTCTCCATACATTGCACTTATTTCCTTTTACATGGATATAAACAATTTTTAGGAAGTAACCTCAGTATAAGTACTATTGTTTTAATTCTCACAACTTGCAGAGAAAGACTTTAGAAAGAGAATACACAAGCCATAAGAGGTCTTACAAAGTCAGTCACCCAGCTAACCAAAAGATAATATCCACATCCATTATAGTTTTTAATGGGACTGAGACTGGATAGCCAGGTAGCTCAGTGGATAGACTACCGGGCCTGGAGTAAGGAAGTCTTATCTTCCTGAGTTCAAATTTGACTTCAGACACTAGCTGTGTGACCCTTGGCAAGTCACTTCACCATGTTTACTTCAGTTCTTCATCTGTAAAATCCGGAAGACTGCTGCTGTGAATAGCTTTCAAGGTTCTGATTACGCAGTATAGTGAACTCCCTATTTATCCAGTAACAAATTAAGGCAAAACATTCACAGAAACTAAAATTTATTGTTCACCATGCTATAACACATTATCAAAAAATAAAATAACCAGGTAGTTTTCACCAAAGTGAAACCATAGTTTTAAACAAAGATAACATTCATTTAGTAAGTCCATCATTTAGTAAATTCTTAATTCAATCATCAAAGTACAAAGGTCAAAGTCCTCCACCCCAGGCTGCAATTAACTTACAATATGATCAGTCACTACTCAGTACCCTCTTAAGGGATAGTGGAAAGTACAAAAGCCATCCATCCCTAGCTCACAAGTGAGTTACAATTTCATCTATCAGCATTAAAAACCCAAGGAGAGGTCTTTTCATTTTGACTTGAGGCAGTCTCTCAGCTTCCATGGTTTCTCTTCCTTGGTCCCACCTCCTGCCCAATTCTAGCCAACTGCCACATGAGTTCAAAGGCAGACAGCTCCCAGTTCCTTGTCTATCTCTCCATGCAGTTTCTGCTCCATATTGAAGCTCACAGTGACCAGTCCACCCTAAATCCAGTTCCTGAGAAGACAAAGCTCCACAAAGCCACAAAAACATTCTAATACATTGCTGGCATCATCATCAACTCACTTTCTGCCTGTGGAATCAACATAGACCCAAAACAGACAGATAAAGTACTTGTGCTACAGTTCTGCTTTCTAAGTCTTTGGCAGCTCACAGAAGAAATTGATAGGTCCTCAGTCTGGTTCTCAGAAGCTCTCAGCAGAAGCTCCAGCTGGCTCTCAGGGAATAAACAAAAAACAAAAACTACACCACCATAAGCTCCATTCCCAAAATCAAAATCACTTTCTCCAGCCTGGGCCTCTCCTCCTCAGCCTCCATCTGCTTGCTCCATGAAGTTCTCAATAGCTTTCAGAAGAAGTTCTGCCACCATAAGTTCTGTTCTTCAAATCTCTATCCTTTCCAGCCTGGGCCTCTTCTTATGTATGGTATTAGCTCTTCCCTGTCCCACCTCTTCCTTTTATATCAGCAACAGGGGTTTATACCTTCTGTTTCTTAAGAAGCTTGATAAAATTAACTTGAAACTAGGTGCTAAGTACCAGTTTACTTGCCAATACAAGGGCATGGAAGATCTTCAAATTCCATTACTATTGTACCATTTCAGCATCTTTGCCAAGAAAACCCAAAATTGGGTCAGAAAGAATCGAACATGATTGAAATGACTGAACAAACAAACACAATTGGCCTGAGAATGCTATATACCTTCTGGTTTCAGGAAACAAGGTAGAGCCTAGGAAAGATCTTACCTACTCTTTCACTTAGTATTCTTTTTTCTTTTTCTTTTTCTTTGTTTATGTTTTCCTTTTTGGAGAGGGAAAGTCGGGGCAACTACACAAGGTCACATGGCTAGTAAGTGTTAACTGTCCAAGGCTGTATTTGAACTCAGGTTCTCCTGACTTCAGGGTTGGTGCTCTATTCAGTGTACCACCTGGCCATCCCCATTTACTGTTCTTGCCTCCTGCTTTTATCATATTCACAGAATCACCCAGTCTGTGAGTTGAAATCAGTTAATACTTTCTATGTGGCAGGCACTCTGCTTGGCACCTTGAATGTGAGGACAAAAAAACAACAACAATTTGATGATGCTTTCTTTACCTAAAGACCTAAAACAATAGGGCAACACATTGCTGATGAGTCAGCTCATTTCCTTTTAGAGAACTCCAATTGCTAGACAAGGTTCTTCCTTTCTTCCTTTTCCTTTTTTGGATTTTTTTCTTTTTCATGTTATTTATGTTGCCTCTAGTTTTATTTTCCATGGACAAGCAAAACAAATTTAATCCTTCTTAGAAAGGAGACTCCTTAAAGTTTAGCTTATTGTAAAAAAAATTAAAATTTAATTAAACGTACAGAAAAACGGAAAAGAATTACAATTTTTCATCATTGTTTTCCTCTGTTATATTAGAATGGGTTTTTTGGAACATTAGAAAGAAGACTTCATTCCTCCTGAGTCCCATTTCCCACTTAATCTTATAAGCCATTTCATAGAAAGTACACCTTTCAAACACACACACACACACACACATTTCATTTTGAGCTATTTAATGGAAAGTTATTGTTTTATTGAGTCCAATTTATAATTAAAAATATGTGTATAATATATGATATATTAATATGGGATTTTTCTTGTCTTTAGGTATGCTGCATGTGCATGTTCCCATAAGTATGTGTATACTGACTAGCACAGTGCCATATCATTCAGGTTAGGGGAACCAAGGACCAGGGGCTCTAAGGAGTCCGACATTCTGTCCTGAGATAACAATGAAGGCCTTGAGAATTGAATGCTCTGAACCTCAAAGATGGGTACAGGATATGAACACTGGACAGTGGAGAAGATAGAGAAATGTGGATTAAAAATAAGGATCATGTTAATGAAGCAAGGAAGAAGATATGGGTTGAACTCACTGTTTATCATGAATGGAATGCATGAGAAGAAAGTTTTAGAAAGATGGAGGAACAAGCAGGAAAACTGTTCACCAAATGAACCTCCCACTTTTCTGAAAGGGACAAAGAATAGCTGTAAACACACACACACACACACACACACACACGGAAAATAAAATATAAAATGCTTCTTTGGCGTTCAAAACCCTTAATAAATTAGTTCCTTTTTGGTTCTTCTTATATCTTAGTTCCTGCCATTTACACTTTGATCAAGATTTTTCATGTCAAAACTCTAGACACTTTCTTTGACTACCCCATCTGCTGGAAGCCCTCTTCCTCTTCATCTCTGCCTCTTGACTTACCTGGCTCCCTTGAAATTCCAAATAAAAACCTTTGGAAGTCTTTCCCAGCCATTTTTATTACAATGGTCTTCCTGCTGACAATAATTTTCTTTTTAATCTGCCTATAACGTTGTGTATTTTGTTTTCCCATTGTCTCCTCCAAAAGATTGCAAATCCCTTGAGGACAGGAACTGTATTTTGCTTCTTTTTGTTTTCCCACCACTTAGCACAGTGCCTGGCACATAATAGGCACATAATCAATGTTGGTTGAGTAAGTTGTATTTATACTGTTCTTATTTTATAAATTGTTCTATTTTTGATACTTCATTCAGTTGCCAAGTTGTTGCAAATTCGCCTTTTTCTAGTGGATATTGGTTATTTAATTTTCCTTTAAAATAAAATACTCTAATATTTAATGCATTTTTAAAAGTTCCAAATTCGAATTCCAATTAACTCATTTTTGCTTTAAATTTTCTTAAACTTTTATTTTATTTTGGGGATTTCCATTTTGGTGTTCAATTCTTTTTTTTTAATTCAGTTAACTTTATTGTTTTAGTTGCATTCCCAAGTCATTGACCTTTTTCCCTCTCTTTTGTTGATAAAAGTGATTGGAGATATAAATTTTCTTCTAAAGTATACTTTGGCTGCATTCCAAACTTTTGATATATAGTTTCAGTCTTGTCATTACTTTTAATTATTTGGTTTAACGTTTTGTAGATTGGTTCTTTGCGATATTTTTTTAAGAATTAAGTTGTTTAATCACTTAATAACATATCTAGTACTACTCAAACATCTAGTAAATGTCTGAAGCAGGCAGAGCCAAAATGGTGATGTAGAAGCAGCAAGGTTCTGCAGCTCCCACATGGCCACCCTAAATACCCATAAAATATGACCCTAAACAAATTCTAAGGCTCTCAAACTCACAAAAATACAGAAAACACATCTCTTGCTGAAGGCAGTTCAGCAGGAGGGGCTCATTTGGCAGGCCAGGGGGTGAGACCAGCCCAACCTGAAACTGTAACATGGCCAGGCCCCAGGGCAGCTGGGAGGAGCCAAACTGGCAGATGGTCTTCAAGAGAGAAGATTGACAACACCTCAGGCGAACTCCACATCTATCAAGGCGTGAAAAATAAGGATTAGAGAAAGATAGCTTGGCAGCAGGGGCTCATCTCGGGGTGGAGGGGCCTGGAGCCAAGGCCAGCCCAGCCCAAAACCAAAACCATGGCCAGGGAGGTTGGGAGGAGCCTAGCCTACTAAGCCACAGCATGAGTCTACTTCAGAGAAGATCTACAGCACCTCAAGGGATCTTCACATCTATAAAACCAGGATTAGGGAAGGTCAGTGAAAGTGGAACTTTCAAGCTGAATTTGGGGGAGGAAAAGCAGTTTGGCCAATCTGTCCCCAGGTCAAGGAAGCAGTGGGGGAAGGGCAGGAACTGCTGTAATCAGCAGCTGCCCCTACTGGGCTGCTTCAGAGCCCTTGGCCTGTGGATTCCACAGGGGGACTGAGTCAATTGATCAGGACCAAGTGCTCTTGCGTTGAGTGGCCTGCATCTGGATCATGGTCTTGGGTGGTGGTCCTGAGGGACTCTCTAAGCAAGCCAAAGATGAGGGGGGCTGCAATACCCCCCTAATAGCTCTGGCAGCTGGGAAAACCCCAGCTATTTGGAACAGAGCTTTCCCAACTGGAAGCAGAGTTCTACAAAGCTAAAAACAAACAAACAAAACAAGCAATTAATCGACTGGGCAACGTGAGTGAAAGGAAGCAAAATAAGAACAGCAACAAAACTCTAGAATCATTTTTTGTATAAAAAAGGATCAAAGCATGGAACGGGAGGAAGACAACACAGTCAGAACTCCCACATGAAATGCTTCCAAGACACTTGAAGAATTCCTAGAAGCTATTGATCAACTGAAAAAGGACTTTGAAAACCAAATAACAGAAGTGGAGGAAAAATTGGGAAGAGAAATGAGAATGATGTGAGAGAATCATGAAAACAGAGTCAACAACCTGACTGAAGAAAACAACACTTTAAAAAATAGATTAACTCAAATGGCAAAAGAGGCCCAGAAGGCCAATGAGAAGAATGCCTTAAAAAGTTGAATTTGCCAGATGGGAAAAGGAATACTTTTTTTTCTGATGAGTAATGCAATCTTGTAGGAGAATGATTTTTTTTCCATCATCATCATTTGCATCTATTCCCTTCTCTTTATCCATATAACCACCATACAGATTTAGGCTCTAATTACCTCTTACCTAGCCTGTTGATGTCTCCTAATTGGTATCTCTGTTTCTGGTAGGTCCTTTAAAATTCATTATCTTCAGGTAGTCTAGGTGGTGCAGTAAATACAGCACCAGCTCAGGAGTCAGGAGAACCTGAGTTCAAATCCAGCCTCAGACACTTAACACCTACTAGCCATGTGACCTGGTCAAGTCACTTAACCCCAATTGCCCTGTTCTTCCACCTTCACAAAAAGGTAAAAATAATTAAAACCACATTCTTCTCCTCATAAGTTTATAAAATAAAATTCCTGAAACATAGGTCTGCCCATGCCACTCCTTTTTCAAGATATTTAGTTGTCATGAGGATAAACTAAAAATTCTTCATTTTACAATTTTAATCACTCTATAATCTGGTTCTCTTAAACCTTTTTGCCTAATTTCAAATCATTCCCAGCTTCAGGAACATCAGGTTCCACCTAAATTGACCTACTTTCTGTTTCAGTTTGCTGTAGAAGATGGCATTCCATTTCTAGTTCCATGAATTTATATAAGCAATAATCTAAGCCTGTAACAGAGCATTTCTCTACCTCTACCTCTTAGAACCCTAACTTCCTTTGAAATCTGATTTAGGTGATAACTCCCACAGAGAATCTTTCTAGAGGGACCTAGTTCTTCTCTTTTCCTATTTAAACGATGTTTTCATCTATATATCTATGTGTATGCTGAAGCATATTTAGTTCTTGTTTTTGTTTTTGTATTTTGTATAGGAGATTATCTTGAATATAGTTAGACAATGCTTAGATATTTTTCAAATTTACTATAGGTATATTGGTTTGTCCTCTTGTAAAACAGTCATGAGATGGGTGGAAAAACAAATAGAAAAAGTGGCAGCTAAGTAAAGTCTTAGTCCCATTAAATGCCTATTATGTACCAGACAATGTGCTAAGTGCTGGGGGTTATCGGGTCCAAAATCATCAGACTGTGCCAGAAAAAATCACTAAGACAGAGCTCCTAGCCAATACATATTTAAATTGAAAGGACCCCTTCAATGAAAGGACCTCATTCTTCATGAACTGAGATGCCCACTTATGTAGGGCCTTAGAGCATCGCCACATATTCTTTGCCACAAGTAAAGAAGTACTTAACACCTTATTTCAGCTTATTTAGTTGACAACTTGTTCCAGTTCAAGTTTCTTCTGAGTCTTGCTCATGATTGAGAAGCAGAACTTGTGAAACCCACAAGTTGCGAACTATATTGCTAAAGCAACAGGAAGGGGAGGAGCTAATTACCATGTATAAGAAGAGTCCCAGGGTGAATAAAGCAGAACTGAGAAGGGAGTTCTTGTGGTGGAGAATGAGAAAACTTTTATCCAGATACTCTATGTTTGTCTGTTCTGTGATTACATTTGTTCATAGTACTTGGTACAAGAGCCCTGGGGCCTTACTGGAAGCCCTGAAAGAGGATTTTCTGGTTGTCTGTTTACAGAAGATGTGGAGGAGGGAGTTGGAGGTCCTGGGACTATACTGATAATTTGTGTTGAGTTCCCAGACCTTGTTTGTGGGTCTGTGTTGATTTCTATGTTGATGATTTGTGTTGATGTCTTGGACATTGTTTGTGGGATTCTGTCTTGGCTGTGGTGCTGAAAATGTATATGAATATTATTGTGACTCTATTAAGCTTTGTCTTTCCAGAAACAGGAACTGTGAGGGACTTGGGTTGGACTGGATACTGTGAATTTCAATATGGAATGATAACTGGGCAAGGAACTGAAGAAGAACTGGACAAGGAGCTGGATAAGGAACTGGGAGTTGCCTGCTTTGAACCCAAATGACAGTTGTATAGATTCAGACAGGAGCTGGAACCATGGAACAGGGACCATGGAAGTTGAGAGCTAGCCTCGAGTCAAGATGAAAAGATATTTTTGGTTACCTGATTCTGAGAATATTATGATTTACTGTGACCTAGGGGTGGAGAACTTTGACCTTTGTACTTTGTATCCATTAGGTAGACAAGCCTGCTTAAGGATGGTTGAATTAAGGATTTACTAAATGATTGAGTTACTAAATGATTTTACATTGTTTAAAACCATGTGGTCACTTTAGTGATAACTTATTATGTGATAACATTGTGAATGCTGTACTTGATTTATGTGAATGTTCAGGTTTGATTTACTACTTAATAAATGGAAAGTTCATTATACTATGTAATCATAACCTTAAAGCTATTCACAGCAGTAGTCCTATGGAAAGCTGCTTTTGCTTGGGTTTATAGATACCTAGACACTCAGAAGAAGAAAAGTAAAATAGAGTCTTTTTTTGCCTTTTTTTAGAGGGCATTTGGGGTTAAGTGGCTTGCCCAAGGTCACACGGCTAGTTAGTCTTAAGTGTCCGAGGCCGGTTTTGAACTCAGATCCTCCTGACTCCAGGGCCGGTGCTCTATTCACTGCACCACCTAGCCACCCCTAAAATAGAGTTTCTTGATTGATAGACCTTGCTTTTGGCCATGCAGGAAAGTAATAAATGATGCATCATCATAGTTGGTAACAGAATAGACAAGTCTCTACTGACTAAATGGTCATAAGAGAGTCCCCATCTCATGTTGGGCAACAGATGTTGGTCCAGAGATAGAAAAATAAAGTGGAGAACTTTCTGTATTACACCAAGACATCCCACCCATGCTTCGGTTAGTTGTCAGAATTCTTTTGGTTAGGCAAATTAACTTTATAACAGGTTAGGTAATTCTTGCCTCTTCTATATGGGATGATTAACCCCATTTTATCTCTCCCTGTCTCCTTTCATTCTAGTCCTCTCCCACCTCAGAATTTCACCTTTTAAAGTATCATCCCTTTGTATTCAATTGATCCTATACCCTCTATGTACACATATACACACATGCTCAGATATGTATTCATGCATATATATAGCCTCCGGTATAGACATATATGTAAGTATACACATATGTGTGTGTGTTTGTGTATACACACACATTTGTATTCCCTTCACCTATCCTCATACTAAGAAAAGTTTCATGAGTTACTGTTACCGTTTTTCCATATTGGCATGTAAATAATTCAAATTTGATAAGTTCCTTATGATTTCTTTCCATTGTTTGCCTTCTCATGCTTCTTGTTTTTGATTGTCAAGTTTTCTGTTCAGCTCTGGTTTTTTCAGGAAGAATGCTTAAAAGCTCTCCACCTCACTGAATGACCATATTTTCCCCTGGAATAATATGCTCAATTTTGCTGGGTAGCTGATTCTTAGTTTTAATCTCTTCTCCCTTAAACTTCAAAATGTCATATTCCTGGCCCTTTAATCCCTCAGTGTAGAAGCTGCCAGATACTGGGTTATACTGATAGTACTTCTGCAGTATTCAAATGGTTTTCTCTTGGCAGCCTGTAATATATATATATATATATATATATTTATAAGAGTTTTCTTTTGGGGATCTTTTTGAAGAGGTGGTTGGCAAATTCTTTCAAGTTCTATTTTGCCCTCTGATTCTAAAACATCAGGGAAATTTTCTTTGAGGATTTCTTGAAGGATGCTTTCCATGTTCTTTTTCTGGTCATGTGTTTCAAGTAGACCAATAATTTTCAAATTGTTTCTCCTGGATCTATTTTCCAGGTCAGTGGTTTTTTCAAGGAGATATTTCACATTGCTTTCTATATTTTCATATGTTTGTATTTGTTTAATAGTATCTTGGTTTCTCATAAAGTCATTAGCTTCCACTTGCTCCACTCTAATTCTGAAGGAATAATTTTCTTCAGAATGCTTTTGAGATTCTTTTCCCATCTGGGAAATTCGACTTTTTCAGGCATTTTTCTCCTCATTGGCTTTCTGGGCTCTTTTGCCATTTGAGTTAATCTATTTTTTTAAAGTGTTGTTTTCCTAAGTCAGGTTGATGACTCTCTTTTCATGATTTTCTCACATCATTCTCATTTCTCTTCCCAATTTTTCCTCCACTTCTCTCATTTGGTTTTCAAAGTCCCTTTTCAGTTGATGTATAGCTTCTAGGCATTCTTCAATTGTCTTGGAAGCATTTGGTGTAGGAGTTCTGATTTCTGGGCTCTCTTCCTCCTGTTCCATGCTTTGACCCTTTTTATCCATAAAAAAGGATTCTAGAGTTTTATTGGTGTTTTTATTTTGCTTCTTCTTTCTCATGTTGGCCAGTCAATTAATTGGTTGGTTTTTTTAGGTCTGTGAAACTCTGCTTCCAAGGGGGGAAACTCTGTTTCAAATTGCTGGAGTTTTCCCAACTGCCGGAGCTACGGGGGGGGGGGGTGTTGTGAGTCCCCCCAGCTTTGGCTTTCTGAAAGTGCACCCCAGGACCAGCACCCAAGACCATGATCCGGATCCAGTCTGCTCAATGCAGGAGCACTTGGCCCTGATCAATTGATTCAGCCCCCCTGCAGAGTCCGCAGGCCAGGGGCTCTGAAGCAGCCTTGTGTGGGCTGCCAGCGGATCCAGCAGGTCCCCTCCCCCACTGCTTCTTTGCCCTGGGGTCAGATTGGCTGAACTACTTAATCACCCCCAAATTAGTTTTCAAAGTTTCAACTTTCACTAACCGTCTCTGACCGAAGCTCCCCTAAGGCAGGTGCTTTAGATTTTCTTTAAAGTAGACTCAAGCTGCTGTTTAGGAGGCTCTGCTCCTCCTCATGGCCAGTCGGAGCTGGCCTCTCCTGACCAGTTCCTCACGCCTTGGCAGATGTGGAGATGCTGGAGGCTGTAGAACCTCTGCAGACTGGCTGCAGTGCCCGCTTGGCTCAGCTCCTTCCCCTGCCCTGGCCCTGGCCCTGGTCTCAGCTTCAGGCTCTTCCAGCCTCCATTCTGGCCCCATGCTGAGCCCCTGCTGCTGAGCTGCCTTCAGTGAGAGGTGTATACTCTGTATTTTTGTGAGTCTGAGATTCCTAGACTTTCCTAGATTTTGTCTGGGCTCATATTTTCTGGGTGTTTAGGGTGGCGATGTGGGAGCTGCAGGACCTTGCTGCTTCCACGCCGCCATCTTGGCTCTGCCCATTTGAATGATTTCTTATTACAGTAGTATAAATGTAAAACTTTTAAGGCAATGACTTAGTTCAATCTAAATTTCATTTTTCCCTAGATCCTAACAGTGTTCTCCATACAACAGTTGTTTAATAATTTCTTACTTAACTGAAAGTGTTTTTTGAATCTGCTTTTCTAACATTTCAATGGCATCCATATAATGTTAAATAATGCCATAAGAAGTTATAGAGCATATTGGATGACCTCCTTATGAAGAATTTCTGGAAAGTCAGGGAAAAGTAAGACACAAATTTATGAGGTAGAAGAAGTGCTACACTCAACACTGGCATTCTGACTCCAAGTTTTAGCTCTCCTTACTGCCTGTGAGATACAACAGGTCACTCAGTCTTTCTGAGCCTCAGTTTCCTTATTCATTAAATGGAGGGATTGAATCAAGTGATTGCTATGAAAAGACTCAAAACTGACTTGAAAGCTGTCCATTTGAAAGGAGCACTCATCAAAGAGATCATAGATTTCCTTTTATGAGAGTACTTTATTTTTTGTTTAAATTGGTTTACTTTTTGGGTTACAGATCATCTTGTCATATAGTTTGGGGTTATTTTATTTTGTTACATTAAAATATTAAATTTTCTTACTATATTTACTTTCAGAATTTAAATTATCTTATGCTATGGATTAGTTATAATTTTCAATGATATATTAATTACTCATTTTTTTCCTGACCAATACCTGATATATAACACATTGAATATATACCATTATAAGGCCATTTATACAGTTGACATCTAAAAGGAGAAAATATCAATAAATTTGCTTTGCAAGCAACAGTCATTTAAAGATCTCTCTTAGTAAGTAAACTCAGTACAGTATTTTAGAATCACATTTAGAATCACATTTTAGAATCACTATATTCCTGCAGAGATAATCATTTTTTCTTTTCATTCAGCTTACACAGTGGTTGACTTTTTTTTCCTCTCAGAGGACTGAGTAGGCTTCTGTGTAGGAGTAGAAAATTCTCCAGGGGTTCAACAACTTTGCAAGAAATTTATGGCCCAAACATCTTTTAGAAACCTTGGTTTTCATTGTGTATAGGCATAGGAAAATGACCCAAATATCCCTTATAGGTGTTTATTTTTGTTTGCTTATTTTACCATAATCAGAGTTCACATTCTTCCTCAATCAGGGAAGGATCTCTGAAGTTCATCTAATTCATTCTCCTGAACCCATGCAAAGTAATGAATTTTATTTACACAATGGTTATATTCCATAACTCTGCTAAATGTTTCAGTTGCAATCCTACTACTCTCCAATAGTTTAATTTACATGTAAAATCACTTTTAGCCAGGGGAATATGAATCTTCATTTACACAGGGACCAAATCCAGAAATGATGACTCGGTACAGAAGTGGCAGGAAAACTGAAAAGGGAATAATGATGTTAAGTTATTTTCCATATTCTCTCCTTCAAAGACATCTACATTGCCTTGGACATAGTAATAATAAGGGTAATGATAGATATTCATTTATGGTTTGGGTTTTTTTATAGAGAGATAAATGGATGAGTGAAACAAAAGGATTTCTTCCCCCGATACTGGTTGTAATCTTTTCTTCAACTTATATTCTAAGACAATTACTTAGAACGCTACAAGGTTAGGTGACTTATCCAGAGACACATAGACAATATGTGTCAGAAGCAGGGCAGTGCCTTGCACATAGTTCTAATTACTATTTTTATATAATTTAATAGATAATGGTATTTATATGTACTATTAATTTATAATTAACTAAATCAATAAAATAGAACTAATTGACTGATGTCTACTGGAATTGAAGTCTCTACTGGATATATCCATGAATGTAATATTTTTAACATTTTTTTTATTCATGACATATAAGAAAGTAGAGATAACTTGCTTTTTAAATTTTTAGATGACACAGAACTTGAGGTGTATAAAACACGCTGGATAGTAGATTCAGGATACACACGCACAAACTAGGTTTCAAAAAAGTCAGGTTTACTCTTAAAAAAGTGGAGCTGACTATGAATAAGTTTATCTGAAAAAAATATTTGGGGATTTTGATGGGATGTAGGCCCAATAAAAGGTCATAATGAGAAATGAGATACAAAGCAAAAACCTAACACAATCTTTGATTGGGTGTGACCTGGCTCAAAGTCTGAAAGTTTTGTTGTGATCCTCCTAAATAACAAAAGTAGATACTTGAAACAAATACTGGAATATGTTGAATTTGCCTTATTGCTTCTCTTTGTTTTTATTCTCTTTTTTTCTTCTTTCTATCCTTTTGTCCTTAATACTAAAAGTAACCTCGGGATAAAGAAATCTAGGACAAGTAAAAGTAAGGATCAGCTCTTGATTATTTGTTAAAAGGGAGGCTTCTAAAATATTTCTGAATACACTTTGTCAATCAGGTATTAAGCAAGAGGCCTTCAATCCATGAGTCACATAAGAGTGTTGTTGAACATGAATCTGATGTTCAGAATGGCCAATGCCAGCAGGAATTACTTGGGTGAATGGGCATTGTATTTTTTTTAAATATCCCTTAAGCTGTGGAATATATCTGGTGAGAAAAATACTTATCATAGCCAAGGCTCTAAGGCCTGAATATTTCTCCTGTGGGAGACCTGGAAAATTTGTTTGTTTTTCCTTTTAAATCTAAGACTTGAGTGGGAAAAATAATTCTCTCTTTCTAAAAGAACTACTTAAGTCTCTGAAATCTGAGTTAATGCAGAGATTGTGTAGACTATTCTTAGTTGGAATAGGTAGCACTAAAGTTAAAGATTCCAGTAGAAGCCAACAAGTGAAAACAGAGAGAAACTCTGTAACTCCATGACAAATAGAGAAATACACAGAAAAATATATTGTCACCAGAGGATCAGTGGAACATCATCCAACATTGACACTATGACTCCAGGAAAGAGTAATATGAGAAAACTGGAGTATTGAAAGTGATGTCTTGACATGTATGAAGGACAAGAAGATCTATATATAAGTTGACCCTCCCATACATGTGCCTTGGGTTTTCGTGTTCTTTACATATGTATAGTTCCATGGTCCATGCATTTAGGATCATTATGTATCTAATATCTCCTAATCATGTATATGATCCAGAGTTCTCTCTCTCTTCTCTCCTCCACTTTCTCTCATCTGCTCCTATGAATCCAAATACACATTGTTGACCAAAACGCCTATCGAGATTTCATCTCTCTCTTCAGATTTAATTACAAATCTTTAACTACCTGATGAATATGTCAACCTGAATGTCCAATATAACATTTCCAAAACAAAACAGTACCTTTAATCCCAAATCAACATTTCTCTTTGTATTGAGGATGCCATCATCTTTTGATTCATTCAAGTTCACATTCTCATCTTCAACTCTTTTTCTAATTCATCCTACTATACTCAATCAGTTGTTTTTCCCCTAAATCTTCAGTTTCTCTAAACATTTTTTCCTTATTAACTCTTTCCAATAGTCTCCTAACTGATATTCTTTTACCTATTCTCTTCATTCATTCATCTAACCTCCTCAAAGCTGCCAAATTAATATTCATAGAACACAGGCCTGACCACATCAGGAAAATTAGTTCCCTCTTGTTTGTAAAATATAATGCCAACTCTTATGTGAAAATTTCACATAATTTAGCTCCAGCCTAGATATCCTATTTTTAAAAATCTATGAACATGCTGTATCCTTCCAGTAGAACATAAACTCCTTGAGGGAAACTATTGTTTTATTTTTTATTTGTATTCCAAGTAAATAGTACATTACCAAGCATAGTACCAAGGAGCAACTCAAAGGCTTGGTGCATAGAATACCAGAACTGGAGTCAGGAGAGTCTGTGGTCAAATTCAACCTTAGACATTTATTAGCTGTATATGACCCTGGGAAAGTCATTTAAACTTTCTTTTCTTTGATGCAGTGGAGAAAGAAATGGCAAACCACTCCAGTACCTTTGCCAAGAAGACCCCTTGAACAATATGGTTCATGGGGTCATGAAGAGTCTGAAGTAACTGGATTGAATTTAAAAAAATAATGAAGCACATATTAGGCATTTAAAAAGCTTGTTGATTAATTATTTTCTCCATATAATCTTATGATACTTTTTACCTTGCCAGTTGGAATATATCCTTGTCACCTTTTTTCTTTCTATTAATTAATTTCTAGTTTTCAGCATTCAATTTCCAAAGACTTTGAGTTCCAAATTTTCTTTTCATCTGATTCCTCTCCCCACCTCAAGACAGTGTGCATTCTGATTAACACTTCCAGCAATCTGCCCTCCCTTCTATGACCCCACCTCCCCTTCTCTTATACCTTTCCCTTCTCTTTTCCTATTGGACAAGATAGATTTCTATACCCCAATGCCTGCATATCTTATTTCCTAGTTGCAGGTAAAAACAAATTTTAACATTCCCTCTCATCTCTCCCCCTCATCCCCTCCATTGTATTTTTTCTTGTCTGTTTTATGTGAGGTAATCTACACCATCCTGCCTGTCCTGTTCTCCTTCTCCCAATATATTTCTCTGTGACCTAGCAATTGTATTTTTAGATCTCATGCCTTCATATTCAACTAACCTTTTGCCCTGTCTATACCTATGTATAATCTATATCCATCCATCCATCTATCTATCTATCTATCTATCTATCTATCTATCTATCTATCTATCTATCTATCTATCTGCAATATATCTATATCTACATCTATATATGTATATATCTCTATCTCTATATATCTATATATATTTAAAACTTTATCTATATCTATCTGTATATTCCCTCCAACTACCATAATACTGAGAAAGATCTCATGAGTTACAAATATCATCTCAGAGGTAGGAACATAAACAGTTCACATTTAATAAGTCACTTGTGGTTTCTCTTTCCTGTTTACCTTTTCATGCTTCTCTTAATTCTTATATTAGAAAGTCAGATTTTTCTATTGAGCTCTGATCTCTTTATCAAGAATGCTTGAAAGTCCTCTATTTCATTGAATGTCCATATTTCCTCCTGAAGGATTATACTCAGATTTGCTGGGTGGGTGATTCTTGGTTTTAATCCTACTCCTTTGACCTGTGAAATATTATACTCCAAATCTTCTGATCCCTTAATATAGAAGTTAAACTTGTACTAAAACTTGTGATATCCTGATTGTGTTTCCACAATATGTGAATTACTTCTTTCTGAGTGCTTGCAATATTTTCTCCTTGAACTGGGAACTCTGGAATTTGGCTACAGTATTCCTAGCAGCTTTTTTTGAGATCTCTTTCAGAAGTGATGGGTGGATTCTTTCAACATCTATTTTACCCTCTCATTCTAGCATATTGAGGAAGTTTTCCTTAATAATTTCTTAAAATATGATTTCAACTTTTTTTATCATGGTGTTCAGCTAGTCAAATAATTATTAAATCATGTCTCCTGAAACTATTTTGTAAGTCAGTGATTTTTCCAATGAGATGTTTCACATTGTCTTCTATTTTTTTCATTCTTTTGGTTCTGTTTGATAATATCTTGATTTCTCATAAAGTCATTAGCTCTCATTTTCTCCATCATAATTTTGAAGGAATTATTTTCTTCTGTGAGCTTTTCAATTTGTTTTTCTATTTGGCCAATTCTGATTTTTAAGGAATTTGTCTCCTCATTGGATTTTTGGACCTCTTTTTGCCATTTGGGTTAGTACATTTTTTTTAAAGTGCTATTTCCTTTAGCAATTTTTTGGAGTCTCCTTTATCAAGCCATTGACTCATTTTTCATTTATTTTCCCAGTTTTCCCTCTACTCTCTTACTTGATTTTCAAAATCTTTTTTGAGATCTTTCATGGGCTGCAATCAATTCATATTTTTCTTGGAGGCTTTGGATGTAGGAGTTTTGACTTTGTTGTTTTTTTCTTGTTATATGTTTTTCTCTTCCTTGTCATCAAAGTAAGATTCTATAGTCTGATTTTTTCCTTGCTGTTTACTCATTTTCTAAAACAATTACTTGACTTTTTTATCTCTTTGTTAAACTAGATCTCTACTCCCAGTGTGAAGTCCAGTCCTTTTCCAAGTGTCAGGAGTTTTTTGCAGCTGTTTTCATAGATACGTCTAGGAACCTGTAAATGTTCAGTTCTTTCAAGGTTGTATGATGAAAGGAGATGTCTTTACTCCTCTCCTGTTCTGCACTGTGGTCTGTGAGTAACCACAAGTACTCTTTTCTGCCTTGGAAGTGTAAGGAAGCTTCCCTCTCCACCACTGCAAAAAAAAAATTCCACAACAAGCTTCTTCTTCCCCAAAACCACCACCCAGGATTGTCATCCTGATCCAGGCATAGGCAAAGTCAGGTAATCCTTCCCCAGGATCAGCAAAGAGATTCCTTCTGTCCCCCACTGATCAGTCACACAATCCCTCCACAATATGGTCAGAGATCTCTGGAAGCATTTACTGAAGAGATCACCCTGGGGCTGGGGCCAGACATTGGGTAATGATAATGGGAATTTGAAGACCTTCTCTGCCCTTAATCGACCAAATGTAATCACATTAAGCCCACAGTGGAAGGAGATTGCTGAAAGGGTGGAATAGGAAGGGTGGAATAAGAAGGAGCAGAAGAGAGCACAAACAGAGCTGGGAAGAGGCAGAGCTGAGGAAGAGCAGCTAAGGTGAGTAAGAGAGGGGCATTTTTGCTTAAGGGAGCATGTTTTGCTTTGAAGGCCTGATGGAGGGAAGATTTGGGGATGTTGGTGCTTGTTGCATTGGTTATGTGTTCTTGCTTGCTATGATAGATTTGTCTTTCTCATGTTTGAATAAATATTTTTGTTCTGTCTTCCATGTGGCAGGTC
Organism: Pseudocheirus occidentalis; assembly: GCA_028646575.1. Classification (NCBI taxonomy): domain Eukaryota; kingdom Metazoa; phylum Chordata; class Mammalia; order Diprotodontia; family Pseudocheiridae; genus Pseudocheirus; species Pseudocheirus occidentalis. The sequence goes on along the minus strand of CM053595.1, from coordinate 255,718,052 downwards.
TATTAGATTTTGTGATTCAGAGCTAAACCATAATATTCATAGCTTCTGTGGGGACTGTGAATGTTGTCTTGGCATTATACCTTGCTTCCCTCTCACCCAGCTATCATAGTTTTTTTCCTACTGGCCTTCTAAGTTGTCTTTGGCATTTGTGGGTTGTCTGGAAGCTGCCACAGCTGCCAGTGATTCAGTCCCCTGTAACCTGCTCTCACCTCATCTCTGCCAGCCTGAGCCCATGCTGGACTTTGCTCTTCATTCAGACTGGTACAACCAAGCTTTCCAGTTGACCTTCCAGGTTGTCTTGTATTTCATTTTGTCAATTTGTGGGGTCCACTGCTGTAGAATTTGTTTAGAATAATTTTTAAAGATATTTGGAGGAATTGGGGGAGAACTCAAGCAAGTCCCTGATTTTACTCCAACATCTTGAATCTGCCCCATATATCGTTGATTTCTTTGCAATTATGGAGAAATGTGGCACCATCCTAAAATATTTTTGACATACATGTGCTCTTACCACATATGCCATCTTTTATTATTTAACTAGGTTAATTTTCATAAAGCAGACATAGTCTGTTGTCAGAACAATACCTAAAATATTTTTGAGATAGAACAAACTGTAGGATCTTGTCTTCTGGTTGATGATATAGCTTTCAAAATCCCAAATGCTATTAAAAATAAAAGTTTTTATATGGAGTTTTAAGAACATTATATATACACACATATGTATATGTATACATTTGTATATGTATATATGTACACATATGTGTGTGTGTATATATATATATATGTAATCTCATTTAATCTTCAAAATAAGCTTTTTTTAGCGAGTACTGTGGTAAATAAGCAACTTAGAATTGATGAAGTGACTTACTCAGGATCATATAGCTAGTAAGTATTGAGGACAGGATTTGAATGCAGGCTTCCTGATTCTAAGGTTGACACTTTATCCATTATGTAACCTAGCTGCTTCACTTTCCTTTTTTTTCTTTTTTGCATGGAGGAACATAAGACAATTGGGGTTAAGTGACTTGCCCATGGTCTCATGGATAGTTTTTTGTGTTAAGTGTCTGAGGCTGTATTTGAACTCAGGTTCTCCTGACTCTAGGGCCAGTCTTCCATTCACTACATCATCTAGCCATCCCTCACTGCACCACCTAGCCATACCACTGCCTCACTTTCTAGCCACAATGCTGGACTTTGTAAAGAGTAGATTTCATTAGTGATGGACATAAGAATCGGTCACAAAATTTCCCAGTTACCCTTTCCATTGGTCCGTCTTACATGAACTTTCTCCCCTGACTCTCATATATCTATTTCCTGCCTTTTCTGAAATACAAAATAAATTACTCTTGCCACTGTCCTAGTCCTACAATGAAGCATGAGGATGCTCCATTTTAAAATTTTTTTTTCTTTTTGGAGGGCAGTTGGTGTTAAATGACTTGCCCAAGGTCACACAGCTAGTTTTTGCGTTAAGTGGCTGAGGCCAGATTTGAACTCAGGTCCTCCTGACTCCAGGGCTGGTGCTCTATTCACTGTGCCACCTAGCCACCCCAAGGATGCTCCATTTTTAACAAAGCTTTAGCATCTCACTTGTATTGGCTAGAGAGTCAAGTGCCAGGGAGAGAGGAACCTGGAGGAAATACAGTCACAACAATCACCTACCACTATTCCTCTACCCATTTTTAGTGTTAGATTTACACTATTAGCCTCAGATATCATCTAGAGGTAAACTCAAGTTGATTATAGCACTCTCTAAATTTGATTCACCTATCCTGGTTGTCACCTTGGGCTAATTTAAAACATATTTCCTGGGGAAAGCTCATTGATTTCTTGGTTAGAATAGCCCTGAAGGCTAGCTTCTAAACCATGCCCTGAGTAAATGTATTGTAATTATTCTCAACTAAATCTTCATTCCATCTTTCTCCCACTCCCATCTCTAGCATTCTTCAAAGGGCCACATAATCAAAACTTCCAACCTAAAACAGCTTTCATCTGTCAAGAAGGATGGATTATAGCAAAAGGAGAGTGAACAGAACATTCAATGAGGAGTAAGAGCAAAGAAGTTGATCTGCACAGGGAAAATATAGCAGGTTATGATTTATGTGACTCCAGAAAAGAAAATTACCTGCTTGGATAAGGGAAAGGAGGTACTTTATCAGTACATTCCCTTCATTCTGTGTGTATGTGTATATGTCTGGTCAGACTTGGGGGTGCAGGAACATGTATGCTTGTAATAACTTCTTTCTCTAGGAATCTATCTCTTCTAAATGAATAGAGTTCACCTTCATCAACACCATCAACAATATCCCAGTGGCCTATGATTCTTATGTTTCCTCTGAAGTCATAATTCCAGTTACTCTCTATTATTTCTAAGATAAAATATAAAATCTTCCACTTGACTTTTTAAGGTCTTCAAAATCTGGCCCCTTCCTATCTTTCCATTCTTCTTATATCTTACACCCCTTCAATTACTCTGTGATCTAGTGACACTGGCCTCCTTGTTGTATCTAGTAAACAATTCTCTATTCCCCTACTCCAGATGTTTTCACTTATTTCCCCTCCCCCAGCTCAAACTCTCTCCTTTATCATCTACATTTCCTAAATCTCCTGGCTTCTTTCCAGTCTCTGATGAAGTTCCATGTTCTTTAAGAAATCTTTCTTAATCTTCCTTTATTGTTAGTGTCTCCCTTCTACTTATTATCTTTATTTTCTTCCATATGTATTTTGCTTGCACATAGCTATTTGTATGTTACCTCCTCAGTTAGACTGAGAATCTTTGAGATAAGACATTGCCTTTTTTCATTTATTTATATCCCTAGTGCCAAGAAAATTCCCAATACATAGTAGATGCTTAACAAATGCTATTTGCCTACACTGACTGCATTCAGGTGTCATAAAGCAAACCTATATCTATATATGTTTCCCTTACTTAAGTTGGAAAATGTGTCCTGTCAAATCAAATTATGTCTCTATGTCTCTCTCTGTGGCTCTCATTTTCTTGAAAGCATAATCTCTAAATCAGTCCTAGGCATGCACATCTTCACCATAGTCTGTGGACATTTGCTCAAACGTTTGTTGCTGTGAGTCTTGGAATTTCAGTATTTCATAATGATGGTTACATAACTTATCTCAGAAGCCACCCCTATAGCAAAGGAGCCTGGAGATTTTCCTAAGGTGAAAGATAATGAGTTCATTTTTTAGTCTATTAAGTTTGAGAGTTTAAGAAAAAGGTCAGAGAAACCAGAAAATGGTCATGCCCTTGGTAGTAGCTGCCATAGCATAATGGACCACTCAACACTTGCCTGTTGTTTGTAGGGGTGGGGAGGGGCCTTGAAACTTCATAAGAATTATAATCTAATCCTTCCATATTGTCATGGCCAATCAAAGATCACTGGATTTTTTTTTAAGATCATAGGCACTTGTCCATGGCTTTCTTGGTGAGCATACTGTAATGTTAATGGAATCTGAAGATCTTCTATGCCCCTTTCTATTGGCACTTAATAAACATGCACTTAGCAGCTTACTTCAAGTTGAGCACTTAGTAAACAGGCACTTAGTACCTTAATTCAAGTTAACACCTTGGGAGTAGTTAACACTTTAACAGGAAGGGGCAGAACAGGGAGAAGCTATACTGTATGTAAGGAAGAGAACCAGCAGGACAGTCAGATTTTCTCTCAGTGGCCACCTGGGGACTGCACCTTTTTGCTAAGATCCTCCTTTTGCAACTTTTACTGAGAACTTCCAAGAACCAGGCTGAGGAGCTATCCTGAGTGAGAGAGGGATCCCTGCTTGAGGGAGCCTGTTCTATTGTGAAGGCTTGGGAACATGGGTGTTCACTGCATTAACCATGTGTATCAACTTTGTGACTACTGTAATGTCTTTGGCTTTCTGGTTCTGGGACTCGTCCTTCTGGTTCTGGGACTCAGTCTTCTGGTATTTGAATGAAGGTTTTGGTTCTGCCCTCCATGTGAAGAGTTAACTACATTTTGTGATTCACAACTATACCAGCATATTCCTAACCACCATGGGTGTTGTGAATATTGCATTATTGATACAAGATGTTATGCTTCATCTAAAACAAAGAAAACAGGGGTAGCAATCAAGATCTAAGACAAAGCAAAAGCCAAAAAATAGATCTAAGTAAAAGAAACAAGAAAAAAGAAATAAGAAAGAAATTATATCTGGCTGAAAGGTATGATACACAACGTAGTCATATTGATACTTAGCATAGATGCACTGAATGGTACAGGGCCTAAATTTTTGAAGAAGTTAGATGTTACAGGAGAAAATAGGTAATAAAACTGTCCTATCAGGTATAAAACTGTCCAACCAAAAAATAAAAAAAAATAATAAAGTATTCAAGGGGTGAATAAAATTCTCAACAAGTTAGATATAATAGATTTCTGGAGATAATTGAATGGGAATAGAAAGGAATATAACTTTTCCTCAGGAGTAAATGTCACCTACACAAAAATTGGCCATGCATTGGAATATAAAAACCAAACAACGAAATTCAGAAAAGCAGAAATAGTAAATGCATCCTTTTCAGATCATAATGAAATAAAAATTACATTCAATAATAGACAATTTAAGGAGAAATTAAGAGGAATTGTGAATTAATAATCCTAAAAAAAGTGGGTCAAAGGATGAGCCATAGAAGTAATAAAAAAAATTTATTAAAGAAAATGATGAGACAGCATACCAAATTTTATCCAATTCACCCAAAACACTACTTATGGGAAAATCTGTATCCTTAATTCCTTATATCAATAAAATATGGAAAAATCAGATCAATGGATTGGGCATCATGTAATTAAAAAAGAACAAATTTAAAGTCCCCAACTCTATACCAAATCGGAAATCCTGAAAATCATAAAGGAGATTAATAAAATTGAAAGAAAACCATTGAACTAAGAAGTAAGATAAAGTTGATTTTATGAAAAAAAATAAACCATTGCTTAATTTGATTTAAAAAAAAGCAAGAAAGAACATCAAAATACTAGTATCAAACCAGAAAGGGGCAAATTCACCACCAATGAAGAGAAAATTAAGACAATTGTTAGCAGCTATTTTGTCTAATTGTATGCCAGTAAATGTGACAATCTACATGAAATGGATAAATAATGAAAAAAGTATAAATTACCCAGATTAACAGAAGAAGAAATACATTACTTTACACAATCTTTAGAAAAAGAAATTGAACAAATAGAAACAAAAATTGAACAAAACTTCCTAAAGGAGGGGAAAAAACAGGACCACTTGGATTCACAAGTGAATTCTACCAAGCATGTAAAGAGCAATTAATTCCAATGTGATGTAAACTATTTGGAAAAATAGGCACAGTAGTCCTGCCAATTGCCTGTTGTGACACTAATATGTGACACTAATACACACTAATATGTGACAATTATATCTACCAAACATTTAAAGAACAATTAATTCCAATGCAATATAAACTATTTGGAAAAATAGGCACAGTAGTCCTGTCAATTGCCTGTTGTGACAATAGTATGTGACACTAATACACACTAATATGTGACAATAATATCTCCCAAACATTTAAAGAACAATTAATTCCAATGCAATATAAACTATTTGGAAAAATAGGCACAGTAGTCCTGCCAATTGCCTTTTGTGACACTAATATACTGTGGATAGCCAAACCAGAAAGAACAAAAACAAAGAAATAAAATTATAAGCCAATTTCCCCAATGAATATTGGTGCAAAATTTTTAAGTAAAATACTAGCAAAAAGTTTATAGAGATGTATCACAAAGTATCATACACTATGACCAGGGAGCTTTTATACCAGGAATGAAGGTTCAGTTCAATATTAGGAAAATTATAAGCATACTTAACCACACAGAAAACAAAACTGACAGAAATCACATGATTATCTCAATAGATGCAGAAAAACCCTCTGACAAAACACAGCACTCATGCCTATTTAAAAAAAACCTAGGTTGCATAGGAATAAATGGAAATTACTTAAAGGGATAAGTAATATTTATGTAAAATCATGAGCAAGGATTATATGTAAAGGGGATAAACTAAAAGCTTTCCCAGTACAATTAGAAGTGAAGTAAAGATACCCATTTTCATTTCTATTATTCAATATTGTACTGGAAATGTTAGCTGTAACAAGAAGAGAAGAAAAAGAAATGAAAGAAATTAGAATAGACAATAAGGAAATAAAACTATCAGTTTTTAACATATGATATGATAGTATGCTTAGAAGATCTTAGAGAATGAACAAAAAAACTGATGAGCAATTTTAGCAAAGTTTCAGCATACAAAGTCAACCCATATAGTCTTTCTATATAATACCAACAAAGTCTAGGAGCAAGAGATAGAAGGAGAAATTCCATTTAAAGCACTTGTAGGTAATATAAAACACTTGAGAGTCTACCTCCCAAGGCAAACACTGGAATTATAAGAACACAAATATATAAACAACTTTTAGCATTAATAAAATCAGATCTAAACAATTACAAAAAATTAATTTCTCATTGGCAAGCTGAGTGAATATAATAAAAATGAACATTTTTTCTAAATTCATCTATTTACTAGGTTCCATACAATCAAACTATCAAAATTTATTTTATAGAACTATATTTTTTAAATTGGAAGAATAAAACTCAATGATATTAAGGGAATCAGTGTAAAAAATGTGAAAGAAGTTGGTTTAGGCATACCAGATCTCAAATTGTATTATAAAAGGGTAATTATCAAAATAATCCTTTAATGCAGTGGTTCTCAACCTTCTTAATGCCATGACCCTTTGAAGTTCTTCATGTTGCAGTTAGCCCCAACCATAAAATTATTTTCGTTTCTACTTCATTACTGTAAGTTTGCTACTGTTTGAATCTATCTGATATGCAGGATATATTTTCATTGTTACAAATTGAACATAACCCACAGGTTCCGAACAGCTGCTATAATGGTTGTGAAATAAAGTGATGAATGAGCCAAACAGATTAGTTATCTATTACATAATAGTGAATAATTAGAGTTATCTTGTGTATTATAAGCCCAAAACCCAAGCTTTGGAATAAAAACTCATTATCTGACAAAAAACTGCTAGGAGAACTGGAAAACAGAAAGACAGAAAATAGGCATAGGCCAACATGTCACAACATATACCAAGATAAGATCAAAATATGCACATGATTTATACATAAAGGATGATATAAAAAGCAAATTAAGAGAGCATGGGATAGTTTGTCAGATTTATTGATAAGGGAAAAATTGTGGAATATAGTAAATATAGAGAGCACTGGAAAATATGAAATAGGTGATTTTGATTAGAAAAAATATAAAAGCCTTCCACAAAAACTCAATGCAATCGAATTTATAAGGAAAAGAGAACACTGGAAAAAAAAACTGTTTTTGTAGCAAGTATCTCTAACAAAGGCCTCATTTCTCAAACATATAGGGAACTGAGCAAAATTTATAAAAAATACCAATTATTCCCCAATTTATAAATCATCAAAGGATATGGAGTTTTTAGATGAAGAAATCAAAACTATCTATACTCATATAAAAATACTCTGAATCATTATTGTTCACAGAAATGCAAATTAAAACAACTCTGAGCCACCACCTTGTATCTTTGAGTTTGGGTAATGTGAAAAAAAAAGGAAAATGTTGGATGTTGGAGGGGATGTGGGAAAACTGGTACATTCATCTATTGTTGGTGGAGATTTGAACTGACTCAAACATTCTGGAGAGAAATCTGTAACTATGCCCAAAGGACTATAAAACTGTATATGCTCTGATCCAATAATGACACTCCTAGGTCCATATCCTTAAGATATCCACACAAAAGTACTTATGAAAGCCTTTTTTGAAGTGGCTAAAATAAAAACCAAAGATCCCATCAATTGGTGAATGGTTAAATTAGCTGTGGTATATAATTGTAATGGAATATTATTATGCTATATGAAATATCATGCATGATGATTTCAGAAAAAAACCTGGAAAGACTTACATGAACTGATGCATAGTGAAATGAACAGAACTAGGAGAATATTGTACACAGTGACGACAATTTTGTCTGATTAAGAAATGAGAATGATGTAGCTATTCTCAGTAATACAATGATTCAAGAGAATTCCAAACGACTAATGGTAAAGCATACTACCTGCTTCCAGACAAAGAACTGGTATTGATTGAATAGATTGAAGCCCGCTATTTTTCACTTTCTTTCATTTTTTTTCTTTTTGCAAGTCTTCTTATATAGAATGACTAATATGAAAATGTTTTGGATAATTGCAGATGTACAACCTATATCTGATTGCTTGTCATCTCAGAGAGGAGAGAGGGAAGTGAGTGAGAAATAGATTTTAGAATTAAAAACTTTAAAGAAATCTGTTCATTTAAATATATATATTTAAATGTACCAAAGTTTTTTTGGCCAAAGATAATAAAATGAGTTTGGTTGTCTCCTCAGGCAATAATCTAAGGCGTGGCTGGGAATGTCGCCAAACTTACCAAAAACAGATGCCTACTCCTCACCTCTGGTGACTTGAAGGGGCACAATGGTACTGTCAAAAGGAATCTAGAAAGCAGGATTAAAGAGTGCAAAGAGTGGGTAAAAAAAGAAAATTCTTAGGAGAGCAATTTTTAAAGCATTATGTTTCAAGTATGGATTTTTCCTTTACTCTGTTTAGCATAATTTTATATTATTATTTAGATTACCTCAAAATTCTTCTTTCTTTATTGGCAGCAGATAACTATGGGCTTCATTTTTCCCCTTATAGACAATATCTTGCTTTATATTCCTTATGATGAGGCTACAGCCTAACAGTAAATTCATGAGGACAGGTATTATATCTTAGCTAAATTTTATATGTTCCTCCACCACCTGCTATACTGCTATCTATCTATCTATCTATCTATCTATCTATCTATCTATCTATCTATCTATCTATCTATCTATCTATCTATCTATCCATCTATCCATCCATCCATCCATCCATCCATCCATCCATCTATCTTACTATCTCTCTAGTTTAAGAAATATTTCTTCATTGTTAGGCAAGTGCTGGGATATTTGTCACTTCCTCCTCCCCCTCCATTTTGAAGAAGTGGGAGAAATAAAAAGCATGCTTCTTTTTGGCAGGGGGGGCAAAGAAATTTTTTTAAATCCAAATTGGTAGCAATAGAAAAAGCAGAGTAGATATATGTATGAGAAAATATATCAGGCAATATGGGAACTACCAGCTCTTCTCACATCTTTCCAGAGTCTTTTTCTGACAGGAAACTGAATTGGAGTTGATGTCTTCTATTTCGTTTTGCAACGTGGCACTCAAAACAACTCACAGGTTAAAGAGTGGTGGAAAAAAGATGTGAAGCACAAAAACTTCCAAAGTATCCTGAAGAAGTCTGGGGTAAAGGACTAATATGTACAAAAATATTTGTAGCAGCTCTTTTTGTTGTGGAAAACAATTGGAATATGAGGATGGGCCCATAAATTGGGGAATGACTAAACAAATTGCGGTATATGAATGTAATGGAATACTATTGTGCTAAAACAAATGATGTGCAAGTGGATTTCATTTTTTAAAAAGGCCTGGAAAGATTTACATGAACTGTACTGCGATCAACTTTGGTAGACTTATCTCTTCTCAGCAATACAATGATCTAAGTTAATTCGAAAAGACTTAGAATGGAAAATGATTTCCACATCCAGAGAAAGAATTATGGAGTCCAAGTACAGAGCAAACCATAGTATTTTCCCTCCCTCTCTCTCTCTCTCTCTCTCTATATATATATATATATATATATATATTTTTCTTTCTTTCTCATGGTTTTTACCTTTTGTTCTGATTCTTCTTTCCAAACATGACTTGTGGAAATATGTTTAACATGACTGTATGTGTACACTCTATATAAGTTTGCTTGTCATCTTGGAGAAAGGGAGAGTAGAAATAGAGTTAGAAAAAATTTTGAAATTCAAAATCTTATAAAAGTGAATGTTGCAAACTATCTTTATATGCAATTGGAAAAAATAAAATAATATTAAATGAAAAAAATTGTTCTTTCTTGACAGAGCTGAAAGAGATATTATTCCTTGCTCTCCTGATTTTCCTGATATCACTCTTTATATCTATGACATGTATCCATTTTGACATTTTCTGCATACATAGTATGAGATGTTGGTCTATTTATAATTTTTGCCATATCGTTTTCCAGTTTTCCCAGCAGTTTTTGTCAAATAGTGAGTTCTTATCCCAGAAGCTCCAGTCTTTGGGTTTATTGAGTAGTAGATTACTATAGTCATTGTCTGCTGTGACTTGACCTGATCTATTCCAGAGATTCACCACTCTTGTTTTTTTAACCATACCAAGCAGTTTAGCTGCTTTACAATATAGTTCTTTTAATGTAGTTCACTTTATAATATAGTTTTAGATCTGGTATGGCTAGGCCAACTTCCTTTGCATTTTCTTTTCATTGAATCCATTGATATTTGTGACCTTTTGTTCTTCCAGATGAATTTAGCTTTTATTTTTTTTCGAGCTCTACAAAATAATTTTTGGTAGTTTGATTGGCATGACACTGAAAAAGTAAATTAATTTAGGTATAAATGTCAATTTTATTATATTTGCTCAGCCTACCCATAAACAATTGATACTTTTCCCAATTGTTTAGATCTGATTTTATTTGTGTGAAAAGTGTTTGGCAGTTGTCTTCATAGAGTTTCCAGATTTGTCTTGACAGATTGATTCTCTAGGATTCTCTAAATATACCAATATGTCATCTGCAAAGAATGATAGCATTGTTTCCTCATTACATATTCTAATTCCTTCATATTTTTCTTCTCACATTGCTAAAGCCATAATTTCTAGTACAATATTGAATAACGTACATCCTTTTTCACCTCTGATTTTGCTGGGAAAGCTTCTAGGTTACTCCCATTTCATATAATGCTTTTTGATCATTTTAGAGAGTTAGTGCTTATCGTTTTAAGGAACACCCCCTTTATTTCTATTGTCTCTAGTATTTTTAATGGGAATGGGTGCTGTATTTTGTCACAAATATTATTTTTTTCTGCGTCTGTTGTGATGATCATAGAATTTCTGTGAGTTTTGCTTTTGGTATGGTCAATTATGCTAATTAGTTTCCCTAATATTGAATGAGGCCTGCACCTGCATTCCTGATGTAAATCCTACCTGGTCAAAGTATATCATACTGATGATAGGTTGCTGTGATCTCTTTGCTAATATTTTGTTTTTAACTTTTTGCCTCAATCGTCATTAGGGAAATTGGCTGATAATTTTCTTTCTGTGTTTTGACTCTTCTTAGTATAAGTATCAGTGCAATATTTGTGTCATAAAGACATTCAGAAGACTCCTTCTGTGCTTATTTTCCCAAATAGTTTATATAGTATTGAAATTAATTGTTCTTTAAATGTTTATTAAAATTAGTTTGTAAGTCCATGTGCTCATTTTCTAAATGGGGAGTTCTGCTTCTGGTGCACAGAAGGCACCCTCCCAAGGTTCTTGTGATGGAGCTTAGGTGCCTGGTCACTGGCTTTCTGATCAGGGTCCTCCTGTGCTGGAGTTCCCACTGCATTGGAGTAGTCCAGCCTAGTTGTGCCTATTGTCCCCTAGGTTCTGGGGTTTGTAGTTTGCCTTCTGTCATGGAGTTGGAGGCCTAACAGTTGGTTTGCTGTGCCACTAGCCTCATAATCCAGGGTAAAGAGACCTTGGTTTCTAATCTGTGCTATGGCTAAGAGCCTCTTGTTGACTTGCTTGGACACTGTATGTACTGGATGCTGCTCCCTCTTTTTCCCAAGTGATATATACCTTTCCTGAATTCCTTGTCTCTTTTTGTGGATTCTGTCACCCCAGAATTGTTTTAGAAGCTTGATTTAATGTTGTTCCTGATGGAAACTGGGCAGAGCTGAGGCAACTTCTGGGCTTCTCTTCACCATCTTGGCTCTGCCCCATTATACATTCCTAAAGAACATGCAGGCATTGAAGACACTGAGTCTCAGAGAAATTACATGTTTTCCCAAGGTCACAAATAGTGCTGTATAAGAAATTCCTAGCACTGACTTAAGTGAAAATTCAGATTTATTTCCACTATACCTATTCTGAGTGTTTGACACTAGTAGGTTTATAAATGATAGATTAGTGAATTAATGGATGGTGAATTGACAGATGGATGAACAACTGATACACAGAATAAGGTGTACTTACATCATGAAACTGCAGGTCAAACATATTGATACCAGAGGAGTTCTGTACTGGTCAATATTTTATTGATCTTCATGTCATAAATTATTCTTTCTCACTCACTATAAAATCATGTTATGGATAATTTTAAGAGTTAAGCTTTTAGGAAAGACTTTTCAAGACTTCATTGGCAAGACTCATATCCCCATTACACTCAAGAAGAAAAAAAAAGGAATTTCCATCTCCAGATTTTTATATTTTTTAGTAGGAGAGTTAGGAAGTAGAGTGAATAGAGCATTAGAACCGGAGTCAGAAAGACCTGAACTCACATCCTTCCTCCGATACTTTCTGTAGTCACACAAACTTTTTTTTCTCTGCTTTATTATCTATAAGATGAGGATATAACAAGCAACTCACCATTGTAAGGATACAATGAGATATTCTTTGAAAAAAATTATCGCAAATCTTAAAATACTAAATGATTATCATAACCATTAAAATTATTACATGCAAGAGACTGCCACTTAGTCACATGTGTTTAGTTATTGTGATAAAACTTGGAAAGACCTATCTACCAAAAGTTCCTTAACATGGAATGATTTGTATAGTTCTGTTTTAAATAAAACACATTCTCACAGTGTGAGCCAGTGACTCTTTAGGGTTTGGAAATTAGAAGAAATACTTTATGTTGGTGCAATGAAAACTCCCAGACCCACTTCCCAGTATAAATAAAGATGATAATGTGTTTATATTTTGTTTTCCATAGGCATGCAAGGGTTTAGGTTACTCAATATAACAAACCCACCTTCTTTGTGATTTAAGTAAGCTTCAGTCTAGTCTTTGTCTCCTATTACCCTAAATTATTATTTAAATTGGGTTTGTCATTAGGACCTAGATTCATGAAACCCTAGAACTGACATTCAATCTTGTTTCTCTCCTAGTCAAGCAATTTTCTTTGACATAGTTTTAGAATATTTGCCATAAAGTAGAAAATCATTTATACATTTTTTTTCAAGTTTCCACTTGCCCAATTCTAATTTTTAAGGAACTATTTTCTTCAGTCAGCTTTGGTACATCCTTTTTTCCATTTGGCCAATTCTACTTTTCAAAAAGTTGGAATAGGAATATATCTTATACTTCATTATATAGCTTTTTAAAAGGAAATGTCAGAATTTGTTTTTTCCAAAGAAGACATAAAAAGAGATGATGTCTTCCAACAAGGAAAAATAAATGTTATTACTTTAGTTTTCTTTATTCCTTGTTGAGAAAAGAATACATGTACTTATTCACTCATATTAGGTGATTCATGCTTTTGACTATCTGCTTTTGGTTAGGTACTTGCTTCTAAATATTATTAGATTTATTACTTAGCAAGTTATTTGAAGAGGAAGCAATGAGAAAAGGTCATGGAACTGAAAATCAGTAAAATATCCAAACAATAAATATCTATTAGGTATCACTTTGCCATGACTCTTCTTGCCTTGGGAAAATGACAGGCAAAAACTTCCAAAGAGGTTATATTCTATCAAGACAGAAAACAGGTTTTGACAAATACATACATACATACTTACACACACACACAAACACACACACACATATATGCGTATGAATACATGCATATATATGAACATGCATAGGTGCATGCCTGTATATATTATATTTGTACACATAAGCATGGATATCTGCTTATATATATTACACATATACACACAATCCTATATGCATGTGTATGCACATATGTATATTCACAGTGATTAGACATATTTATGTTGTTTTATATACATATGTAGACATGCATATCTGACAGTATAGACACATGTAAATACATATATACATACATACACATGTGACCAAAATTAGCCTCTGCCTTTAAGGAGCTTATCTTCTATTAGGGTAAAAAAATACATTTTGGTACCTACACATACAAGTATATATACACACAATATATTTGTATATAATATATAGCTTATTTAAGGTATGTATTTATGCACATGCACAGATATGTGTATGTACACATACCTGCAAAAATACAAGATAAGTTGTGTTAAGAGAAACAAAATATTGATAACTGGATGGGAGGGAGGAGTAGTTAATGAAATGCACTATATAGGACATGCCATTTTACCTGAATTTTAAAGGAAACTGAGAAATCTAAATAGATGTAAGTGAGGAGGGAGTATCTAGAATAGGGAATAGTCACTGTAAAGACTCATATATAGGAGAAGAAATTGAATATGAGAGGAACAGAACCATCTCTTTGTCATCCATCCTGCAGAACATCTATTTCCTCCTCTGTCAAATAAGTTTACTAATACCTGCTTGACATCCCTCACAGGTATTTGTTTTTTTCTAGAGTCAACTGAAAGAAATGTAATGTAAGTGAAAGTGCTTTTAAAGCTATAAACTACTATACTTCTACCTTAGTGGAAACACTGAGTTATCAGAGAAGCCTGAGGCTGGTGGACATCTCAGTAGTTAACTAGTTCTTCTGCTCAAACGGGAACCCACTCAAAGTGACTTTTCATCCACTCTCTTCATCAAAATTTCCAGGAAGGGGAACCACAGTACAACTGGATACAGCCTGTTCTACAATCATCATTATTCATTAAAATTATATCTTGACTTTATGCTTATATTTTCTCTTTATATCTCATACAGTTATGATTATACTCCTTCCATTTTTCCTCTACTCAGTGAGCTATCCCTCATAACAATGATTATTTTTAGAGAGAGCTAAACAACAAAAGTATTTCAACAAAACTAACCAACACATCTACTCTGTCTGATGGTACCAGGAATAACTCATGCCTGTAGCTCCCCAATCAGTATCATTGTTAGGAGATGAGTAATCGAAAAATTTGTATGCCTTATTTGCTAGTAGATAGAAGCAGGTAGATATGAGAAATCTCTTCAAATTGTAGGAAATGTCAATAGGTTCAGATAGGAATTGTTTTACCTCTAGAAAAGCAAAGATCTAATAATTCATGCTCCCCTCCCTCCCTCTCTCTCTCAAAATATATACTGAAAATTATTTTATTATAATAAATAACTGAATTAATTAAAATGCATTTGCTAGCATTTATTATGTATAAAGCATGTTGTTTTGGGTAATGTATATGTATGTATCATACATGTACACACATATATACGTATATGCATACATCTATGTATGTATACACACACATACACATACATATACATCTGTTTTGTGCCATCAAATAAGGAAAATCCTCAGTAGGCAAGTACTACAACACATTTGTTAGAGGAAATGCATATAACCTTTAAATTACTGAACATGTATTGATCGATCAAGAATCTTATCCCAACTGCTACAGAACTGTCATCAAAGTTCCATGAAACCAGCTACAGAAAAGTGAACTCTCCCTTCTGTATGTGGAAAACTTATTTGCTACATCAACTAAATTAAATGAATTATCAGATAAGAGGTGGCCCCAAGGAGCTATGTGCTTGAAATATGGTGGTCAGATGCAGAACAGAACATCTAATCTAAAATGCCCAAAAGGCATTTGTAATAATGAAGTCAGGAGACATTAGCATAGGAGAGGAATCAGGAGGGAGGCTTTTGTCTGAGACAAACCATATTGGAAATAGCTGTGGTTCATTTCTTTTCACCTTTATGCTGTTTCCCCATTATGTTCCAATTGACAGCTCAGCTAATAACTATCCCCAAAGGCAGAAAGCAGACCACAATAAACCGCCCAACACAAAACAAGATCAAAGTTTTTAATAAAGAACATTACTGTGATGACACAATAATTCTTTCATGCAGCTGAAGTGGGCTATTACTTAAGCATCAATTTCCATAATTCCCAATTCCCCAAATTTTATATATGTGCATAACATAACAGCATAACATAATGTAATGTAATATAACATAACAATATGTAATATAAAACTGTGTTTTTATTTGTGTGTATTAATACATATATACACACATATATACCTGATATAATATATAGTGTACATATATGTGTATATGTATGTATATGTCTCTGTTTCTTACTCTCTCTCTCTCTCTCTCTTTAAATATAAACATATACACACACGTATATACACACACAATCTTTGAACAAATAATTACAAAATACCTAACAATTAATATCATGACAGGGAAATGTACCAGGAAGCTATGAAAATAAAATGACCTTCAGCAAAAAACTGGTAATATTTTTCCTGATGTTGCTATAGAACCTGCAAGACATATAAGAGATGCTATTCTAAAGTCACACACGTAGCTTCAAATTGAGGTGATGCTCTTGAATAGTGAGATCATTCTGTTCTTCTACTGTTATTTGTTGCAAGAAGACAATTGTATTGCCACCCAATTTCACTGAAAGTCCTCAATTGGATTATTAGTATCAATATATACTAGATTTTTTTTTCATTTAATGTAAGCTCTACTTGTGGCTAAAATCTCTCCAGACAAATAACTGATATTTTATTTCTTCTAGAGGGTAAAATATTACTGTTCCTATTGAAAGAACAAAACAATCATAGTGAAATTTTAAGGCTCTTTCTCCATGCAGAAAAAAAAGTATATTTTCAGGAAGTGTGTAATTTAGTTGCCATTGCAAAGTCACCAGTGCTACGGTTTTTGGGGGTCAGGATGTATAGGTTTCACCTATACCCTTCCTCAACAGGCTTCGGGCGTCCCAGGCTCCTGCTTTCTCTGGGAGAAACAGCTGCACAGAAAACTCAAGACACAGCACTTGCTTCTAGCTACATTCTCTAAGCCTGGCATGGCTGGACCTCTTCTTCAGAACACAACATTTGCTTCTAGCTTCATTCTCTAAGCTTGGCTTGGCTGGAACTCCCTCTTCAGAACACAACACTTGCTTCTAGCTACATTCTCTAAGCTTGGGGTGGCTGGACCTCCCTCTGCCTCCGGGTAGCCTGTATTTAAGTCCTTTCTCCAGGGCCCCTTAGAGCCCCTCCCCTGGCCATGCCTTCACCACAGAGAGCCAATTGTGCATCACCCTGAAGGTGGAGAAATAATCTTGTTTATTGCAAAAAGGTGCAGCCTTCACATTCTGCCCCCAGGTGATCACGTGCACTCCTGTTAGCTGAGGACCGGTTCAGTCCATTACCAACAAGAGACCCAACATCTCCCTTCTCTTGTTTTGCCAGTGACCGCCTAGGGGGAGGAGATCAGCTCCAAGACTGCCAGACTCCAACGCCACATACAGCAAAAAATTACTAAACCTCAATTACTTCTTCTAAATACAATTTTTCCAGGCTATAAATTTCCCTAAAAGTACCAGGATTCTTCTTCAATTGATTCCCTATTACCACCCAGGTCCTATTGTATAAATTTCATGCAATCTTCCCCTTTCACCTCAAATTTCTCTTTATTAAGCTATATTTTCTGCTTTTCCAAGCTATATTTCACTCCTTTTCCTTTTACCAAACTATATTTCCCTTTACCAAGCTATATTTTCTGCTTTTCCCTTTACCAAGCTATATTTTCTGCTTTTCCCAGCTATATTTCACTCCTTTTCCGTTTACCAAACTATATTTCCCTTTACCAGGCTATATTTTCTGCTTTTCCCAGTTATATTTCACTCCTTTTCCCTTTACCAAAGCTATATTTCACTTTACCCAGCCATAGACTTTTCTGGCATGTACGTCTGTGTCACTAAGTTTCATAACATCTTCTTCAACAGGCTTCTTGCTACTATAGCAAGGCTGTACAGCTCTTCTGACCCCTATCCTTCCTACTTTCAAGTCCCCACATTCAGGTGCCATCTGCTATGGTTTTTAGGGATCAGGCTGTATAGGTTTCACCTATACCCTTCCTCAACAGACTTCGGGCATCCCCAGCTCCCCCTTTCTCCAGGAGAAACAGCTGCACAGAAAACTCAAGACATAGCACTTGCTTCTAGCTACATTCTCTAACCCTGGCATGGCTGGAACTCCCTCTGCCTCTGGGTAGCCTGTATTTAAGTCCTTTCTCCAGGGCCCCTAAGAGCCCCTCCCCTGGCCATGCCCTCACCACAGCAAGCCAATCGTGCATCACCCTGAAGGTGGAGAGATAATCCTGTTTATCGCAAACAGGTGCAGCTCTTGCAGTCCACCCCCCAGGTGATCACATGCACTCCTGTTAGCTGAGTACGGTTCAACCCATTACCAACAAGAGACCCAACAACCAGGATAAATGAGGGCTTCAAATCCCAAGATTGTTCATTCAACAATGTCTCCTCTGAAGTTAAGTTGATTAGCCAGTCCTAAAAATAAATCCTTTTGTCCACAATTCTGATTTTCTATTTCTGTTTTCAGGTAAAGGTGTTCATTGTACAAAATAAATATGCACTACATATTTTCACTGTGGAGATCATTCCATTCTTCTGGATGTCTTCTTTGATTGGTGAATTCCTGTGGGGGACCTCATTTCATAAAATTCTCAGGCCATCTCTTCATATCTCTCTTGGTTCTAGTCCTGACTCACTATATTTTCCCATCTCCTTTCTAACAGCCTTGCCTTTCTTTTTTCCCCATACTGTTTTTCATCCCCCCTTTACATATAGTCTTTCCTCACGAAATTATAAGTTCCTTGAGGATAGGGATTATCTTTTTTGTTGCATTTGCATTCCCAGTATTTAGCATAGAGCCTGGCACACACTAAGCAGTTAATGAATATTCTAGGTATCTAATGATTATTCACTCACCTATCTAAAAGAAGTGGAATTAATGAAAAAATAGAATGATATTTCTGACACATTTGAAACCCTGGCTATACCTTTGATATGCCAATGTCCTTGAGGAAAACAAAAATATTTATTGAAGGGTCTAGCTAGGTTGTCTACACAATGGCAAAAAGTTGGACATTTGGAAATATTCCACCATTTTATTGTGCATGCATACATATATGCATTCATACATATGGAAACATATACATACATATATAATATATAGTATTATGTCATCTCATATTCTGCCCTGTTATATTATATTGTATCATATTATATCATGTTGTATTAGGTCATTCCATGTCATATCATATCATAAACTATCATATCATATTGTGTCATATTATATTGCTTTACATATTGTGTAGAAACCTTTTCTTTGTGTAGATAATGGTTTTTCTTGTCTAGACACCATTGATTCTTCAAATAAGAATAATTAATACCATAGTATAGTTATAATTATAAAGGATCAAAAGACCAACCTAGAGGAATCAAGTGAATGAAGAAAAACATCTGTCTTTTGAAAAGTGTCTAATGTATGGCAATCATCACAGCAAATTAGCCAGAAGGTCAGTAGGAAAAAATATGAAGAGAGAAGAAAGAAAAATTTTCTAGCCTGGATGACTTGGGGAATGATGATGCCATGAAAAGAAATGTAATAGCCATGGAGAAAAGAATATGTATTTTAGATGTAGTGAATTTGAAATACAGAAATGATCAGAAGACATTTGGAAATGTGTAATTAGATTCTAGGGAAGAATATATGGACGAAAATATAATTGTGGGGGTCTTTCACATGGAAGAAATAACTGAACCTAATGAGACTGACATTAACAAGGGAAACAATGTATAGATTGGGGACAAAAGGAACAAGTTCATATTCTTAAGGGATACACTGCCAATTGCAGCAAGAAGAGAAAACTAAAGCAGCGAAAGAAATCAAGAAATGTTGACCAAAGAGATAAGAGGAAAACACACACACACACACACACACACACACACACACACACACATACACACACACACCATTTTGGGGAAGAATGTTAAGTTCTTCCAAATTTTCTAGGAAAACTGGAAAGCAGTTTGGCAAAAAAAAAATAGATTCGTATTGCCCTCATATTAGATAAAACATAAGTGTCAAATGAATATTAGACTTGAATACAAAAGTTCACAAAAAAGTAGGGAGAAAAATGGATACAGATACTTTGCTCAATTATGGCAAGTAGGAAAATGTTTATGAAATAAATGCAATCACAAAAGAGAAAATAGAAAAACTAATTACAAGTAACTGAAAGGTTTCTGCACAAACAGAAAAAATGCAGCTAAGTTAGGAAAAGGAAATATCAATGGATAAAGGAAAAATTTTATATACCTCTAAGTTTTTAGTGAAGGATAATAAGAATATTGTATGTTTGGGGGATGTGGAGCTGATGTATTTGTTAAATAATTCTGATCAACTTAAGAAATTAATTATTGCAAGGGATACGATAGAATATAGAAAGGGGTAAATTCATAAATGAATGTTAAACAAAACAAAAAGCACTGATAAATCAAATTGTAGTTAATAAAAAAGAGAAGATTAGGAGAAGAAACCAGAGACAGCAGTTATCACAAAAGGGAAGAGATGGTCAAGATTGCTAAATGCTACAAAAAAAACTTGTAGTATTTTGAAAGATAAATAAGAGTCATCACATAAGGATATTAAAAAAAACTTTTGCTGACCTTTGAAATGGAAGTTTCAGTACAGAGATGTAATTGAAAATTAATTGTAGGTTTTTAAACAGCATGAGTTGCAAAAAATTGCTAAAAATTTTGAATGAAAGTGTAAAGTGTCCACTTTCTAGAAGTTCATAAGCTGAGGTAGAATAAAGACCAAATGATACTTAGACAAGATAGCCAGGTTAAGATAAGAGTTTTAGGATTGAAAGAAATGCACATATTTGTAGACCAAGAGAAAAGAGCCAATGTAATTAAATTGAGCTTCTGAAAGAGAAGGGATGATTAATAAAGTGAAGAAGACACAAAGACAGGAAAGAGATAGAATCAAGATTATAGATATAGTGTTAATCTTTTTCCAGGAGGAGTGGCTTACTTCATAAAACTTGAAGAAAGGCACAGAGAATGAAAGAAGGTACAGGCAGTGGATATTGCAAGCAGAGAGGAAATAGAAGACATAATAATTAAATAAGTTAAGGAATTAAGATGCCAGAGAGACTGTGATCACCAATTCAAACACCTTCCTTTTAGAAATAATGAAACTAAGTACCAGTGATGTTAAATGACTTGCATAGCTACTGCTGGAACAGGTCTTAGAGGTAATTTGTCCAATAATCTAACTTTGTATATTTATATTACATATTAAATGCATACTTCCACTGAGGTCCAGAGAGGTTGAGACTTACTCAAGGTTACATTGATAGTAAGTGCCACCACTAGTATTTAAATTCAGGCATAGAGTCTTTAAACTCAGCATTCTCTATATTGCTCATTCTGCCTTTTAAAAGAGCACAATTGACTTTGGACATAAGAGACTGAATCCAGGCATTTATATTATTGCTGTTGTTCTCATTTCACTTCATGTTCTTTTAGTAGGATTCTTTGGATGTCTCTTTTGGCATCAGAAGATTTCTAGCCCAAACACTATTATAGTATTCTTGGTCAATAGAACCATCCCTAGTATAATGATTTATCACCAGATTCACTTGATTTCTGGAAAGATAACAATAATATTATGAATATAATCACTAATAATACAAGAATGTATTATTAGAAGATTATGGATTCAATTAACTTTTTAACTCCTATTTGAACTTCTAATTACTATTTTATATTCTTTGTCTCTTAAAATCAATTTTAGTATTCATATTCTTTTTGGTATAAGTTCAGTTTTGAAGCAAATGTTTAATTTAGATATACTGTGCTTTGCCTTTTATTAAATCAAGAAGTTTTTGGAATGCTTCTGGACAGTAGAAACTTAGATATTTTATAAGTTACAATGTAAAATTGTAGTCTTTTACCTTACATTTCTGAAAGATCATTTAGTGATAGAGCAACTCATGGAAATTTTAAAATTAGAAGGATAGTGAGACTATTTGAAGCTTGTCACTCTGTGATTAGCCCTTTCAGGTTAATGATAGAAAAGGCATTAACATTCTCCAGCAAAGATTTTTCTTCCATTGTTCTTCAAAATTGCAATCCATTAAATTACAGCCTTCAGCAAACTGTCAATAATAAACCAGATGTAGAAAAAGAAAGCACTTCCATATTTTATAGTTGCTGACTGCCTACTATCTATAATTACAGGCAACAGTTAGACTACAAGGAAAAGACTTAATTTCTTAATGTTTCATGCATGGAAAAACAATCAAATTTTCCCTCAATTGATAATTGCATGAACTGACTATAGCTGGGTTTACTTTTCCATCTCACTAGTAAGCCAAGCCACTGAAATGTTGGAGAATATTTAGCCAGTTGTTTTCCCTCTATGCAGGCTAATGGCAGAGACAAGAATCTTCCTAAGCCATAATTATCCTTTGCTCCCAACCCCCAAATTTATATTCATTGACCTTAAATCTTGACAATGTTTCAGCTGCAAGGTAATAAACCAAAGTTGAAAAACCAAGGTTATTCATAATTAATGGAATCTTAGTATAACAAATTAGAGATAAAAGAAATAACCAATGTCCCTATGTGCCAAGTGCCAAGTTAATGGGGCTGACTTGGTCAAAGAAATGAGGTAATGCTGAGAACTCAAACCATATATCTGTTTGGATTTGGGAAGGACTTGAATTATTTTTAAACAAAGTTTTAAAAAATAGCTCCAAAATTCCAAGCAACACATGAACAAAACTCCCAGTTCTTGGTTCATAATTAATCTTTTGCTAGACTACATAAAAGCTACTCTTATCTTCTTTCAATCTAACTTTTTTTGAGATCATACTGAAAGGGTTCTCTATATTTCACTCCTTAAGTTCACATAACTATACTAAATTCAGGTACTTTTTAAAAGAATTGAGAACTATATAAAACTTTCAAATCATCTAATCTGACTTCCTCATTTTATTCTTGAGGAAATTAAGGCCAGGTCAGATTCAGTGATTTCACTGAAGTTTCACACTAGTAAGTGGCAGAGGGAGGACAAGAAAACAGGGATCCTAAAACCTTAATCTGATTTTATCAACTCTGCGCATCTTTAAAAATACAATAGAACACTTTCAGGAACAAAGCCAAGATGGGAGAACAGAGGAAGCAATCACCCTAACTCTCCCAACATTTCTCTCCAAATAGTTTTAAAATAATACCTCAAATCAAAATCTGTAGTGACAGAGCCAAAAGAAAGTCAAGATGAGACATTCTCTAATACAAGACAACTTAGGAGCTCAAAAAGAGATATATACAACAGGGAGGGGGAGGCTTGCCTAAGGTCCACATGGATGGAACTAGTGGATGGTTACAGAAGAAGCAGGAGCTTAGGGAGTTCACAAGCTATAAATGGTAAGGGGACCTATCAAACAATGGAAGTTACATTTCTGTGCTACTACTGGACACAAAACCAGATGCTGGTTGGCAATCTATTGCCTATACCAAGCTCAAAAATAAAGGGAGCAGGATCCCTAAGAAGCAGAATAATTTTAACAAATTTATTTATTTGTTAATTTTAAACATCCATTTCCACAAAAATTTTAATTACAAATTTTCTCCCAATTCCTCCACTAGCCCCATCCCATGATAACAAGCTCACTGAATACACATTCCCCCAAACTGTTCTGTCCTATGTCCTCCCCCATCTTCACCACCTACTTTCTTGTAGGTCAAAATGAATTTCTGTACCCCATTGCCTGTATATCTTATTTACCATTTGCATGTTAAAAACAATTTTTAACATTTGGTTTCAAAACTTTATTTCCATATGCTTTCTCTTCTTCCCTCCATACCCACAACCACTGTGAAGACAAGCAATTCAATATAGATTGTACACGTGTAGTTACACACAACCTTTCCAGGTAGTTGTATTATGAAAGACTATATTTCCCTCCATCCTATCCTGCCCCAACCCCATTTAATCTATTTTCTTCTTTGAACCTTTCACTTTTCAAAATGGTTTGCTTCTAACTACCCTCTCACTCAGTCTGTCCTCCATTCTATCATCCCCTTCTTATCCCCTTTCCCACTACTTACCTGTAGGGTAAAATACACAATTTAGTGTATATGTGTAACAGCAATCAGTTTAGCAGATACTTAGCCCTTAGTAACTTAGGGCTAAGTATGGAAGGTTTGAGCTCAGAATATAAGGTGTGAACTCTGTCCCCTGTTGAGAGGGTGTGAACTCCCCTGTTGACATGGAAGAAAGGGACTGGCTGAAAGAGGAGGTCAGTTTTTATATAAGAAGTGTTCTAGAGACAGAGACAAAATTGGAATGTTCCTTCTGTTGGCTCCTGTTGGAGGAAGCAGCATTGTCCCAGCATCTGGGAGCTGGGCTGCTGGACTGAAGAAGTGAGTTGGAGTTTTCTGGAGAGAGAGAGAGAGAAAGAGAGAGAGAGAGAGAGAGAGAGAGAGAGAGAGAGAGAGAGAGAGAGAGAGAGAGAGAGTTTCTGTCCCAGCATCTTTTTTTCACTTTTTTAAAATTTGTTTTCTTGTTTACATCATTCATTTTCATGACATTTTTAAATTACAAATTATCTCCCCATTTTTCCCCTGCCCCAACCCTAAAACATCAATCCCACTGTAAAGCCCCTCCCCTGCTCTGCTCTCTTACTTTCTGGTAGGGCAGGGAGGGTCTCCCTATTCCGGCCCCTGTGTATCTTAATTC
>CM053595.1:255671600-255692857 GCA_028646575.1 Pseudocheirus occidentalis | reverse complement strand
TTTTCAAATTGTCTCTCCTGGATCTATTTTCCAGGTCAGTGGTTTTTTTCAAGGAGATATTTCACACTGCTCTCTATTTTTTCATTTTAAAAGTATCTTGGTTTCTCATAAAGTCATTACCTTCTACTTGCTCCACTCTAATTCTGAAGGAATTATTTTCTTCAGAATGCTTTTGAGATTCTTTTTCAGTATGTCAAATTTGACTTTTTAAGGCATTCTTCTCCTCATTGGCTTTCTGGGCCTCTTCTGCCATTTGGGTTAATCTATTTTTTAAAGTGTTATTTTCTTCAGTCAGGTTGTTGACTGTCTTTTCATGATTTTCTCGCATCATTCTCATTTCTCTTCCCAGTTTTTCCTCCACTTCTCTTATTTGTTTTTCAAAATCTTTTTTCAGCTGCTAGGCATTCTTCCAGTGTCTTGGAAGCATTTGGTGAGGGAGGTCTGAATGTGTTGTCTTCCTCACATTCCATGCTTTGATCCTTTTTTGTCAAAAAAAAAGATTCTAGAGTTTTATTGTTGTTCTTATTTTGCTTCCTTTTCCTGACGTTGGCCAGTCAATTAATTAGTTGGTTTTTGTTTTTAGCTCTGTGAATCTCTGCTTCCAGGGGGGAAAGCTCTGTTCCAAATTGCTGGGGTTTTCCCAGTTGCCAGAGCTATTAGGGGGGTGTTGCAGCACCCCCCCCAAGCTTTGGCTTTCTGAAAGCACACCCCAGGACCACCACCCAAAGCCATGATCCAGATCCAGGCTGCTCAATGGAAGAGCATTTGGCCCTGATCAATCAATTCAGCCCCCCTGCAGAGTCCACAGGCCAGGGACTCTGGAGCAGCCTTGTGGGGGCGGCTGCCAGTTGCAGCAGATCCTGCCCTTCCCCTTCTACTTCCTTGCCCTGGGGGCAGATTGGCCTAACTGATTTTCCTCCTCCAATTTAACTTTCAAAATTTCACTTTCACTGATCGTCTCTAATCCTGGTTTACTGGATGTGAAGATTCCCTCAGGTGCAGTAGATCTTCTCTGAAGTAGACTCACCCTGCAGCGTGGGAGATCCGGCTCCTCCTGACCACCCTGGAGCCTGGCCTGGCCACGGCTGCGGTTTTGGGCTGGGCTGGTCTCGGCTCCCAGCCTGCTGGCCTGCTGGATGAGCCTCTCCTGCCGAGCTGCCCCTCTCCAATCCCTGTTTTTCACACCCTGGTAAATGTGGAGTTGCTGTAGGTGCAGTAGATCTTCTCTCCTGCAGATTGGCTGCAGTGCGGCTCAACTCAGTTCAGCTCATTCCCACCACCCTGGGCCTGGCCACAGTCTCGGCTTCAGGCTGGGATGGCCTGGGCTCCCGGCCCTTCAGTATGAGCCCCTGCTGCCAAGCTGCCTTCAGCAAGAGATGTATTTTATGTATTTTTGTGAGTCTGAGAGTCCTAGAATTTGTCTGGGGTCATATTTTATGGGTGTTTAGGGTGGTTGTGTGGGAGCTGTGGAGCCTTGTTGCTTCTACGCTGCCATCGTGGCTCCACAGGAAGTCCTTTATTTCATTAAATGATCATCTCCTTGCCTGAAAGAATATGCTCAGTCTTGCCACGTAGTTGATCCTTGGATGTCATCCTAGATGTTTTGCTTTATAAAATATCGCATTCCATTCCCACCAATCTTTCAATGTATCAGCTGCTAAATCCTGTGTAATCCTGACTGTAGTTCCATGATTTGATTTGTTTCTTTTTTGCTGCATTCAGTATTTTCTCCTTGACCTTGTAGCACTGGAATTTGGCTACTATATTTCTTGGAGTTTTCAATTTAGGATCTCTTTCAGGAGGAGATTGATGAATTCTTTCAATAAACATTTCTCCTTCTGATTCTAGAAAATGCCTTAGAGGATGCTATCTAGGCTGATTTTCTCAACATGGCTTTCTGGTAGGCCAATAATTTTTAGGTTATCTCTCCCAGATCTGTTTTCCAGGTCAGTTGTTTTTTTGAGTGAGATATTTTGCACTTTCTTCTAATTTTTCAATCTTTATGTTTTGTTTGGCTGACTCTTGTTGCATCAGAGTCCTTAACTTCAATTTGACTGATTCTAATTTTTGGTGAATTATTTTCCTCAATTAGTTTTTGGAGCTCTTTTTATATATGCTCATTTTTCATTTTTAGGGAGGTATTTTCTCCAGTTAGGTTTTGGATCTCCTGTCCTAGTTCTCCAATTTTGCTTTGTAAAGATTTGTTTTCTTCAGTGAGATTTTTTTTTTCCAATTTGGTCACTGTAGATATAAATTTATCTCCTACCTCTCTAATTTCATTTTTAAAATCTCTTTTGAGATCCTCCAAGAGTGTTCTTTTGGCCTGAGACCAATTCAACGTTTCCTTCTGTGGTCTCCAGTGTGAGTATAGAGTCTGCATTGCCTTCTGAATTTGGTTGTTCTTGCTCACTATAAAAAGATTTTATGATCCTAAATTTTGTGGTTTCCTTCTTCCCCATTGTGAGCTCCTATGTCCTGGATTTTTAGAGTGGGTATCTGCTTCTGGGGTACAGAAGTATTGAGCTTCTCAGGCTGGGAGGTAGGGGTTTATTTGCTAACTTCCTGAGTAGACTGAGGCAAAAGCCTGGATTTTCAGTGATTCCCCTGAGTTACCCTGAGGCTTATAGAGTCACCTATGGGGGTAGGGTGGTCTGGCTCCTTCAGGTGTCCACTTCTGTGTCTCTGGGTTACAGCTCATGCAGGTTCAGTAGCTGGAGGCCAGAGACAAGACTGCCATTTGCTGATTGGTCAGGTGGTACTAAAGCACACTTGGGCTTTGGCTTGCTGGCTCCACCCTCCTGGGCTTAGACTCCATACTGTCTTCCTTCCCATTTACTCAGTTATGCCCAAGCCTGAGGCTTTTTCCACTAATTCAAGGTTTTACTCTGAGTGGGGAATTTAACTCCAGACTTTTCTGGGTCAGGGAGAGGGGATCAGAGCAACTCCGCGTTATTCCTCCATCTTGGCTTCTGGAAATTTGTATACGTAATTTTAAACATTCAGGTTTCCCTAGGAAAAGCTGATGAACCTGCTGTGGGCCCCGAGTTTTTTCCTACCCAGTTTGATGATCCTCTGTCCTGTGGTGAGACAGCTGCAAACCCCTGGCCGGGTGAGTCTGCTGCCTGGCTGGGATTTCTTCTCAGTCTGCCCAACTCTGCTCTCAGATTCATGCTGGTACAGCTCCTCTGTGCTCCGTGTTCTCCCTGCCCCAACCTGAGCAGGCATTTTCCTGGGCTGTGAATCTGCTATGCTCCATCTCCCAGTTGGTTCTGTCACTCTTAAATCCATTTAAATTCACATTTTAGCTTTAAGCAACAGAATTGTTTGAGGACCTTGGAAAAGCTACTGATTCCTTTCTGCCATCTTAACTCTGCCCCAAGGTTAGATGGCTTTTAAAGTATCTTCCAAATCAGAAATAACTGTGATTTCATAGAGATAGAATCATGACTGATACGTCCGTCATGCAATGATGCCTTTGAAATAGACAAAATGAAGTTGAAAAGATTGGTCTGAACATGGAATATCTTGGAATATCAAGATTTTGTAGGTGTTTCCCACATCTAGAAACTTAATACGTAAATTGATTAAACATGGAACTTTTGCTTTTTCATACAATCAATAGACATATTTGTTGTTTGTTTCTGAAAGGTCTTTTTTGCTCCCTTTTTCCACGTTTAAATATACTTTAGAAACCATAAAATATTGCATACAGGCAATATACATGAACATTAAATGCCTTCTCATCAAATCCCTTTTTTTCTCCAGATATGATCTTATCTGAAATTCCATCGGCAACTTCATCTAGTTGAGACACTAGTTCCATTTTATTTAGCCATCTGAATTTGGAAATACTGCTAAGGAAAACAGCTTTAGTTTTAGTTTATTACCAAACTCAAAAGAGCTATCCCAATTAGGAAGTAAATGAAGGTTTTACTATGAGGTAACATCACAAAGCATTTCAAACAGATCATAATTCTGAAGTCAATTTGGGAATATCTTGTAGCCCATTTAGTGAATATTTTACTGAAGTATAAAATCGTAGTTTTGATCCTTTAAAATGCTTTATCAGAAGATATGCAACCTCACTATTATGCCAAAGTGTAAAAAAGATAGAAAATGTGAGTTATGTTAATAATTGTGCTATTGCAATTCATTTAAGTTTATGGAGGGCTAAGCAGTTATCAGTGTGTGCTGACAATTAATACTATTGCCCTCAACACTTGGCCCAAGGAAGCAATTCTTTTGTGAAACTAATAATTTTTATAGTATAGGTACCTAATGTTTACCAATGGGAATGAGAGCTAACTGTGACATTGCCTTGAACTTGGCAGAAGAGATAACAAATTAGGTAGTTTTAAACATGCCTAAATCTATGGTGAGTTTCAGCATTTATGTGCTGACTTGTTTATGATACATAATTTGTAGTTACAAGTCTTTTTAAATATAATGTGCATTTAGATATTTTAGAGAAACCTTTATAAAATGTGAATGTACTTAACCTTCCCTCCTTGGGGACAGTTTAAAAGAGAAAACTGGAATAACAGTTAATCCCCACATGTGTATTTACCCATGAACTTAAGTTTATTTTCCTTAAATGTGGAAGAAATGCTTCCGATATGGTGAAAGCTATACTACAAGACTTTTTTTAATTTAAAAAACTTCCATGTTTCCTTGTGACTCATCATGCCAGTGGTTTCTCAGATCAAAAACTTCCCTGGATATCATTCCTTAATGTGTATTGTATTCCTCTATAGAATGCAAACTCCTTGAATGTTGGGATTGCCTCACTGTTGTATTTTCAGTTCTCACATTCACCCCATTAATACCTGGCACATTTAAGCACCTATCAAATGCTTTCTCATTCATTTATTTTGTTTGATCATCATCATCTCACCAATGAATGGATAAATATTTTATTCTAGTGCAAATACATGATGGCCCATATAGTTTTAGACTATTAAAGCTTACTTTATAATTCTACATGAATAATCATAAAGTGTATCATAACACAATGCATTGGTAACAGTGTTCTCTATTTAAGAAGTTCTATAATGATGCCCAGTCAGTGACCCATGTTCTTTTTATAGTGGTGGCTGCCTGGGCATCCCTCACACCACTAACACCATGGAAGGAGAGTAGCAAATGCTAACTTGGTATTTTATTACTGGGATCACTGACCTTCCCCACCAGTAGTGATCCATAAGAGAAAAATGCTATTCTGGTAAACAAAATAGCAACAGAGGGACAAAATGGTTCAGCATATTATATTTTCAGAAAATTTTGGTTTCTAACTCTAATGTCACTCTGTGACATTAGGTAAATCCTCTTTGGAACTCTGCATATTTCTATATCTATAAAATAAGAGAAATAGATTTCATCATTTTGAAGAATGATTTTTAGCAATTGTACTCTGTCAGTTCATGAAACCCTCAATAAAATGTAAAAAAAAAATGGAGACCATAGGATGGCAGAGTCTAGTTGGGTCTGCTAAGGTCACCCAACCATTGGAATTTCTTCAAGTTTCTCTTTAGGTTTGTCCAACAATATATAAAGTATAGTTGTCTCAAAGGTAAATATTCCTCTATAGAACCTCCAAGAGGTTCTCCATTGACTTTAAGATAAAATGAAAAATATCTTCTCATTTAAAATCTTCTACAACCTCCCCTCTCCTTTATACAGTGCAGCCAAACTAGCTTACTGGTATGCCAAATACCCTAAAGTACAGCAATCCAACTCCACCTATAAGGCATTGTGTAGACTGCCTCCTTGCCTTGCCTTTATCCATACTTAATGATATTCAAGACCAGTACAAGATCCTTTTCGTTTCGTTTTGTTGGTGTTGTTAATGGTTTAGCTTTAGTAAATGGTTGATAAAAACTAAGATGTCACTCTGCACTAAAAAATGCATATGTTCTGTTTTCATTAAAAAGATAAATGAATAGGTTTCCAATCATAGAATATCAGATATTGAGCAAGAAAAGGAGGTTTTGCAGAAACCTGTAGTGCAGGTCCATTACACCTGTAATCATATCAAAATATGGTAGTCCTTTTTTTTAAAAAATCTATCTTTAAATGGGCATTGCTTGTTCAGAAACTTTTCAATTTAATGTAATCAAGATTATTGATTTTGCATTTTATACTGCTCTCTAACTTTTGTTTTGTCATAAAGTCTTCCCTTAAGTTTGAAGTGGGAAATTTGGAAAGAATTTTTACAACCAGTGTCTCTGATAAAGGCCTCATTTCTAAAATATACAGGGAACTGAGTAAAATCTATAAGAATACACATCATTCCCCAATTGATAAATGGTCAAAAGATATAAACAGGCAATTTTCAAAGGTAGAAATTAAAGGGTTGAATTGTGAACTGATTCAACCATTCTGGAGAGCAATCTGGAACTATGCCCAAAGGGCTATAAATAATTGCATACCCTTTGACCCACTAATACTACTTCTAGGGTTGTATCCCAAAGAGATCATAGAAGTGGGGAAAAGACTCATATCTACAAAAATATTTATTGCAGCTCTCTTTGTGGTGGCAAAAAACTGGAAATTAAGGAGATGCCCATCAATTTGGGAATGCCTGAACAAGTCGCGGTATATGAATGTAATGCAATACTATTGTGCTATAAGAAATGAGGGGCAAATGGACTTCATATTTACCTGGAGAGGCTTATACAAACTGATGATAAGTGAGAAGAGCAGAACCAGGAGAAAATTGTACAAAATGATAGACACAAAATATGTGTAATGATCAACTTTTATAAATTGGACTCTTCTCGGCAATACAAGGTTATGAGGCAACTCTAAAAGTCTCAGGATGGAAGGAGATGTCTACATTCAGAGAAATATCTATAAAGAACAGAGTTTAAACATAGACTGAAGCAAACTACATGCTCTAGTTCTTTTCCATGTTTGGTTTTGTTTCCTCTTAGCCATTGTTCATTCCAAAGGATACAAACCTTCTATACAACCAGACTAACGTCTAAGGTGAAAGTATTTGTAGATCCTATTCTTGATTGCATGCTGCCATGGGGGAAGCGGGGAAGAAAAGGAGAAAATTTGAAACTCAAGGGATTGTGGAACTGAATCTTGAAAACTAAAAGTAAATAAACAAATCGATAAAAAAAAAAGTAAAACCATAAGACAGGCATTGCTCATGGCATAAAATAATGAAAGGATAGTCTCCTTTGGGAGACAAGTGTATTCTCTTGAATGCTCAGTGTAAGGGAAGATTAGAAGACCACAGCCCAGTATCTTCTGGGTATCTTTCATCAGTGTGTATTCTGAATCCAAATTCTTGTGATGCTTCTCATTATATGGGAATTGGCACAACCCATGACTCCAATAACAACAACAAAAGCTACTCTCCTTGATTTGTGATATTTGCTAGGTAAGTGCCTAAATATAAAAAAGGAATAAATTGTGCATCTTTCATGGATAAGTTATGTGTCCCAGACCACTAAGGTTCCATCTATACTCCTTTAGTATCCATATGCTGAATAGATAAAAGGAGATAATATACTTATAATTGCTCAGAAATTTCATACCCCCTCATGGCAGTATTATAACAAAAGAAAGCGAGAAGCACATTGTGCAAGCTACTAAATTTCACTGGCATCAAAAAATGTCATAGATTACTATAGTATTTGAAGTCAGTGGGGCATATTCTACCTGGCATGTTTGAAAATGTTACACATTTTAATTTTTAAAAAAAGTTCACTGTAGAAGAGATTTCTTTTTTACTTTTATTTTTTAGAAATTGGCCCATTTCCTGTAACTGTATTATGTCAATAATATCAAAGTTAATGTAAATGAATTGTTATGTATAACAATTGAGCTTATATATGTACATATATGTATGTATATTAATTGAACTTATATTTACATCACATGACTAGATAAATGATGTCTGAAAGGAACTCCTCAATCAATTATTGAGGATTTAAGTGATTAATAGATCAGGAAACATGCAGAGGCGTTAGGGTTACTGAGACACAAGGGAGACAGTCACTACCCTTAAGAAGCTTCTATTCGATCATCTGATGTTATCAATATAGAAGCACAAGCAGAATGTATATTACTAGAGAGAAGATGATTTTGTGAAGTAGAAAATTAGTATTTAGTGTAAGGGGAGTAGGGGATATTCAAATAAGCCATGTCAAAATAGATACTTGAGCTAAATCTTGAAGTAAACCAGGGATTCTGAGAGATTAAGGTGAGGCATGAGTGTGTTTGATGTGTAAGAGACTGTGCCATGTATAAGGGACTGACTTAATCTTATTTCATCAACAAGTGGGGAAATGCATGAAAGCCGGTTTGGTAGGAGTACAAAGTACAGAAGTAATATTAATATATAATGAGGCTGAGGAGGCTAGGTGGGGCAGTGATTAGAGCACAGGCCCTGGAATCAGGATGACTTGAGCCCAAATCTGGCCTCAGACACTTAACACTTACTATTCATGTGAACTTGGGCAAGTTACTTAACCCCAGTTGCCCTGCCTTCCCTCCTCCAAAAAGCAAACACACACACACACACACACACACACATACACACACGTATATATGTAAATGTATATGTATATGTGTGTACGTGTATGATGTATATATACACATATGCACATATACATATATGTATATTTTGCTCCAATTTGTGTGTATACACATACACATACACACATATACATATACATTTACATATATACGTGTGTGATGTATATATACACATATGCATATATACATATATATTGCTCCATTTTGTGTGTATACACATACACATACACATACACATACACACATATACACATGCATGTACATATACACATACACATACACACACATACACACACATACACACACATACACCTACACCTACACCTACACATACACATACACATACACATATACATATACATATACATATACATATACATATACATATACATATACATATACATATACATATACATATACATATACATATACGTGTGTGTGTGTGTGTGTGTGTGTGTGTGTGTGTGTAAAATGAGTCTGGAATTGTAGCTTGGGACCAAATTTAGCTTTAAATGGCAGGGAATTTCCTAGATTAGAAGTGGAATCACCCCAATTTTTCTATCTCCCTTTCTATCTATACTTTAGGAACACAAAAATAGAAATGGACTTTCTAGTTGGACTTGTCTTTTTTTTTTTGAGGTTCCCAAAATTTAGATCTACTGGGTCTACCCAACTTCACTCCCTACTCCTGAGCAACAAAGTATCTAATATGGTCCTGGATGCAAGAGTAGTTCTCAATTAATACTTTGATAGATAATTTGAATAGAGTAGATATTGTTGATCACCCAATTTACAAGGCAGGAAACCAAGGTCCCAAAGAGTTTGAATGATTTGCTTTAATTCACACAGATATTCATTATCAAAGTTCAGTCTAGCATCTGTTTCTTGATTCTTGGTCTTGTATTTTACTTCTGGATTTCAATGTTTGCCCTTAGACAAGACAGTCCTAGCTTTTGGACTTCACAAATATCTGCACAATATATTTCCCCAATATATCTCATTGATACATTTTATCCCCACATGGCTCTACTCTCAATTTCCTTCTGTGTTCCTTAGTAATAGATTGTTGGTTGTGTTTGTTTTTCATTTTTGAAGGGATCATGACGTCACTAAATGATAAGATGACTTACAGTTTGATTTGAGTGAGGGAGGGTTATACAAGGTCACCAACTTCACTTCTTCGTCCAGAGTCATCTGGTTCCAGTAACCAGAAAGTCATCAGGATGCCAGGGATGACCCAGTATGCACTGAGAGATTCTGGCCTCTTTAGGATAAGGCCTTTTCAAATAGTCACTTACAGTGAGGAAATGCTCATTCAGAAAATAGGTCTCTTTAAGAAGTAAGTCAAGGGATGGCCCCTTTAATTAGCAAAAAAGAAAGAAAAACATTCAAGCTGGAAGGGGAAGATCATCAAGGTTGCCATTCCAAAGAGAAACAGTTATCTTATATTCATTTGTTAAGCCCAGCCCATACTTTCTTCTTGTTCTGAGGCTGATTTGTCTACTGCATGTTCCCACGAATGGGAATGTTTACAATGATTCTGTATGCTTCTATTAATAACCTTTTCTTCAGACATTTACTTGTTCTAGGACTCCACCCGGGTTTTTCTTCTCTGGTTCAAAATTTTCTCTTCCCATTCTCCCCTTTCTCCTCACCTCCAAATAACACTTTTCACCCCTCTTTACATAATCTTGAATCTAGAAAATATAATTTATTCCAGCCTCTTAATTTTAAAGATGAGGAAATTAGGACTCAGATAAGTTAAAATACTTGTACAGTTACATGACTAAAGGGCAAAGGCACTCAAACCCAGCTCCTCATCTCAAATCTAAAACCCTTTCTAAAATACTAATGCATGTGAATCCCCAATATTCTCCATTTTGTGGCACAGGATTAATGAATTACCCCATATGTCCTACACTAGCATTTTGGAAGTCTGACTACTTATAGCAAAGGCTGTCATGTGATTTTCTTTTCTCTTAAGACAGAGGACATTAATATTTCCATTTATTCTTTAGGAATTTCTCCCAATAAAGCATAAAACTGTTCAGTACATAGTGTTTTGGGTGGTAGGAGATTAATGGAAGATCATAGAAATGTTTATATACCACCTTTCAAGTAACTGATTGTTTGGTTTGAGAAAATAAAAACAGATTGCCCTCAGTGAACTGGGACTTCATTTTTGTTGCACTATTTCCTTTGTTTCCTTTTAAAGAATGAAGGTTATTTATTATGTCCCAATAACAAAAATCCCCACATATCCTGTTGCTAGCAGCTGCTCTATGAATGAAACCTAGTGAGTAGGTGGAAACAGCAATTCTTATAAAGTCAAGTCTCTTTCCCAATCCAAGAACAAATTGCACTTAGTTTGATAGGCCTTCTGGGAGCCAAAAGACAAACTGGAGTAATATAACCTTCTCCTATCCAACTTCCACCCCCTTCCCCAAGCTGTATGTTTGGTTTAATACAGATAAATATATTCAGTGAGGCTTCTAAAGATGCCACAAGACATCTAAACTCTGGAAATATTTCTCAGTACAAGTTCCATTCCCTTTTCCTTAACTTGCTTTCTACTTCAATGGCCAATGCAACTCACTCATTTCCTTTTTATACTCAATGTTACCACCATCTTCCTCTAATTTATATAAGGATCTTCTTTAATACAAAGAGTACAAAAAAAGCTCAACTTTTACCCTATCGTGATGTTAATTTTATAATCAAATAATTTTTCCTTAACTTTTCCCAAGGTTTTGCTATTAATAGTATGTTGGCTTTTAATCTCAGGTCTTTACAGTTGCACTAGTCATATGACCTTGAATAAACCAATTAATTTTGTTGAGTCTTAGTTACTTCATCTGTCAAATAAGGAAAATGAATGTCTATCTTATATATGAAGGCCATGTTATTTACTGTGTTGGCCGTGATTGGGAGGCCATTCTCCTATTTGCAGCATTGTGCTCTTGCCTGATCCACACCAAGAAGTCTCTTATTCGTTTCTAATTTCTGGGTACCACTGTGATCTCTCCATTAATAAAAGAATACATTTTGTTAATTATATCTATTTGTCACACACTATCATAAATTCTTGATATAAGATACAAAAAGTGAGATTTCTTTCTCTGAAAGAATTTGTATTTGAATAGGGGAATACAAAATATTTGGAGAAGTGGTAGGTGAGGAATAAAGTGTTGCTCTGAGTTATCACAAAGAGAGTCAGTTTCATAGAGAGCTAAATAACATGCCCTTTCAAAGAGCAATGCTATGGTTTATGTTGGGATAAAAAGTTGCAATCACTTAAGAAAGGAAAGAGAAAGGAGGGAATATGTACTAATATGGTACCTACTATGTACCAGGAACTGTGATAAGCATTTTAAAAATATTATCTTATTTAAATATTTTAAATGTATGTTAAAACTGCTCAGCACCAGAACAGGAGAAAGCTAAGTAAATTCACTTTTCCAGGGATGAGGGGCATGGAGTAGATTCTTGAGGTCTGTTAGAAAGAGCTCTGACTTAAGTGGGGAGAAGTGGGACAATAGTGGTGGAAAGGTAGATGGCAATTAGGCCTAAAATGATAACTGGATCACATGTGAAACATTCATGATTCTTTCCCAAACCATTCTTCAGTGGAATCAATCTCTTTGCTACTGTGATTCAATGTGTCACTCTAGTCATCAAATTTTCCTTTCTCTGATAGTTCTATCTCATTCTAGATGAAAGGTGAGCCAGCCTATTCCCTCTTCTCCTTGTAGGTTAGGCAGAGAAACTGTGCCAAATATGTCACATTTACTTTGTGGCTTATATTTGAATATATTATAACAACCCTGGTATTAACTGCTTAGTTACTTCATCCCATTGATGCATATTACATGTCTTAATTTATTGACTTTGTAAGTTGTTGCGCCAAATATGATTTATCCCTCAGAGGCTGACCTTCTGCTGTTTTGCTCCCTATTTCCCACCAGCTATAATACTTTTGTACTTCTTTGGTTTTCACCCAGTGGTTCCTCCTCCTTCCCTCTTTTCACCTTCCCTTTCCTTGTTGTCTTCCCTGTTAGATTATAAATTGCTTTAATGCAGGTTCTGTCTTGCTTTTACTAATATTCATATCCCCAATGCTGTGCACATAGTCTGGAATATAGTAGTCACTTGATAAATGTTTCTTGGTTGATTGATCACTTAGCCTTTTTAATTTAATTATTGTTCACATGTATTAAAATAAATGTTTGTAAATTGTTGCAATAAATTCTCAGTTTATATTTTAAAAGGATCACCCTTTGAGGGAAGGTGATTATGCAAATCAGAAGTGAAGTGACAAACTGAAGAAACTATGTTGGATGTAAATTAGATTTACTTTAGAGAAAATTTGTCTTACCAAAAAACACAAGGTATACTTTCAAGAAAAGAAATGGCTTGACATTTAAAATTGAAAGAATTCAAAAATGCATTACAGGAAAATGCTTAATATGATTAAGAATGTACTGTAGCTGGGAAATGCAGAGGCGTTTTTCCAGCCTCCTGCATTGCCAGTGTCTGAACTAACTAAACACTTAAGGACTTATGTGAATAACAAACACTATAATTCAGTTCACTCTTTGAAGTTAAGTAAAAACAAAAACAAAAAAAACTAACAGCATTATGGAGTTTTAATATAATGAGACAAAAGACATTAAAAGGCAAAGATGACTGAATCAACAGGCTGATGCATGACTCATCATAAATAATCTGTGATTTCATTACACTGAGTTTCTGATGTGGAAAAACCTCTATGAGAAGTCAGATCATTAGACACTAGCAGTGTTACTCTGACAAAGAAATTTAATTTCCATGAACCATCCTTCCTCATCTGTAAAAGAAGGGAGTTGGGCTTGAGTGCCTCTAAGGTCCCATCCAGTTTGAAATCTGTAAGACTATGACAAAAACCGATGTATGTCTTAGTGGCAGAGAAAGTCATAAGAAGCTGCCCAAGGTATATAGAGTTGGGTGATTTACCTGGATCCATTAAGCTAGTAAGCATAAGAGACAAAACTGAGTCCCAGTTTTCCCAACCTAGCATGATATCCCCTGGGTTTCTCACATGTGTAAGAACAATCTTGAAATCTACTCAAAGAGAATAATACTCAAGGAGCATTATCCCTGGATTTCTGTGTCCTATAGTCATATGATATATGATATATATAGGCAATAGTCTCCAAAATTTTGAACAGCTTAAATAAGGAAGTGATGGCATTGAACAAAAAGAAGGTCACATTAACTACAAATCTCAGGAAAGTTATATATATATATATATATATACACACGCACACACACATATAAATAAATAAATATTTTTATATATTTATACAAATTTTATACATTTATACAAATATATAAAATTTTATATATTTATATATTATACACACATACACACACATTTTTCCAGTTACATGAAGAAAAAAATTTATATTCCTTTTTAAGTTTTAAGTTGCTAATTTTCTCCCTCCCTCCCATCTATCTCCCCTCCTAGAGAGAGCAAGCAATTGGATATACGGTATACATGTGCAGTTATACAAAACATATTTCCATATAAATCATGTTTATAAAAAAACGACCAAAAATCCATGAAAAAATAAAATAGAAAATAATATGTTTCAATCTGCATCGAAATTCCATCATTCCCCCCCCCTTCCCCGGAGGTAGAAAGCATTCTTCATCATATGTCCTTTGGAATTGTCTTGGTATGTGTTGCTGAGAGTAGCAGCTAAGTCATTCACTCACAATGGATCATCACATAGCTGCTGCAATGTTCTTATGATTCTGTTCACTTCCCTTTTCAACAGTTAGGTAAAACTTTCCACATTATTTTCTGCAAGCGTCCTGCTCATTTTTTCCCAATATTATACCATCACAATTATATACCACAACTAATTCAGTAATTCCCCAATTGGTGACCATAACTTTAATTTCCAATTCATTGCCACCATAAAATTAGTTGTTATAAGTATTTTTTTTACATATAGTTCCTTTTTCCTTTTTAAAAAAATGTCATTGGGATATAGACTTAGTAGTGGTATTGTTGAGTCAAAGGAATTTCCCTTTTTACATCTTACTGCTAGATTTTGTCAACAACGTGTAGAAATGTTTATGATTTATTTGGTTTTATTCTATATCAAGAATCTTTGCTAAAGTTGTTAATTATTTCAAGCAATTTAATTAATTCGTTACAAAAAAAGTATACTATTGTTTCATCTTCAAAGAGTGATTATTTTTTCCCCACTGCCTGTTCTAATTACTTCAATTTCTTTTCTTTCTTTTATTACTATAGCTTGTATTTTTCAGTACAATATTGAAAAGTAATGGTGCTAATGGGCATTCTTGCTCCACTGCTGACTTTACTGGGAAGGTTTCTGGTTTATACCCATTACAGATAATACTGATTGTCATTTCAAGGAAAGTTCCATTAATTCCAATGTGTTCTACTGTTTTTTAACAGGAACAGGGGCTGTATTTTGTTTAAGAAAACATTTTATGCATCTGCTGAGACAATCCTATTTATTTTTGTTGCTTTGTTATTAATATGACCAATTCTGCTGGTAGTTTTCTTAATAATGAAACAGTCCTGCATTCTTGATAGAAATTCCACCTAGGTTTAGTGTGTCATTTTCTTGATATATTGCTATAATCTCCTTGATGGTATTTTATTTTAAAATTTACAGTAATATTAATTAGGAAAATCTGTCTATAGTTTTCTTTTTCTGTCTTTGCTCTTCCTGGTTTAGGTATCAGCACCATATTTTGTTGTAAAAGGAATGTGGTAGTACTCCTTTTTCTTGTTTTCCAAATAGATTATATAGCTTTGAAATAAGTTGTTTTTTTAAATGTTTGGCAGATTTCACTTATGAATACTGTGATATTGATCCAGGTTCTGCAAAACAAGTACTTGAGTGCTCATCACCCCACACACCACCCCCTAAAATAGTGGCAATGGCATTCTATATCTACTGGCATACATTTATTGAAAAGAAGAGAATCTTTTTACTCAATGCCTTGCCAATGCTTTCTTTAGGATTCTTAGGAAGTTTTTGGGGATACAGACTTTCTCCTATTTCCCGTAAGTTTCTGGCGTACTCTTTGCTGTGTGTTCAGCTTTCTCATGATCTCTTTCTCTCCAAAGTAATTCCTGTTTGGGATATTAATTTTTAATAATTATGTACTAAAAGATAATATTTTTAACCATAACAGACTGAGTCAATGAAATAATACTTAATCTTTCATCCTCAGTCATATATGAATGGGATCCCAAGTGCCTAGGTTTAGGAAATATGCTTAATCTTTTTTCAATTAGGTGTTTAGAGTCATATTTTATGGGTATTTGAGTTAAGTATGTGAGAGCTGTGGAACCTTATTGCTTCTATGCCACTATCTTGGCCCCACCCCTCAATTAGGTGTTAATGGGCAAATCCATACCACATAACAAGTTCTAATATGAGTCTGTGACTCATTTCCCTATAAGTTAACAATTATCCCCTGCTTAATAACTTATATGACAAAATAAAACTTCTTCATTAATCAATTTATTAATCTTGATGAATGAGCTTCTTTTCTCCCAAAATTCAGAGTCAAAGCTGTATGAAATACAATGGGTTGTCTTTGCCCATAGTCATTTCCCCTTCATTTGAGGCCTTCAAACAAGGCTGAACAGCTGCCAGCTCCACAGCATATAGACTGGAGCATGTATGGGGTGTGCAGGAGAACTAGCACCTCTGGTATAGGGGCTTACTGAGCCCTTTTCAGGACTGTTCATCCACCTCACTTGTGGCTCCAAGAAAATGTACCATGAAGATCCTGGTAAACCATCTTGGCATACAGGCTAAACCACATTGAGGAGAACAGAAAAAGCTTTGAATGCATACTGAGTTAGCAGGGTTTCTACCCATAAACATGTGAAGATTTTCCCCAGAGGAATGGACAGATGAGAAAAAAACATTTTTCCAATGGACATGAAGGCAACTGAAGCAGGTGCTGTGGAATGCTTAGATCTTGGTTAGACATTGTAGA
Source organism: Pseudocheirus occidentalis (assembly GCA_028646575.1). Taxonomy (NCBI): domain Eukaryota; kingdom Metazoa; phylum Chordata; class Mammalia; order Diprotodontia; family Pseudocheiridae; genus Pseudocheirus; species Pseudocheirus occidentalis. The sequence goes on along the minus strand of CM053595.1, from coordinate 255,676,270 downwards.
TTTTAAGGTTATCCTGTGGATCTCAGGCCATTGTACAGCTCTACCTCACTTAAATCCAATGCACAAATAAACACATCACCCATGAAGTTTTTTGTTCTCCTTTGAAAAATAGGCTAACAACAACAACATATAGACTGGCAACGGAGAGGGAAGGTGTTCTTGAGGAGAGGGCAAGTTGGTGAAAAGACTCCTGTTTGGATATGACTTCTGAGTCATTCTGAGATTCTGATTCAGTTTGTAACTTTGTCTTTTTGCTGGGAGGTAAATTTACTTGATAGGACCTGAATTTAGAATGATTCTGTACTTTCAAGAAGGCTCCTGCTGAAGTCCCCAGTTAGTGAGCAGAACTCTATAACCATAGGCTTGGAATTTAAATCCCAGTCTTGTAGTAAGAAAGGTTCTTCTCTATTAAGTGGCGCTCATTGCTATCCTAAAATCTCCTGTCAAAAACACAGGATATCAGGTAACTTTGATCTGTCACAGGTATTTATCAATTTAATATTAAAACCTCAGAAAATATGGTCTTCAAATAAAATTTAAAGTCCACACAGGATTAAGTACAAGTAAAGCAGGGGTGAAGTAGGGACTGAATTCTCTTCTTTTAAGATTTCCCCTCAGCACTCTGGCTACTGGAATAGGTACCTGACAATATCCCATCACCACCCCCCCCCAACACACACATCGTACAGTGTTGTTGAATATGTCATATCTCTGAGTTCTGAAGGAAAGAAAAAATAAACCACAAAAACTACAGGTATCTGTAATAGTAATGAAATCTGAAGTTCCTTTTGTATTGTTAAGATGAGAGGTACTTAGCATGTAGTTTCAAATGAAACCTCTGTTAAAGAAACAGAAGATATGAACCCCTGTTGCAGACATGACAGGAAGAGGCAGAAAAGGGAAAAGCCCCATAGAGGGAGAATCAAAACTTCTTGGGATAAGCTTTGTGTAGGCAGAAGCAGCTTCTGCCAGGGAGGCTAAAGAGAAAAGACCCAGGCTAGAGAGAATGATTTTGATTTTTGGAACCTGGGTGAAGTGATTTTGATTCTGGAAACCAGCTGGATCTTCTGCTGGTTAGCTCCCAGCTTCTCTTGGGAGTTTCCAGAGACTTTCAAGGATGAATTGGATCTACCAAAAACTGAGGAAGCATGACTGTGATGCCAGTACTGTGTATGAACCTGTTTGTGGCTTTGTTAAGCCTTGACTTCCCAAGAACAGGGACTGTGAAGGATTTAAAATGGACTGGATGGTGTGGCTTCAGCATGGAACAGGAACTGCATGGAAAGCTGGACAAAGGGCTGGGAGGTATCTACCTTTGAAACCAGGTGACAGTTTTGTGAATCCAGATAGGAACTGGGACATGGAAGTGGATCCAGGGAATCTGAGAGCATACCCTGAGTCAAGCTGAAAGAAGACTTTACTTGGATACTGTGTACTGACTGAGAAGATTGTGATCTATTTGTGACCAAGGAATGGATGACCTGTGTATTTTATGATGATTGAATAATGAATGATGATTGAATAGTGACTGATTTGTAATTTATTGTGTCCCATTAGTGGAGAACTTTGACATTTTGTATTGTGTGACCCTTAAGGAGGCAAGCCTCCCTAAGAATTATTGAATGATGGAGCTTATGGAATAATGGAGTTATCAAGTGATTGATTGACTAAATGATTGTACTTTGTTAAAAACTGTGTGACCACTGTAATAAAAACTATGTGGCCATTTGTTATGGGAATCTGAAGATCTTCCCTGCAGCTAGGCCCTTTACTTAAGAGGCTTAAGGTCTCTGAGAACCTTCCCAGGTTTGAAAGTATACTCTGCCCCCTAAGAGGCTGAATGTGGTCACATGGAGCCTATGGTGGGAGGCTTATTCTTCAGGAATGCCCATGCCTTATTATTTTGTGATTGGGCAGTGGTTCAAGAAGGCTGTGACAATCTCTGATCCAGGAGAAAGAAGGCTATATAAACTGCCAATGTGAGGTTTGCTTTGGGGCTCACTTTGGAAAGAGTTGTGTGATTTGGCCAGATGAGACTCTTGGAAGCTGTTGGGTCCCCTGGCTTTGAAAACCCAGATGTTGGTACTTCCCTCTCTGGTAACTGAATAGGTATGGATGTAATGGTCAGATGTTTGGAAGCCCATCTGCTGATCTTTTTCTCTGTCTGTTTGTAACTTCTGCTTGTAACTTATGTTTGTATTCTGTTTGCAATCTCTGAAGTTCAGGGTGCTGACTTTTTCACCCTGAACTAGTTAAATGATATATGTTTGATTGATTAAAAAAAGACTGTTAATCCATCTTGAGTTGCTTTCCTTGAGAAAAGCAGATCTAAGGACCTGTGCTAGCAGCCACTCTGGGTATGCTAGGGTGCTTGCTGATACACCATTTTAGTGATGAGTTGTTGTGAATGCTGGATTTTGATTTTCTGTGATAAGTTGTAACATTGTGAATCATGTACTTTGGTTTACTGTGAATACGTGTTATTGAATAAATAGAGTGTTCACTATACTGTGTAATCAGAAACTTGGAAAGCTGTTTGCAGCAGCAGACCTCTGGAAAACTACTCATGCTTGACTTTACAGCATCCTTTTCACTAGCTTGCATGGTTTGATTGTTGTCATTATCCTCCTTTCTCTTCTTTTTTGTAACATCCCCCACATAGCTGTTAATTAAAATTCCTTACACACCCCTAACCCTGACACACATTCAAGAAATGATATCAGTAGTTTGCTTTCTTTACAAACTGGAGAAGACTACAAATCCTAGAAGACATTACAACCAACCCCTCCCTGTCTCTGGGTAGTTCCATATCAAAATCAGGATCTTGACAGGGAGGTGGTGATACAAGACATTGAGAAATATGGTAAGATATTGGGAATATATTGGAAATTGTATAAGATTTCTGAAAGGGAAGTGAAATGATCAAAACAAACAGGGTGCCTGCTTTGGCTAGTTCTCAGTTCTCTTTCATGTGGAAACCAATTTACAATTTAATATCACAAGCTAGTTGTTCATGAATCCTGTTTTTCCATTCAGAAATATTTCTGCACAGAGATTTTGAATAGCTATGGACTGGTTAATATCCAACCTATTGACCATAACATATTCATACCTTCACATAAGAACACTGCTTTATTCTATTCTGTTCCTTATCTCCTGTGGCTTTTAGCAACTCTCAAGAAACTCGTGCTAATAATGAGTCTGTTGTCCAAAGTGTTCCAAGGATCCCAGTTTTAGAGGGATTAAATGGTACAAGAAATAAAAATAAAACAAGGGAGGGGGCAGAGCCAATATGGTGGCATAGAAGCAGCAAGGTCTTGCAGCTCCCACACCGCCACCCTAAACACCCATAAAATATGAGCCCAGATAAAGCCTAGGACTCTCAGACTCACACAAAAATACAGGGAACACATCTCTCACTGAAGGCAGCTCAGCAGCAGGGGCTCATGGTGGCAGTCGGGAACGGAGGCTGGAACACCCTGAAGCTGAGACCGGGGCCAGGCCCCGGCAGTGGGAAGTAGCCTGGCCAAGCTGAGCCAAGAGGGTACTGGAGCCAGCTGGCAGGAGCGTACACATCTGCCAAGGCGTGAGGAATGGGACGGGAGAGGGGCAGCTTGCACCAGAGCAGAACAGAGACCCAGCCAGCCCAAAACCACAGCTGAGGGCTAGGACCCAGGGCAGCCTGGAGGAGTGAGCCTCCCAAGTTTCTATTTCAAAGAAAATCTAAAGCACCTGCCTAAGGGAATCTTCAAGTCCTCAGAGACTAGTTAGTAAAAGTGAAACTTTGAAACTTAATTTGGGGTTGGTAAAGAAGATCGGCCAATCTGCCCCCAGGCAAGGAAGCAGGGGGGAAAGGGAACTGCTGGAACCATCTGCGGCCCCCACCAGGCTGCTTCAGAGCCCCTGGCCTGCGGTCTCTTCAGGGGGGCTGAATTGATTGATCAGGGTCAAGTGCTCTTGCTTTGAGTAGCCTGGATCCAGATCATGGTCTTGGGTGCTGGTCCTGGGGTGCATTTTCAGCAAGCTAAAGCTGGGGCATCTTGCAATGCCCCTCTAATAGCTCTGGCAGCTGGGAAAACCCCAGCAATTTGAAACAGAGTCTCCTCCTTGGGAGCAGAGTTTCACAGATCAAAAAAAAATCAAACAACAACAACCAATTAATTGGTTAGCCAACATGAGGAAGAAGAAGCAAAATAAAAACACCAGTAAAACTCTAAAATCCTTTTTATGGATAAAAAGGGTCAAAGCATGGAACGGAAGGAAGAGAGCAAAGAACTCAGAACTCCCACACCAAATGCTTCCAAGACCATTGAAGAATGCCTAGAAGCTATACATCAACTCAAAAAGAAATTTGAAAACCAAATAAGAGAAGAGGAGGAAAAATTGGGAAGAGAAATGAGAATGATGCAAGAAAATCATGAAAAGAGAGTCAACAACCTGACTGAAGAAAACAACACTTTAAAGAATAGATTATCTCAAATGGCAAAAGAGGCCCAGAAAGCCAATGAGGAAAAGAATGCTCTAAAAAGTCGAATTTCCCAGATGGAAAAAGAATCTCAAAAGCATTCTGAAGAGAATAATTCCTTCAGAATTAGAGTGGAGCAAGTAGAAGCTAATGACTTTATGAGAAACCAAGATGCTATTAAACTGCTACAAAGAAATGAAAAAAT
>CM053595.1:255655334-255671100 GCA_028646575.1 Pseudocheirus occidentalis | reverse complement strand
AAGCCTTTTCTTCATTTTGACTCTGGGTGGTCTCTCTGATTCCATGGATCCCCTTCCCTAGTCCCAGCTCCCTTCTGAATCTGCCAGACAATCACCTAGATTCGGGAGCTGAAAGCTTACAGGTTCTCATCCAGTCCTCAGGGATGAACAGCTCCCAGGTCCTCGTCCAGTCCTCAAGGCAATCCCCGGCACACACTAAATTTCACTGGATTCAGCACACCTCAAACCCTTCAGGACTTCTCTCACCTGGAACTCAAGGATCAGCCAGGCCACCAACAAACAAAGTCCCATCCTGTTCATGTCTTCAGTCAGCCACTGAGGAGCCAAATCCAAAATCTGTCTGTTTCTCTAAAATTCTCCTGCTTTTATAAGCTGGCCTTCTCTCAAGTGAACAGGGGAGTGTCTCAGCCAATGTCATTCTTCCATGTCAACAGGGGAATTCACACCTTTTCACCCATGGATAGAGTTGTATACTTATCCCTAAGTTACTAGGATCTACTTAACCCTAAGTATATCAAACAAATTGATTACCATTACACACCTGTATCTCTAGAATCTACTGTTTTATCTAGAAGGCTACAACTATTCTTTCCAGTATCACCACTGCCATGCAATAGTCTGCCATTGATACATAAAAAAGGTAGCCATAAATAGGGTAATATTACTACCTAACCCCCAGGGTTGTTATGGAGATAAAATGAGGTGAAAATTGTAAAGTCCTTAGAAGAGTCCCTGGCATATAGTAGGTTCTATATAAATGCTAAGTTGTTTTTTCTATTCTTTTTGTTATCTTGCGCAAATCTCTTAATGCTTGTAGACTTGAGGATTATGATTTTCTCCTCTACAAAAGATGTCCTCTAACATTGCTTCCCATTATTGTAATCCCATGATTACCAATATAATTACTCTCATCACCAAAATCACATCAGAGATGAGGACCTGAGATATTGTTCCCAATTTAGAAACACATTCTTATGACATGCTTACTTTATCTTCTAGAGGTGCACCATCCTCTATTATCAAGAGATATATGAAAAGGGGCTGACAATGAATATGAATCATTCAAGACTCTAAAATGACTGTGTGCCAAAGCTTCAACTGACCGTATTCTAGGCCCAAACACTTTATCCCTGGGAATTTTATAAGCATAGGAGGAAAACAACTTCCAACATCACAGAAGTCTTGAGCATTAGATGACAAATCAAATGGTACCTAAGGGCTAGCAAACTCCTCCCTCCTCTCTGAAACTCTATGTTTTAGAGAGGATATTTGTTGATATATATATATATATATATATATATATCCTCTTTCTTTATTATAATTCCTTATATCTTAGTTCTGTCTTTCCCCAGGGTTCTTTCTGCCTTTTTCCCTCATTCCATAAAAGATTTTGAAATCTCCATTATACCATTTACAAATTTTCTTTAATCCTAAATCTCTTCCTATCACTTTTTTCATCTTCTGGCACTCTTTAAAATCTAGCTTTATCCAGAAGACACTATCTGTCTACCCTATCCAGTTCTGGGTCCTCCTTTCATATTACTAAAATTCCTTGGTAAAGAATAGGAAACATAATATTATTGATTAACACTAGTATTTCCAGGTCATGCCTTTGAAAGAATCACTCTTCAGCCTTTCTACTTCGATGCTTAATCTTCTGATCTATATGTACTTGTCCAGATTCTTGATAGTTACCTATGGCTTCACTTTTTTCTCAGGGAGTCCACTGATTAATTCAGTCTTTCTTTCACCTTTAACCTCTGCCCTAATTTTGATTTTGCAACATCATGGACACCTGCATTCCCCACTCTCATTAGAAAATAAGCTGCTTACAGGTGGAGATTGTTTTATTTATTTTATTTGTATTCCCAGTACCTGACACAGTGTCTGGATTATGTAAAACATTTAAGTATGTTTGTTGATTGATTTATTCATCTGATTCTTATAAGCTATGTGCCCATTTCACCTTAGATACTCACTGATTTTGTCACAGTTTATATTTTACCTTGACCCCCATTTGTTGCCTCTGTGAAATTCTTTTCTCTGATAAGAATTTTCTAGACTTTTGCCTTTTTTTCAGTTATACGTTCTCCCCAAGTTCTTCCCCAAATGGGTCTTCAATATTTTCTGTGTCGAATCCTCCAAATCTTGTCTTCCCAGTTCATCACCCTTGCTCTGTCCTAATTTCTTTCCTTTCATGTAGTTTTGTTCCTGTGATCTATCTCAGCTAAATGTCACATTCTACCCTTGAATACTTTGGCCCCACATCTAATTGCCACTTATATCTTGCCAAGCCTGTGATACCCCTATCATACACCTTCAGAGCTCTTCCTTAAATGCTATCAATAACTGTTGGTAAAACAAATAACCATGCTGACTGGGCCCATTACAAATGTGTGTTATCTAATCTCTATGGGGACCATGTTGCTAAACATAAATTCTTTTATTCTTCCATAATTGACTCTCCATGACATTCCCTTTTGATAGGGACAGATTAGTGCTTTATGAATGTTAATTTGGCAGCTGTACGAATTGAAAGGGAAATGATTTCTTGAAAGGAAATCAATTAGAAGATTCTTTCTTGAACCCTTGTGAGATGGAATAAGTACCTGGATTAGTTTATTAGTTGATAGGAGAAAAATATTTGGAGGATTGATTAAAGAGATTCAGTCATGGTTGTTGTTGTTGTTGTTGTTGTTTATTCTTAGTTTTCTAAGAGGACCATGACATAAGGGAGAGGATACTATGACATGTAAGTGAATTCGATTTGAGTGAGGGATGGCTGTGCAAAGTTACCAGCCTCACTTTCTTCCACCAAGTGGTTTCATGGCCTTGGACGCAGTGAGAGTCACTGCCCTTTTTAACATGAGGCCTTTGATAGGTTTCAGTTTGACTGAGGCCACTTTCAGAGATTAATGTTAGGTAAGAAATGAAAGAGAGAATAATCTTTTTTACCAAGTCATAAAACAACTCAATCTGCAAGGGGATAATCCTTAGGGTTTCTAGCCAAAAGAAGAACAATTGGTATTTACATTTACCCTGAGTCAATCATGGCCCAAATAATGACCAAGGGGGACTTGGTGTAGGACAGTCATGGTAGGATTGACAAAACTAGGCAAGTGATTAACTATAGGGGTTTAAGGCAAGGGAAAAGAAGAAGATGGCCTGCAGGATTGAATTTGGGTGAAGAAAACGATAGTGGAGGTCAGGAGAAAAATGATATCTATTTAGGACATATAAAGAAGTATGGTATAGTGGATACAGAGATGACCTTGGAGTCAAAATAATCTGACATAAGTTGGCTCCTGGCATCTATTGGCTGAGTGATGGTGGACAAATTAATTTGCCTCCAAGAGCCGCATTAACTGTGTAATATTATTAACTGTAGGAAAAATAATTCTCTATAGAAATTTTTTAAAAAATAGTTTCTTCACTAGGAAACACTTTATCAATAACTAGACAAGCCATGTTCAAATTTCTCCTGTGTTATTTACTGTTTAAATGACCTGGAGCAAAACACTTCAACTTTATGGGCCATAGTTACCTTACCTGTAAAATCATGTCATTGACTGTAGGATCTCTGAAGTCCCTTTTAACTCTAGTTTAATGATCTTATGTACCTATATGCCTAGCATGGGATAGTACAAGCCTAAAGTCTAGGAAATATATTAGAATTGGATATATAAATGTGGGAATTTTATGCATAAATGTTAGAAGTGAACCTATGAGAGTTAATGCTGTCATAAAAAGAAATAATGTATAGTAGATAGCTATGAGAAGCTAGATCAGAGTCTAGAAGCATATTTCAAGCTAGTTCATTCAAAGATGAAAAGAATGTAAAGGTTATAAGCCCATTTAAAGAAAAAATAGACAAGAACAAAAAGAAAAAAAAGCACTGGCATGTGAATGGAAGATGTAGAAATGCATATAGATGACCTTTCCTTAAGACTGGCTGTGAAAGATATAAGATGATAGTCTGCAAGTCTATGATTAACAAAGAATATTTTTTTGCAGGTTGATGTAAACTAGGCTTCCTTGTACATGGTAGGAAAAAAACAGTGAAAAAGGGAAATCTGAGATTAAGCAAAAGAAAGCTCCCATTGCTTTGGCAGTCTTCTAAGAGAAATGAGATGGGATGAAACAAAAACACAAGGAGGGGGTCTATCATTGAGAAGGGGAAGGTCTACTTCTTAAACAGATAATGAAGGAAGGAAGAAAATGAATAATAAAGAGAGGTTTTAGAGTATGGAGTTGAGAAAAAGAGGGTACTTGGAAGAAACAGCCAGTTTTCTCAGTAGAATTATAGAGGTTTGAAGACAGAGGAAAAGATTTGGAATAGCAAGAGTAGAAAGTGTAAGAGAGTGAATCAGAGAAGAATAAAAGTAATACTTCATAGCAATAACAGGACTGTGGAGATTAGAAATCATACATTTTTAGCTAAACTAGTCATCATGGTTAAATGACTTTTTCTAACAGTGTTCTGTAGCATGAAAGGAAGAACAGATGGAGATGGCTTAGCATATAGCAACACATGACAGGAGATAGGGGAAAAAGAGAATGCGTGATTCAAGGTAGTCAAGAGTGATTTTTTTTAATTGGTCAATGAAAGAGTAATATCTACGAAGGGAGAGATTTCTAGAATCATGTTTCTGATAATCACACAGAATGACAATATAAGGATGGGTCACAATTTATGGCAGGAGGATAAAGGGCCTCATTGTTTATACAATGGATCAAAATGCTACATATAAAAGACTGAGTTTGCTGGAAAATTTTCCACTTTTTGAGTGGTTATGATTCCTGAGACATATTTACAATGTATGATTAACACTAATACTTTGTATTTAAAAGGAGAGGTCCTGAAATAGAAGTGTGTAAACTTAAAAAAAAGAGAGAGACATACAGACAGACAGACAGGCATAGAAACAGAGAGAGAGACATAAAGGAAAGAGAGAGATTAGGAAATTCTGTACTGCTAGACACAAAGACTGCATATTTGTATATTTCTGGGCTGTATTTCATTGTGCCACATGACTTTTGGTAAACCTGAATTTTCAAAAACAAGATTTATGAAATAGTTCCATTAAAATCACTCATTCAAATTATGCCTTCTTCTGCCTTCCAAAGATTCAAAAATGTATTCCAATGCTTGCCTACAGCTCTTCCAAAATTAATAAGCTATTTAAATTGTAACAGGTAGAGATATTTTTAAAAAATCAGAAATGCACTTTCCTTTCTCTTAATCAGGACATTGCCAAACATTTCCTAATGAGTATGAATATGTTGTAAAATGGATGAATGCATTGAAGTGGTGCCTCTTTTCAAGGCTGCTTAAAGGTAAATTATTGCTGAATTTTCTGAGCTGGGAAACAATCAAGAGCCATTAATCAACAAATATACATTAATTGAAACCCTACAGGGTATATGCCACTATGCCAGGAGCATCCATCCTTGAATAAAATAAAACAGTGAAGGAGTCAACAATACTGTCACTGAGAAGTAAAGCTCTTCTCATAAGTGCCAAGTTTTGGAACGCAACCTCATTTTGCCTTGATCATTGAATCAACACTAAAGTCTCCTCTGAAACCCATTACATTTTGTTTTTCAGGTATTCACTGATTCCAGTAGTTTAAAATTGTTGGTTCTTGTGTTCCCTTCAATTTATATTGCCCTTACCTGGGGGATGGGGGACACAATATACAATTATTACCTCAGAGTTTTATGGAAAATTAAGCAATAACACCTTGAAATTATTAAGCCAGAAAAGAAATATTCAGCAGTGGGACAAGAGTTATTATAATAAGGGAGGCCTGAGGATCATGTCAATATTTTGGAGTAAGCTCAATGGAAATTTAACTCACATGATCTCTTCATATTGCAATCTAAATCTTCATATTTCATTGATAATGTTGGTGGATGATCCTCTTCCCTTTTTATGTTTCTTTTTTGGGCCAACAACATTTCCACATTTTGCAGTTCATCCTTCCAAATTAGGATTTGAGATTCAGCATCTCCAGGCTTTCTCCCTAAACCCCCTATTCTGACTCCTGTCTTAGGACCTACTTCCCTTACAATCTTTATGAATTTGTCCTTTTTTAATTTTTGTTACTTTTAAGAAAGTCAGAGGTTACTAAGGACTTAGAAAATGACTTTTGTCCTAATTTTAATCCATGAGTTTTACAAGCTTCAACAAGTTTCTGAATCTTGCTGTTTGAAAGTTTTTTTCTTTCAAGTCCCAATTTTAATATCCTTTCTTCCTCAAAAGAGGTTTAGTGACAAGCTTATGACTACAAGTTTGCCTGTATACTGGAAGCTATAACATATACCAAACACTATTTCTTTTAAACTACGCACCTCATCAACTGGCGGCTAAGTAGTAGTGTCGATCCACTGTTGGACATAAAAACAAGAATTCGTGAGTTTAAATCCAGGGTCAGACATCTACAATCAGTGTGACTCTGAGAAAGTCAACTAGCCACTTGTGCCTCAGTTTCTCCAACTATATAATGTCAATATTAATGGCACTTTGACTTACATGACTATTGAGAGAATTAAATGAAACACAATTCTTAAAGCACTTAGAAAAAATCCTGGCACATAGGAGATGCTTAATAAATGCTTGTTCCGATCTTTTATGCCACCTGTCTTTTAAAAGAACATTAAAATCTAGAAGGAAAACTATTTTTGTCTCATATCTCACCAAATACTAAGATCCAAATTGTATTTTGACTAAGTATAGACTGATTATTTGTTAACCTTTGGCAAATCAAGGTCAGGAGAGAAACAATTTATTTTACTATGTTTTTATAAGTTTGTAAGGATTCAAATTTATATGAATAAGAGTCATTCCTCAACTAATAAAATTTTTAAGCTTATGAACAGTTCATTCTTAAGAGAAGAAATTCAGACCATATATATACATATAGACAAATGCTATGAGTATTGATGAGGACAATACAAATGAAATGATTTTGAAATCCCACCTTATAACTTTAATGTTAATAGAACAGGAAGATCTTCCCCATCCATTAATAGGCTTATGTGACCACATGTGTTCAGGCATTGACGTCTTGCTGCTTTGAATTCAAGCCCAGCTGTGATACATCCTGAGTCACATAGAGTCCACTGGGGGAATAATCTTGCTTAGGGGAAGACTTGCTTGTAGGAAAGCTTTCACACCTTTTGGTACTGAGCTATTAGGCATTAAGTCACAAGGGTTGTAATGATTATGGTTCTAAGCCTATTAGCCAAAAGTGTGTGTGTGGGGGGGGTGTATGTGTGTGTATGTGTGTGTGTGTGTGTGTGTGTGTGTGTGTGTGTGTGTGTGTGTGTATTCTGAGTTTGGCATTTTGCTTTAAGAGTTTACTTTTGAGAAGGACCTTTCCCTAGATGGGATTCTGACTAACCTTTCATTAAGATCACCTGACTACTCAGAGGTTTGTGCTCTCCCTATCTGAGGGTGTATGTAGATGGTTGTATTACTTTGTTCAGACAGTTAGAGGCCTGTCTGTTGAATCTCTTTGCTAATTTCTCTGCCTGTATTTTCTACTGATCTCTGAATTAAAGCAAGATTGTTGAGCCCTTTAAACATTGTGTTTCTGGACATTGAGTCAAGATGACAGCATAGAAGCAGGAAAACTCTGTGGCTCCACCCAGAACCAATGCAAATACCTATAAAATATGACTCTAAACAAATTTTTAGGGCTACAGAATCCACAAAGTGACAGAGAGAAACAAATCTCCTGCTGAAGACAGCCTGGCAGACAGACAGGAAGGGTTCATCACAGCATGCTGGGAGCAAAGCACAGCCTTACTTGAGCCCACAGTCTTAGCCCCAGGATGGCCTGGACCTACCACAACTGGAGCATTTGGGAGATTTGATCACCAGCAGCTACACCAGTTTCCAGAATTATCAACCCAGAAATGCCAAAGACAAAGAAAAAGATCAATGGAACTCTGCTAAATCTGGGCGGACAGAATGAAGTCCTGTTGTGGTCCCCAGAATAAGAAGCTGTGGAGGTTTGGAGGCACTGCAGCCACCTCCATGCAGCTGCTTTAGAGTTCCTGCCTGCAGATCTAGTGGGATCAAGCGACCATTCAGAGGCTAAGTGCCCTTGCCTTAACATGCCTGAATTTGGCTTGTGGTCTTGGGTGGTTGTCGTGAGGCATGTGACCAATGAGCCATAGCTGGTGGGGGCTGTATTATTATTTACATGCTCCAGATTCTGGTCTCAGGAAAACTCCATCTCAGTTCTCAGTAAGCTTCCAAATGCTGGGAGAGAAACTCTCTCTCTCTCTCTCTCTCTCTCTCTCTCTCTCTCTCTCTCTCTCTCTCTCTCTCTCTCTCTCTTTCTCAATAAAACTCCAACTCACTTCTGCAGTCCAGCAGCCCAGCTCCCAGATGCTGAGACAATCCTGCTTCCTCCAACAGGAAAACAGGAAAATTCCAATTCTGTCTCTCTATCTCTGGAATTCTTGATTATATATACACACTGGCCTCCTGTTTCAGTCAATCCCCTTCTTCCACATCAACAGGGGAGTTCACACCTTCTCAACGCTGGAAAGGGCTTGCACCTTCCATACTTAGACCTAAGTTACTAAGTGCTAAGTATCTGCTAAACTGATTGTTTTTACAACATAGGCAAAGGGTTTGGATATAAATTGATTTTGATGTGATGCCATTAAAAAATTAAGCCGGGCATAAAAGTTTATGCTGAGAGAAGAGGAAAGGGGAAGACAGAAGAGGGTAAATTATATCTCATGAACATTTACAAAAGGGCTATCACTGTAGGGAAAGAAGGGAGAAGGTAAACATTGTTTGAACCTTCTTCTCATTGAATTTGGCTCAAAGAGGGAATAGCATACACACTCAATTACATATAGTAATTTATATTATCCTATAGGTATGTAAGAAGGGAAAAGGGAAAGAAAAGGGACAGGGGTCTGAAAAAAGAGAGGGCAGATTGATGGAACTGGTGGTCAGAAACAAAATGTTGGTGAGGAAGCAAAGGGAGAAAAGGAGAGGAATTTTAAGAATTACATGGCTATTACTCATCACAATGAATGTGAATGGGATGAACTCTCCCTTAAGACAGAATGGGATAGAGGAGTGGATTAAAAACCAGAATCCTGCAATATGTTGTTTAGAAGAAAAACCTTACATGAACTGATGCTGAGTAAAGTGAGCAGAAAAGGAAAACGCTGTTAAATGACCAACTTTGATAGACTTGTCTTTTGACCATAAAATGATGCGAGAGAATTTCAAAGGACTTATGATGAAAAATGCTATAAACATTTAGTGAAATATCTATGGAGTTTGAATGTAAATTAAATCATTTTATTTTAATAGGTTCTTTTATTTTGCTTTTTTTCTTCCTCTTGGATTTTGCTTTTTCTCTGATTCTTTTTTCTTTGCACAGTGTGATTAATGGAAATATGTTTTAAATGACTGTATGTGTATAATCTATGTCAGCTTGTTTGCTGACTTGAGGAAGGGGGAGAGGAAAAAGGGAGATTTAAAAAATTGGAACTCGAAAGCTTATAAAAACAAATGTTAGAAAATATCTTTATGTGAATTTGGAAAAAAATTCTGTTTCATGGGAAAAGTGTGTGTGTGTGTGTGTGTGTGTGTGTGTGTGTGTGTGCATTGCCCAGATTCAAAGTATTGAAAACAAAATATTTAAATAACTATATTTTAGAAGAAAAAAATCTGAACAAATCATTAGTGAACTCTATAAGAAAAAATCTCCAGGACCAGTTGGATTTACTAGTGAATTCTACCAAATATTTAAAGAACAATTAGTTCTGATAATATACAAACTCTTTGGGAAAACAGCTGAAAAATGACTCATAATGAATTCCTTTTGTGACATAAATATGGTGCTGATACTAAAACCCAAAAAAGTAAAACAAAAAAGAAATAAAATTATAAATCAATTTCTCTAATGAATATTGATGCTAAAATTTAAAATGAACACTAACAAAAAGATTGCAGGGATTTATCATGAGGATAATACACTATGACTAGGTCAAATTTATACTAGGAATGGAAATGTGGTTCAATATTAGGAAAATGATCAGTATAATTGATCATATCAATAACAACACTAATGGAAATCATATGATTATCTCAAAAGATTCAGAAAAATTTTTTGTCAATATACATCATCCATTCCTTTAAAAAAATAACACTAGAGAGCATAGGAATAAACATAGTTTTCCTTAAAATGATAAATAGTATCTACTTGAAACCACCAGCAAGTCATATATGTAACTGGGATAAGCTAGAAGCTTTCTCAATAAAATAAGGAGGGAAACTAGAATGTCCATTTCCATTATCAGCCCTATCATTTAATGTCATACTAGAAATAGCCTTAATGGTAAGAGAAGAAAAAATAATCAAAGGGATTAGAATAGACAATGATGAAGTGAAATGATCACTCTTTGCAGATCATATGATAGTATACTTAGAGAATCCTAGATAATCAAGTAAAAAAAACTACTTGAAAAGGTTAATAACTTAATCAAAAGAGAAGGATATAAAATAAACCCAGATAAATCCTCAGCATTTGTTTATACCACCAACAAGGCTCAGCAGCATGAAATTAAAAAAATTCCATTTGAAATAGCAGTAGACAATATAAAATATTTGTGATTCTACCTTCCAGGGCAAACCTAGTATCTGTATGAGCACAACCACAAAACATAAATAAAGTCAGATGTAAATAATTAGAAAAATATCAATTGCTTATGAGTAGGTGAGCTAATATAGCAAAAATGGCAATTCTACCTAAATTAATTTGCTTATTCAGAAGCATTCCAATCAAACTAGCTAAAATTATTTTGTGGAGCTAGGAAAAATAACAAATTTCCAGAAAATCAAGTTTCCAGACTATCAAGAGAATTTTAAGAAGAAAAAAGAAAGGTGGCCTACCCATACCAGATCTTACACTGTTTTATAAAGCAGCAATGATCAAAATTACTTGCTAGTGGCCAAGATACAGAGTGGTGGATGGGTGGAATGGGTTAGGTACACAAGAGAAATTAGTTAATGACTATAGTAGTATATTGTTTGATAAACTGAAGATTCCAGCTTCTGGGACAAGAACTATTTGACAAAAACTACTAGGAAAACTTAAAAATATAATGGCAGAAACTATGTATAAACCAACATCTAACACCCTATACCATGAAAAAAATCTAAATAGGTACATGATTTAGACATGAAGGGTAATACCATAAGCAATTTTGGAAAGCAAGGAATAGTTTACCTTTCACATCTATGGAGAAAGAAAGAATTTATGATGAAAGAAGATAGAGAATATTATGAAATGCAGAATGGATATTTTTCACATTCAATTAATTTTTTTGTGGAAACAAAACCAATGCAACAAAGATTAGAAAGGAAGAAAAAACTTGAGAAGCAATTGAAAAATTGGAAATTGAGGGAATGCACATCAGTTGGGGAATGACAGAACAAGATGTGTTATATAAATAAAATAGAATAATATTGCAACATAAGAAACAATGAGGAAATGGATTTTAGAAAAAAAAACTGGAAAGACTTGCATGAACCAATGCTGAGTGAAATGAGCATAACCAGGAGAACACTGTACACTATATCAGCAACATTGTATGATGAGCAACTCTTTCCAGGAATACAATGATCCAAGACAATTCCCAAAGACTCTTGAAGGAATATGCTATCCACATCCAAAGAAAATACTATGGAGTCTGAATGTAGATCAAAGCATATTCTTCACTTATTTTTTTTCCTTTCTCATCATTTTCCCCTTTTGTTCATATTATTTCACAATTTGATTAATATGGAAATATGTTTGATATCTTAGTACATGTATAACCTATACCAGATTATAGTCCTAGTAGAAAGAGGAGGGAAGAAGTTAAGGGGGAAAATTTCAGACATAATATCTTATAAAAATGAGCATTGGGCTCACTCATACAATAGAAGGAGATACAAAATTGTATTGGAAGTCAAAATGCAACAGTATGTTGTTTACAAGAAACACACTGGAAATAGAAATGCACAGAGTTACAATAAGATGTTGGAGTAAAAGTGATTATGCTTCAATTGAAGTGGGAAAAAAGGCAGGGGTAGAACAATTATCATCTCACATAAAGCAAAAACTAAAATAGACCTAATTAAAAGAGATAAATTGTAATTTATTAAAAAGGTATCATAGCCAATAAAGTGATATTACATTTTTTCAGCAAGTTTGTCTAATAAAGTCTCCACTTCTCAAATATAGATAAAACTGAGTCAAATTTATAAAAAATAATATCCTTTCCACAGTTGATAAATGGTCAAAGAATATAAACAAGCAGTTTTCATAAGAAGAAATCAAAGCTATCAATAGTGAACTGAAAAATGCTCTAAATCACTACTGTTTAGAAAAATGCAATTTAAAACAATTCTGACATGCCACCTCACACCCATGAGATTAGCTAACATGAAAAACAAGGAAAATCAAAAATGTTTTTAGGGATATGGAAGAATTGGGTCACATGGACTGCTGCTAGGGTTGCGTACTCTTCCAAACATTCAGGAGAACAATTTGGATATAGCCCCAAAGAATTATAAATGCATACTCTTGACCTACCAGTACCAATATTAGGTTTCTATCTCAAAAAGCATCAAAGGGGAATGAAAGGGATCTAAATGTACAAAAGTATTTATAGCAGCTCTTTGTTGTGATGCCAAAGACTTGGAAATTGTGGTAAGACCATAAATTAGTGAATGGATGATCAAGTTGTGATATATAGTTTTGATAGAATGTTATTAGACCATGGGAAACATTAAGATGAATGGTTTCAGAAAAACCTAAGACCTATATTAACTGATGCAGAGGGAAGTGAACAGAAGCAGGAAACCATTGCACAGAATAATAGCAATTTTGTAACAAAGATCAACTTTGAGAAACTTAGCTGCTATGATTAATATGGTGATCCAAATCAATTCCAATGGACTCATGATTAGAAATATTGTCCAATTCGAGAGAGAGAGAGGAAGAGAGAGCTGATGAATTGTGACTCTAAATTGAAAACAGATTTTTTTCAGTTTCTTTCTCTTGCTTTTTTGTGCCATGGTTAATGTGGAATTTTGCACTCACTGCATGATTTTACATGTATAGTTGATATGTTGCCTTATCATTTGTTGTGGGAGGGGTTATAATGAGGAAAATAATTTGGAACTCAAAATTTAAATATATATTATAAATATATATATGTAAATATACATATATAAGTGTATATATGAATGTGCCTATATGTGTGAATACGCATATACGTATACGTATACGTATACGTATATGTATATGTATATGTATATGTATATGTATATGTATATGTATATATTTAGGAACTATTGAGTTGCTTGAGTGACATACAAGTTAAGCAGTTTTCCAGGATTGTGTAACAAGTATTTTGTAATAGTTAAGGATTTTAATCTTATTCTTCCTGTCTCCCAACTTTATTCTCTACCCATCATGCTATACTATCTCTTATAAGATACATGCATGAAATAATTCAATAATAATGCAAAACAACATATAATTTAGTGCTTTATTGTGAAATTTATATTTCCTAAAATCGTATCCAAGCATCCAGAAAAAGACGAAGGTCAATAGGGATAGATTAGCAATGGCTGACTTTATACAGGGGATAAACTTGAATCTTTTGGCTTTCAAAAAATAGTTTGGATAGCAATAGTATATAAAGGATGGGAACCTCATATAGAAGGTCTCTTTAAAGGAAGATAATTTTTTTTGTCTACGATGTTTCCTTTTGAAACTTAATTTCTTTTTCTTAAATATCTTTTTTTCATTGATTCGTTTGTTCACTTTTAATTTACAAAATTCAGTTCCACAATCCCTTGAGTTTCAAAATTTTCCCTCTCTCTTCTCCCCCTCTTTTCCCCCGCCAAAGTGGCATGCAAATACTTTCACATTGTACATAGTCTGGTTGTATGGAAGGGTTGTAACCAATGGAGTGAACAATGGAAAAAATGAAAAAAGCTGAACATGAAAAAGAACAATAGCATGCATCGCTTCAGTCTCCATTTAAACTCTGGTCTTTCTAGATCTTTCTCTGAATGTAAATATCTCCTTCCACCCTGAGACTTGTAGAGTCTTAAGTTAATTTCTTTAATACTTTATTCAACATTGACTTTACATCTTACCAAGGTCTACTTTTAACAAGAAGGAAAACTATGGCCACTGTTCTTCCTTTCCACAGATCCTGAAACCTACCCAGCTTAAGGGCAAAGTTGAAAATTATCATTCATACAGCCAGGAAAAACTAATTCCTTGCAAAATGCCTGAAGCTTCACTTTTTTTAACAGGAAAGGTGTGTTTTATTATTGCAAGGATCAACTCTTCTTTGTGCTATTGTCATTGAATTTAATTCTCTCTCCTACTCAATCTTTCTTCTGAAGATGCTATTCAATCAAAATTACTGATCTTCTACTATGTGCCAGGGTCAATGCTATGATCTGATGATAGAATCTTCCCTTTGATTAGTCTATTGATAATATAAATTGAAATGAGAGGCGAAATGGTATAAATATTGAAGTCAGGCAGTCATTGTGCTGAGAGTTAGGGATACAAAGAAAGGTAAAAATATCACATCTGCTCTCAAGGAGCTTGAATTCTAATGATAAAGCCAACATATAAATAGCCATGAACATAAAAGATATGTGCAGTATAATCTCTGAGCAAAGAGACTACATGGAGTAGGTGGAGGGGAAACAAGGAAAGCTCTTTTGTGGAAGGTGAGATTTTAGCTCAATTTTGAAGGAAAGCCAAGAATTAGATATAATGAGGGAGTGCATTCCAGAAAGGGGGCCAGACAATATGAATACATGGATTAGAGAATTGAAGTGTCCTGTATAAAGAACAAGTAGTTAAGTATAGTTGGCTCAAATTGTGTATGGAAGAACATAAAGTATGAAAAGACTGGGAATGTAGAAAAAGCTCCAATCATGAAAATCTTTAAATGTCAAATCTTACTATATTACTGAAAATATCCTTTTAAAAAAGTAGTATACCATATCTCAGTTGGTTCTCATAGGAAACTTATTAAAGGGTACTTGATTCAGTGAAATGCTTGGGTTGTACTAGCCTTATCAAAAATAAGGATTAATAGGAAGGGATGAAGTACAGAGAATGGATATGGATAAATGGAAAAAGCATCTTTACATTATTGGAATACAAATAGAATTTTATTTTTAAAAACTCTTTGTCAGTTTAATGGTAATCAATTTGTTTGATATTTAGGGCTAAGTGGATAGGATACATGGGGCTGAGTAGGTCTGATACTTAGGGCTAAGTAGATCAGATACTTAGGGCTAAGTAGATCAGATACTTAGGGCTAAGTATAGAACTCTGTCCATTGGTGAGAAGGTGTGAACTCCCCTGTTGACTTGGGAGAAGGCCAGTGCTTATAAGCAGGAGAATTTTGGAGAGACACACAGATTTTGGGGTTGGCTTCTCAGTCAAGGAGGATTCGTGGAGACTGAAGTCAGCTGAGAGGGAGAGAGAGAGTGTGTTTCTCTCCCAGTATCTGAAAGCTGACTGAAGACATGAACAGGATGGGACTTTGTTTGCTGGTGGCCTGGCTGATCCTTGAGTTCCAGGCAAGAGAAGTCCTGAAGGGTTTGAGGTGTGCTGAACCTTGTGAACTTCAGTGTGTGCCAGGGATTGCCTTGAGGACTGGACAAATACCCGGGAACTGTTCATCTCTGACGACT
>CM053595.1:255636485-255654834 GCA_028646575.1 Pseudocheirus occidentalis | reverse complement strand
TGTTCTGGGAGGTTCTGTGCTGTAGGAACCTACAATGAAACTCAAGGAAAACAAGAGATAGAATGAACACATGGAAACCCTTTCTCTGTATTCCTCTGAATGCACATCCAGAGTGGGTAATGGAGACTCTTCACCAGATGCTTTAAGTAAAGGAGTAGATAAGTAGTAGAAGGAGTTCTTTTCATAGATATGGTTTGGCCTCATGACCTTTGAGATGCCTTCTAATTCTGGACATTGTGTATACTTCCATGAAGTAGAATCCATCTCTTGGATTATGATGGAATTAGCATATAATAACTATCTCTTACATAGTGTTTATGATATATAAAGGTTATATATAAATATGATATATGTATATGATATTTTATATGATATTTTTATATATATATATGTTATTTTATTTGATCTGAGATCAACCCTATGAAGTAGGAAGGGCAGATATTATTATCCTTACTTTACAGATATTGAAGCTGAAACCCAGAGAGGTTAAATTACTTGGTGAGGGCCAGTGAAGGTTGTGAGAAGTCTTCATATTCTAGATCCAGTTGTGTTTTTTTTTATCTTCACAATATCCTTTTGAAAACTGAGAAATTATTTCCAAAGCCCAGATTTGCCTCCATTACTACCCTACTCAACATGGTTCAGTTGTAACTGTTTCTCTCACCTCTATGCCCTGAAAGTCAGGTGTATTACATTTCACCCCTCTCCCAAAGTTCTCAGGTGCTCTTAGGAGGCAGAGGGGGCCTCTTCTCTCTGCCTTTGGCTGAAACCCCAACTGATTGCATTCTCCCCCAGTTTTAGGTGTCAAAGCACTTCAATTCCATTTAACCACTTAAGAGTCAGGTTTTACAAAGAAATATTGACTTCAAAAGTTTATCAAGAGCAAGCATGAAAAAATATTTCCTCGCAACCTCTTGGCCATTGTGGAGAGGAGGGAGATTGGACTCATAGTTTAGTTCAGTTCCTACATAGCATGATCCTCACCAAGTTCCAAGTCCAAAGGCCTCCCTTGGGCTTGCATTCAGGGATTCTGGCTCCTTAGGGTTTCCCTGATGGGCTGGTTGCAACATCCATTCAGAAATACTGGGCTCCCAGGTCCATAGTTCAAGCTCTGCTTCCTACATCTAAAACTTAAAAGGCCAAACAAAACAGAACGGAAGTCCAAGGGTACAGGGAAAAGGGAAGGTGGCCTTCAGGTCCTTCCCTAGGTTAGCATTTCACTCCTGGATGATTCAGGAAAGAGAAAGAGATTGTTTCAGTTTGACGATACAGCCAGTTCTGGCTACATACTCAATGGAAAGAGGCTAGTCTACAAGCACCAGTACTC
This sequence comes from Pseudocheirus occidentalis, assembly GCA_028646575.1. NCBI lineage: Eukaryota > Metazoa > Chordata > Mammalia > Diprotodontia > Pseudocheiridae > Pseudocheirus > Pseudocheirus occidentalis. The sequence goes on along the minus strand of CM053595.1, from coordinate 255,653,507 downwards.
TTGTTTCCTAGAATCAGGTTCCTCACATCTTCCCCAAGGGTTCCTCCATGGTGGTCATGTGGGCATAGGCCAAATACTCATGACACAATGGTTTCCAATTGCCTCTAGGATGATATACAAACTGTTTGACATTTAATACACATTTTAATACACATTTTGACCCCACCCTATCTTTCTAGACTTATTACTCAATGTTTCGGCTAAACTAGCTTTCTTTCTGCTCCTCTATCAAAGATATTCTGGTTCCAGCCTCCTTTTCTCATGCCAGATTGTGTTCCATACTTGATATGCTCTCCTTCTTCACCTCTACTTCTTACAATACCTAGCTTCCTTCAAGGTTGAGTCCAAATACCACATACACTAGAACTTTTTTCATTCCTCGCTGTTGTTAGTACTTTCATTCACTGAAATTATTTTGTATTTGTGCTTGGACAATTTCTTCCTTATGAGATGTAAATTCCTTGAATGCAGGGGCTGTTTCTTCTTTTTCTTTACCTTCAGAAGCTACTACAGTGCCTAGCACATAGTAGGAACTTCCTAAATGCTTGTGGAATTGAACCAAACATCATATATAGCTGAATAGGGATTAACTTCATTCCCAGAGAACTACATCTTAATGAATTGCACATTTGTCTCAGATCCCTGGTGCCAAGTACAATGTCATACAAAGTATGTGCTTGACTGACTTGCTGAATTAAATTATGTATTATGATGTAGACAGACACACATCTCTTAGAGATCTTCACCATTGTTCATTTTTTTGTTTTTGTATTGTCTTGTTTTGTTTTTCATTTATGGAGATTAGCCTGGAAGTGACATTTTTAGTCCCCCACCTGATTTAATCCAAAGGTGGTAGATGGGATATGCAAAAGCACAACAACCCTGAGCACCAGCCACAGGTGGGTAAAGATAAGGATGCCCAGGCAGAGCTTAAATTGTTGTCTAAATTGCTACTGTTTATTCTGCTCAGACTGGGGATTTATCTAAAAATCAAAGACAAAATCTTCCCAAAGCTACTATCCACAAGAAAGTGATTTAGGCAAACTGGATGATTAATATATGAGATCTCCAAAAACACTGAGTCTTCCAAGGGAGTTATACACTCTTCAAGCCCCACCCCCACCCCAATATACTGGTGAAGCCCTTTTTTTAAGGTATGATGAATTAGCTCTTGAAAAAGTTAATATCTGCCAGACCAGCACTGCTGCCTTTGAAACTCAGGAATCCTCTGGGTACATGCAGAATTACAGTATAGATGGCTAGACATAGATAATGCATCCATGCTCTCACAGTACAATCATATTACAAAGAGTCATTGGAGAGCTGGAGGAAAATTGTTTTAGGAAATGTAATTTGTAAATTACATTGAAGCTTAGGGATTTCCATTAAAACTTGAACATTCTCCAAAGTGGACGAGACATCATTGCTATGTAGCAATTTTATTCTTACCTGTGGAGTAGGGCTTTTACTACCATAGGTCAAATAAGAACTATCCCCTTCTGCCCCATCACTGGGGATTGCCCATAACTGTGTGACATCATGAATGTCATAACCTTTCTGAGTCTCATTTTTTCCCCTCAATAAATGGTTATAATGCCAAATCCACTTACCTTTTAGGACAGTTACAGGAATTTGCATAAAATTGCCATGAAAAGTATCAATTTGGCCATGGCAAACAATACATACAGTATAATAACAGTGTATTACAATATAATACAATAAACATTTACTTACTGTGAGCTAGGCACTGTGTTAAGTACCTTGACTACAAATAAGAAAAAGAAATTCAGTCCGTTCTCTGAAGGATCTTACAATTAGCCCAAGAGAATATACAAAAGGAAGCCCAAAAGAGGGATGGGCAGAGGTGGAGCATGATGATGGTGGAGTCCAATGAAACCAAGCAATGCAGCTGGTAGGAAATAAAGAGTTGTCTGAGCTTCTGGGAATTTTTTAAAAGGAGGTTTTGGGAGGAGTCAGGTTTTTTTCTTGTTATTTTTTCACCCCCTCTACCCTGCAGTCATCCTATTAGAGGTAATTGAAGGTACAAAAGTGAGGGTACTGATGAGGTATGAGTAGCAAAGCTTAAACAATGTTCATGATGAAGAATTTCCTGGTGATATGCTTGTCAGAGGACGGGGGTGGGGGGAGGGGGGGGAAACCAAGCAATGAAGCTGCTGGGAAATGAACAATTAAATGACTGTGCCAGGCAGAAGAATACAGCCTTGAAAGCAGAGACTGTTTTAAAAAATTTTTGTCTTTATATTCCCAGTGCCAAAACAATGCCTTCTGCATAGAAAGCATTTTAATAAGTATTTATTGGGTTGGCCTGTAAATGAATCTGATAAAGAACAAAGCCAGGTGAAAAAGGCAAGGAGATCTTCCAGCCTGCTGGCATACATTCCTGCCTTTATTATGGATATATTTCAGTAAAAACCAGATTTAACAAAAATTCTCAACAAGATTTTTATTCTGTATCCTGACTAGGGAAAAATGCTTTTTAAAAATGATAATTAGCTAAGTGGCTTTCAGTTTTTGTTCTGTAAAATGGGGATTATAATATACCTAACTAACAGATTGGTTTTGAGAATACAATGTGATAAAGTATATGAAAATGCTTTGTCACTCTGAAGGATTACTATTATTCAGGGAAGGGATAATGACTCCATCTCTAATTTCTTGAGGTAAAAACCTTGAAAGGCAACTATTATTGTGGAAAAGTGGTTAAATTGATGGGAAGAGAGTGAGAATAGTCCTGGGCAAGAGTTGTATCAGATTTTAGGATGCTTTCTTTGAAAAAAGCACAACCATGCAGATAGCTTAAGGATTGATTCCTATTGCTTATGAGGGAATTGGCTGAGGAAGGAACAGCCCTCCAGGATGTAAGCCAAGGCATTATTCTATAAAGAGAAGAGACAACTTTTTCCTAATGTTACCTTAGATCTTACAATACTTGTTGAAGTGTATGGCTGACAGTTGAAGTGTACTGTGTCCTGTACCTCTGTTCAGCATTGAGACCAGGAGCAGAAGCTAGGAGCTAAAATGGGATACTTATAGTCAAGAATAAGCAAGAAATAAGAGGGAGCCGTTGGTTGAAGGGAGGAAAGATCAATGTCAAGTCTAGATCCTTTGTGTGGTTGTGAACTCAGGGAGGGGCATGGTGATAGAGTGATCTAATTAGTTGCAGAATATTTTGGATAAATCTCCTGCTTTGCCTGTGGGCAATATCTGCATATATGAATAAATAGCATCTGGATCTGTACCATAGACAGTTTTTGGGTGGGGATCATAACAGTGACTTTCTCTTCTGCCAAATGGCCCTAGGTGCCAGTGGCAGAAAGATAGCAAGAGGCTGGATGCCTGTCTCAGAGCTATGGACCCCAATGGGACATTTCTTGCTGTGCTAAAAAGACATTACTTGATTAACAAGATTCTGGAGTTACAGAACCTTTTCTAACATTAGACTCCTAGTGATTCATTGCTGTTAGAAGAAATGTCCCATCTTGACTCCTTTACTGTGGTAACAGCCTATCATTTTAGAGAGGTAAGTTAAACTTGTCTTCTTCTTCTTTTCCTTCTCCTCCTCCTCCTTCTCCTTCTCCTTCTCTTCCTCCTTCTCCTCTTCCTCCTTTTTATCTTCCTCCTTCTCCTCCTCCTCTTCCTCATCTACCTTCTTCTCCTCCTCTTCCTTCTCTTCCTCTTCCTTCTTCTTTTCTAATTTTTTAAAATAAAGAATACAAGGGGGCTAAGACTTGGAAATTGAAAGGATACCTATCAGTTAAGGAGCAGCTAAACAAAATTTGATGTGATTGTAACGGAATATTATTGTGTTATAAGAAATGACAGGCAGGATGATTTCAGAAAAACCTGGAAAGACTTGCATGAACTGATGCATAGTGAAGTGAGTAGAACCAGGAGAACATTGAACCTAATAACAACAGTATTGTTCAATAAAGAGCTATGAATGACTTAGCTATTCTCAGCAATGCAATATCCAAGACAATCCCAAAGAACTAACAATGAAGCATACTATCCACCTCCAGAGAAAGAACTTATAGTGTTTGAATATAGACTGAAGGATGCTATTTTTCACTTTCTTTCTTTCATTCTTTTTCTTTTTTTTAGTCTTCTTGTATGAAATGATGAATACAGAAATGTTTTACGTGATTGCACATCTATAACCTATATCTGATTGCCATCTTGGGCAGTGGTGAGGGGAGGGAGAGAGGGAAGGATAGAATATAGAATATAGAACTCAAAACTTAAAAAAACCCCAAATGTTAACAAATTGTTTTAACAAGTAATTGGGAAAAATAAAATATATGAAAAGAAATAAATTGAAGAATCTACAAGGGCCTCTTTGGGGTCTTGGATTACAGATTACCTGCCCAGCAACACAAACCAAATAAAATAAGAAACTGAGATGTGAAACTATTTAAAACAGGGTTTAAAAAAATTAGGATAAAAGATTTTAGAATTTTAGAGCTTTTTTCCCCCCTTGCTTTCCTTCTCCTAGAACATGTCCTTATTTACACCACATTTGTGAAGAACAGAAAAAGCCAAATTCTGAAGAAAGACCCTGGAAACAATAAGATAAATTCCAGCTGCTTAGGCAAAAGGAAACAGCTGTGTTATCAAAGGAAATGACAGAAACTGGATTACCCTCTGAGACTGAAGACTGAAAGAGTTTCAAGATGTTTGAGACAATAACAGATCTCTCCCTTTGATTTTAATTTTAGTCCAGTTTAGATAATTCATTGAAATAATCTCTAGCTTAACTTTTCCAACGGAATTTTACCCCATCTTTGAGATATTAATAAATGACTTTTGCAAACTATTGAATAAAGATTGGAGAGAAGAGATGTTAAAAGCACTTTTTTGGGGGGAGTGGGCAATTGAAGGCTAGTGTCAATTATGATATCATCAGTGATATAGAAACTGGAGCCTTACAGCTTGGATAGTAGTGTTTATTATGAGAAGACAACTATTGTCTTCAGCAGAGCCCAGCCCTGGATGAAACAATGAAAAGCCCGAATTTTCTTTGGGGTTTTCCTCCACCCTTCTCAGTTCCTTTCCTTTTGGTATCAAGCCCGGGTCCCCTTTCCTCCTTCCCCTTCTGTACAGTGTCTCACAGGTTCTGGAGCACTCAAGGCTCCAGACTTTTCTATTCACCCCTCCAAAAGTGATCCATCTTTCATCCTTTCAGGGCTCTCTGTAGGGTAGAATATTGCTATTCATCCTTCTTTTCTAAGAAGACAAATGAAATCATGCATTGATGTCTTGACTTGCCCATTAATTGGATTTAAGTGGGGGAAGAGACACACAAAGTTATTAGCCTCACTCTCTCTTCCAGAGTCATCAAAATTTAGTATCAAAAGGAAAGTCAAGAGGACTGGTCATGGGCTGGGATACAGCTGATGACCTTGACCTCTTTTATGTTTAACCAAGTTTTAAGGGCTGGATAATGTCTGTTTCAGTGACCTTTAAGGCTGATGGAACAAATTGTTCTCATCAGCCCATTCCATGGGGGAGATGTCTTCACATACTTGGTGTACACATTTCTCTAACTCACTGATTAATTTGAGACATGAGGCCTGTTAGTTACTCTCAACATGGTTTAACATATTTTTTAAACTAGGTGTAATGGTAATGGAATTTGGAGATGCCCCTCTATTGGCTTAGTTTTTGGGTTGAGTGTTAAAACTTAGAGCTTATGAATCCCACTTGTGGGATGGACTTGTTGATGTGAAGAGAGAGGGCTGAACTGGGAGGAGCTGTGAATTGAGAGAGAGGCCCAAGTTGAGAGACGTCCATAAAGACTTTTGGAGAGCAGCATCCAGTATTGTAGAGCCTGAGTTGCTGAGAGAAAGACTGCTGAGGGCCCATTGGAGCTGCCTGGGACTTTTGAGAACTGCCACCTGGAGCTGCCAAGAACTGAGGAGGCATGGGCTGTGATGCCGGTATTTTGTTTGTCTGTTTTGATGTTGTTTTGCCAGATTCACCTGCTGGTGAAGGAGAGTGCTGCTGTTGTAGAGGTCCTAGAACCTTGGTGTTGGTTCAGAAGCCCTGAAGGAGGATTTTCTTGTGGTATATTTACAGAAATCCTGGAAGAGGGCCTTGCTGATGCTTTCAGGGGTTCTTGGACTGTTCTACAGGCAGAGGGTGACTTGATGAGGACACTGGCTATGGCTTTGTTGAGCCCTGTCTCTCCAGGAACTGAGATTGCTGAGGACTTGCCTTGATTCAAGATGAAAGAAGGGTCTTTCCTTGGATTTTCAATACTGAGATGATATCTTAACCTTCTTGTAACTTAAGGGTGGATGGCCTTTTGTGCTCTCCTGCCCCTTTTGAGAAAGTGTTTGGTGTTAATGGATGGTATTGTAATTCAGTTGTGATCCAGGGGTGGGAAATCTTTGGCCTTTTTGTGCTCTGTGATTGACTAAATGAATGTACTTTGTTTATGATTGGAAACTATTCTCCATTTGAGAAGAGACTAAATGAATACACTGCCCAGGAGTGGGCTACTTTGACTACTGATCCAGGGGTGGGATACCTGGACCTTGGTACTTTGCAATTGAATTGAGAACTTACTTGCTAAATGAATGAGCTGCATTGTATTTTGACTTTCTCTGTTCTGTGAATGTTTTGCTGAATAAATGGGGTTTGCTATGCTGGTAATCTGAATCTTGGATGTTGCCTTTATTTGGCATTACACTAGGGTGTGGCTGCTGCACAAGCTATAGTTTCTTGCTAATCCTTAACCCCAGAATTTACCAAATGCTTGAATTACAATAGATCAAAGGCCCTTAAGGAATGCTTTCCTTTGTTACTTATTTCCTATTTATCCTGAATTCTGTCTTTTTGGGTTTTTTTTTCCTTCAGTCCTGTACAATTCTTCAAGACTCCATTTGGAGTTTTCTTGGCAGAGAGACTGAGGTGATTTGCCATTTGCTTTTCCACTTTATCCTGTATATAGCTTGCTTTATATATATTTGTTTGCATGTTATTTGCCCAATCCATTTTAAGACGCTTGAAGGCAAAGGCTATCTTTTTTAAAAAATAGTATTTTATTTATTTTTTTCCAATTACAAGTAAAGATAGTTTTCAGCGTTCATTTTTTAATAAGATTTTGAGTTCCAATTTTTTCTCCCTCCCTCCCTTTCCTCTGGCCTCCCTAAGACAGTAAGCAATTTGATATAGATTACGCACATGCACTCATGTTCAACATATTTCTACATTAGTCATATTGTGAAAAATGAAACAGAACAAAAGGGAAAAGCCATGAAAACCAAAACAAAGTGAAAATGGTATACTCTAATCAGCATTCAGACGCCATTGTTCTTTTTCTGGATATGGACAGCATTTTCCATAGTGAGTCTTTTGAAATTGTTGTAGATTGTTGCATTGCTAGAAGAACTAAGTCTAACACAGTTTATCATAGCACAGTGTTGCTGTTACTATGAACAATGTCCTCCTGGTTCTGCTCACTTCACTCAGTATCAGTTCAAGCAAGTCTAGGTTTTTCTGAAATCTGCTTGTATAATTTCTTACAACACAATAGCATTCTATTACAATCACATACCACAGTTTGTTTAACCTTTTCCCAATTGATGGGCATTCCCTCAATTTCCAATTTTTTGCCAGCACAAAAAGAGTTGCTATAAATATTGTAAGAAGAGATATTATGGAATCTTGTTTTGCTCCTCCAGATGTTCTTGGGTAATAATCAACACTCCCAAGCTGTGGGAGAAGCTTGCTTATTTTAGTAAGACAATGGTCATTCTGGCAAGAGGTGGAATAGAGAAGTTGGGATGGGACAACCAGTTCCAACCTGAGGGGTCAAGCCCCAGGTCACAAGTATCCTCACTACCAAAACCTATGTAATCTGCATAATGGAATGTAGGGTAATGAAGAATGTAATCCTGATGAGTCTGGACCGAGTCTAACTGACAGGAATGGTAGAACTGTCTAACCTCACTTCTGCTTCTGTAACAGTGTGGGAGTTCCTAGTGAGCATCATACCAGTTTCCTAGCTAGAAGCCAATAAACACCTTCCTTTGCCTACTCTGTTTCTGAGTTCTTTCAATGAGAGTGGATCTATCACATAGATCTTCCTGAGGGTACACCACCAGAGAAGCAGTGAATAGTTCAGGCTAACATTCTGACCAAGTCCTATGATCCCTATAAGCATGTTTCTCATAAATATTTCTGTACATGTAGGTCCATTTCCATTTTTTATGATCTCTAGTGGTATTACTGGATCAAAGGGAATGCACAGGTTGATTGTCCTTTGGGCATAGTTCCAGATTGTTCTCCCCAATGGTTGGATCATTTTGCAACTCCACCAACAATCCATTAGTGTTCCAATTTTCCCACATCTTCTCTAACAATGATCATTTTCCTTGTTTGTAATATTAGCCAAATTGATAGGTGTAAGGTGGTACCTCAGAGTTGTTTTAATTTGCATTTCTCTAATCAATAGTGATTTGAGAACTGTTTTTGTATGACTATAGATAACTTTAATTTCTTTATATGGAAACTGCCTGTTCACATCCTTTGAACATTTATCAATTGGAGAATGAATTGTATTCTTATAAATTTGACTGAATTCTCTATGTTTTAGAAATGAAGCCTTTATTGGAGACATTGCTTGTAAAAATTGTTTCCCAGCTTACTGTTTTCTTTCTAATCTTGGTTGCATGTGTTTTATTTGTGCAAAACCTTTTAGTTTAATGTTATCAAATTTATTCATTTTGCATTTCATAATGTTCTCTATCTCTTGTTTGCTCATAAACTCCTCCCTTCTCCATAGATCTGATAGGTCAACTATTCCTTGCTCTCCTGATTTGCTTTTGGTATCACCCTTTATGTCTAAATTTCTGACTTTATCTTCTTATATGATGTGAAATATTGGTCTATGCCTAGTTTTTGCCATACGTTTTCCCAGCAGTTTTCATCACCCAAAAGCTGAAGTCTTTGGGTTTATCAAACAGTAGATTACTATAGTAATTTACTACTGTGTCTTGTGTACCTAATCTATTCCTCTGATCCACCACTCTATTTCTTAGCCAATACAAATAGTTTTAGGTCTGGTACTGATTTCCTTTGCATATTTTTTTCATTAATTTGTCATTAATTCTTTTGCCCTTTTTTGTATTCTCAGCACTTAGCACAGTGGCTAGCATTTAGTAGGTATGTAATAAATCAATAGATTGATTATTGCTAATAGGAATATTCTGGCCTATAGAAGGTGGGTGAGGGAGAAATTTTTAGGGAAACCAAATATGTTTTGGTTTTTCTTATTGTTATTAGTGTTTTGGATTAGTAGGTTTCATTTGGGTTCCTCAATGAGGAAACTTGTTCTTCCTATGCATATCTACTATTGTTCACCAATTTACATAGTCTAGGACACTGAGAGGTTAGGTGATTTTCCTGTCACACAATCATGGGTCAGACAAGACTTGAACCATATTTTCCTGGTACTAAGACCAGTTCCTTCTGTATCATATCATGCTTTATTGTTTTTATTTACTAATGAGAATAACATGAATCAGATCCTGATGCAGTATGGTCCTTGTTTACCTGTTAACTAATTCTCCATGAATCCTGTAATGTTAGAGATGGAAGGAACTTTAAGAGTCAATCCTCTCATTTTTAAAATGAGGAAACTGAAACCCACAGAGGTAAAATGATAGATAAGTAGTAAGAGAGCTTATCTGGGGATTTTTTGATAAACACAAATCTCCCATTTACTGCATTTCCCCTAGGGTTTCTCTTAGCTTTGCCCTAAATTGGTGTTACTTTCTTAGGTTTTTAGCCTTCCTTTCCATTTGATTGTAGATAACCTCTGAGAAGGAAGAGCCTTTCCTGAACTAATGGTAATATCCCAAAATCGCTTTACTGTATGCTTGGAACAGATGTATTTACTAGGAGGAAAAAAAAATTTGTTTTATTTTTCCCAGTGGGAAGGGAGTGAGGCTTCATAATCCTGCATAGACAAGAGTGATAGAACTATACAGTGGAGGTGAAATTCTACTTTAGTCTTCATTTATTCATAGCAAGAGCCGAAAGGTGAAGGATTTGGATTAGTGTGAATACTGCAACATTAAAAAAAAAGTATGTCTCTGTCCTGTCAAAAAAACATCTATTTGCATTGCATTCAGGCCCTTTCTAATCTGTAGACTTCATAGGATCTTAGATCTTGAGCTGGAAAGGACCTTGGATGTCATCTAGTCCAAATTACTCTTTTTACAGATGAGGAAACTGAGGTGTGGTGGTTAAGTGACTTGCCCGAGGTCACACAGTAGTATTTGTCTGGGACAATTCCCTTCCTCCTCTCTCCTCTGTCCAACAAAGAGCTGGTAGTTAGTTGGCAATGCCAAGTCATACAGCCATTTGCTTTACTCTTCCATTGCAATATAAAAGATTCTATCACTGCAGTCTGCAATCTGACAAAGTGGGGCCTTGCTGGTATAAAGCAAGGCTCATAATAATACTGAAATTCTCACTCTCTTGTGTTTCTATTTCCCATTTCTATTATCCTTCATCTCCAAGTTAACTATCATTTTTTACCCCCTCTCCATATTTCTCTTCCCTGTCCTTAATGCAGGACACATTGAACATGGTCAAACAACAGAAAAGAGACAGGTAAGTACTTTGCTCAAAGACATTTTCATGTCAACTTCCCCTAATGACAAAGCACAAGGTATTTCCCTCCATGTCCCAGCTGTCTTAGAGATATTTGTAGTATGTCTTACATCCATTATTAGAGTATAAACTTCATGAAGGTATTGAAGGTCCTCTTCCATTTCTGACTCTGTTATAGTTTCTAACGTAATGCCTTTCATATAGTAAATATTAAAAAAAAAAGTTTTGTTGTACAAAAGAGTTTGTGTTCACAGGCAAAGCATAGAAGTCTACAAATCAGCCCGAGTTCATGTACAATAAAACCAGGTCAAAGAAGGGTAGGTCTGTGTGTGTGTGTGTGTGTGTGTGTGTGCGTGTGTGCGTATAACATACAGATAAAACAGAGAAGCTACTTTGCTCTCTTCAGAGAGAGGAAGTAATGGACTAGGATTATATCTATCTGTTCCCTTAAATATGACTAATCTAGGAGATATGATCAGGTTCAGTCTAATTTCTGATCACTTTGTCATTATTATCTGGGGAAGAGGGACTCCAAGTTCTATATCTAAGGCTTGATCCCTTTCCCACTGAATTTTGTTTTTGTTTGGTTGATGCAGTCACGTCTAACTCTTCATGACCCCATTTGGTTTTTTTCTTGGCAAAGATAGAGGAGGGTTTTACCATTTCCTTCTCAAGCTCATTTTATAGATGAACTAAGAAAACCAGGGTTAAGTGACTTGCCCAAGGTCACACAGCTAGTGAATTTCTGAGACCAGATTTGAACTCAGGAAGGTGAGTCTGACTCCAGCACTCTCCACTGAATCACCTAGCTACCTCTTCCCACCAATTGCCAACTCCAAAATGAAAATGTATAGTGAATAACAAGGAAAACCATTCATCCAAACAAGCAAAATAGAAATTAGAGAAGGTATATAAAGGAGAATATACACCAGACAATACAGAGTGAAGGAGCTCTCCCATTGGGAGTGAGATAGCTCAACAAAGAGAGTCCTTGATTTTACTTTAGAAAACTCGATGCAGTCTCTACAGGAGCAGAGATAGGAACAGGTACATGATGGCGAATACCAGATCCCCTTATGTCTTTTCAGAATCCTTTTCCTCAACATTGTGAAGCAGAATTGGCCTCCTCCATCTTTCCCCTGAAGCTAGAAACCAGAAGCACCCACAGCAGCTCAAAACCTGAACAGTTACAAAGGGGATGGCCCCAAACTGATGCTCCCTCATTCTCTAGACAGTTCCACTCTACCCCTCACATGGGGCAGGATATTCAACTCTACCATGAAGGAGATGGCCCATACCAATGGGCTTTGTGACAGGGGTTACAGTTAGAAAAAAAATTCTATTTCATTGTATTTAATAAATATCTCTTATGCTCTTTCTATGTGCAAGATACTCTGATAGGTTCTGGGGATAAAGATATAAAAATAAAAACAACCAAATTGATATAGTCCCTGCCCTCAAGGAGCTCAAATTCTACTGGACAGGAATTCCACACTGCCTAATATGTACATAGCGGAAGGCCAGAAATGAACATTGAGAAAGGAGATGAGCATGAGGGAAAAAGGGGGTGGGGGTCAGGGAGGAAAAATGCAGGGAAGCCCCTTTATGGTCCTTTATACAATTGGTGTCTTAAGTGGGAATTATATAATACAAGTGACCCAAAGGGGACTATTACAAAATCCAAAGGAGAAATCAATCAGATTGGGAAGATGGATTGCATCCTCCACTTATTCTAGTAACAGTCCCTGCCCTCAATGAGCTTACAGTCTAATAATGGAAGAGACAAGACACAAACAAATATATACAAAGCAAACTATATAAAGGATAAATAAAGGACAGGTAGAAGAGGAAAGGCACTGGAATTGAGAAAGGTTGTGGAAGACTTCCTATAGAAGATGGGATTTGCAGGAAGACCATTAGTAAGGTAGATTTCAGTTGTGCTTAAAGGAAGCCAGAGATGTCAGTGGTTGAGTGGAAGAATTCATGCATTCCAGGCATAGAGGATCTTCAGAGAAAATTTGTGGAGCACAGAGATGAAGCATTTTGTTTCTGAAATAACCAGGAGGCTGACACCACAGGTTAGGGAATAAGGTAAAAGAGGACCACCCTATTCACCATTCAACCATTATTACATGACACTTCTATATTTACCTATTCCCCTAGCTGGCATTCTGGCTATGCAAGCTCCTAAACTCTTCCAATCTGCCTGAGGTAGAGGAAGCCTGGAGCAAACTATGACCTGGGTACCTATGATACATATCCATCCTTTCAACCCGAGGTCACTTCATAGTTGTTGCAGGTATCACTTGGATGGGTGGCCTTTGTGCTCAAGGGAAGTGTCTAGAGCCCCTTTCTGTTTTCAGTAGGATAGAATACAGGATGAGCAGAAGTCATAGGTTTCTCTTCATTTTAGTCCTCATTTCATTCCCACACCCGTTTGAAACTACTCTCTTTGGTTGAAGTCATCATATCCTTTATCCAGGTCCTCAACCTTCTTATTATCCTTCTCAGTTAAAACTGTTCTCTTCGAAGTTATCAATAATCTCTCACTTGTCAAATTTCATATTCTCAGTCCTCATCCGTCTTGACCTCTTTGTAGCATTTGACATTTTTAACCACTTTCTCCTGAACTTACTGTCTCCAACATGAATTGCCAAAAATGTAAACGTGTCACCTGTGAAAATTCTTATATCTCTACCCTAAAAATAAAATAATAAAAAAAAACCTCCATAAAACACAACCCTCTCCCCAACAACAAAAAGAGAACAAAAACCAAACTTGGAAGCACAATTTTCTAATCAGTTTATAAATATTCGATATGAAGTTTTAATGGTTTTTTAAAAATCTATTTGTTAAACAAAAATGTAAACCCCTCAAGTTTGTTAGCAAGAATGGACAAGTGACATAAGAGAAAATGGAAATGTATTAGTTATATTTCAACAATGCTATCTAGTTATCTTATATGATATGGTGTTGTAATCTCTTTCCTCTGATTTCACTTAACATTTTTGCATCAATATTGATGAGAGAAATTGGCCTATACTTTTATTTCTGTTTTTGATCTCTTCCTGGTTTAGGTAGCATTCATTCATGGTGAGTTTATCTTTTTTTTTTTTTTGATGCTGGTAATTTGACTTCTCTCTTTTAAAAAATGAAATTCACCAATGTTTTTTTCTATTTAATTGTTTGTTTTCATAAAATAAGTTCTTAGTTTTGTTTGACTTTCTTTTTAATTTTTATTTTATTAATCTTTTTTGATTTTTAGGATTTTCATTTTATTGATTAAGGATTGTTTTCTTTTTCATTGACCTGGTTGGTGTGTGTGTGTGTGTGTGTGTGTGTGTGTGTGTATTTTTTTCTTTTGCCTAAGTACTGCCTTGGTTACACCCCACAAATTTTTGTATGCTGCCACATTGTTGTTATTTGCTTTAATGAAATTATTCATTGTTTCCATGATTTGTTCTTTGACTTACTCATTATTTAGCACTGGATTATTTAATTTCCAATTAATTTTAATCTATCCTTCCAAGAATCTTTACTGAATATAATTTGTGTGTGTGTGTGTGTGTGTCTAATTTGTCTGTAACATTTAACTTTTCCTTTAAGAATTTGGATGCTATACCACTTGGTGCATATATGTTTAGTGTTAATAGTACTTCATTGTCTTTAGTGTCTTTTAGCAAGAAGGACTTTCTCTGCTTGTTTCTTTTAATTAAGTCTATTTTTGCTTTTTCTTTTTTGTCCTGAGATCGTGATTACTATTCCTGCCTTTTTTTTACTTTTGCTGAAACATAACAGATTCTGCTCTAGCCCCTTATTTTAACTTTGTGAGTATCCCCCTGTTTCAGGTGTATTTCTTGTAAACAATATATTGATGGATTATAGTTTCTAATCCATTCTGTTATCTCCTTCTATTTTATGAGAGAATTCATTTTATTCACATTCACAGTTATGATTACTAATTGTGCCTTTACCTCCAATCCATTTTCTTCTGTTTATCCTTCTTTCTCTCCTTTTATCCCATCCCTTCTCAGCAATCTGTTACGCTTCTGGCCACCACCTCCTTCAATCTGTTTTCACTTTTATCAACCCACCTTTCTCTGATCCCTTTCCTGGTTGAATAAGACAGATTTCTATACCCAGTTGAGTATGTTCTGTCTTTGAACCAATTAAAATAAGAATGAGGTTCAAGTGTTGCAGACCCCTACAATTTCCCCCTCCCTTCTAAAAGCTCTTACTTGTATAACTTTTAATGTAAAACAGTTTTCCCTATTATCTTTCTCTCATTCCCATTCTCCTAGTGAATCCCCCTATCTCACCTATCCATTTTTTTTGAGATCATCCCAAAATAGTCAACTTACTAATGAGAGGAAGAGAGAGAAAGACAGAGAGAGAGAGAGAGAGAGAGAGAGAGAGAGAGAGGGAGGGAGAGAGAGAGAGAGAGAGAGAGGGAGAGGGAGAGAGAAAAGTGGAATAAATTAGTTTTGCAACATCTGTAAGTAAAGAAACACAATAACTTAATGTTTGACAAACCCACAAACTCCAGGTATTGGTGGGAAAGATTGACAACACTGGTTGGAAAAATTGGACAAAATTTTGGTGGAAATTAAGTTTAGAGCAACACCTCACTCTACACACCAACATAAGCTTGAAATGGAGATATGACTGAGCTATAAAAGGTCACTTTCTTTTTTTCTTTTTTTTAAAATTAATATAAATTTTTTATTTGTTTTCTTGTTTACATCATTCATTTCCATGGGATTTTTGACTTACAAATTTTCTCCCCATCTTTCCCCTACCCCAACACCAAAATAACAATCCCACTGTAAAGCCCCTCCCTATCTGCTCTCTAACTTTCTGGTAGGGCAGGGAGGGTCTCCCTACCCCAGCCTTTGTATATCTTCATTCCTAGATGCATGTATTGCAGAGCTTTAAATTCTAGATTCTTTTGATTCCTCCCTTGTCACCCACCACCACTGGAATGACAAGCAATTCAGTACAGGCTGTGCATGTGTAATTACACAGGACATCTACACAGTGGACATATTGCGACAGTCTGATCATATGTCCCTCCTTCATATCCCTCCCCTCATTGTTCTGTTCTCTACCCTGTCCCTGTCCATTTACTGAAGTGTGTGCTTCCAGCATCCCTCCCCCAGACCCTGCCCTCCCCTCCGTCATCCCACCTCTCATCCCCATGCCCCCTACTCTCCTGTGTAGCATGATACTCAGTTTAGAGTTTATGTCATTCCTTCCCTAAGCCAGATTCAATGAGAGTAAATGAGAATAAAGTTGTAACAGTTCTCCCTTGCCTCTTCTATATGGGATAATTAACCCCATTTGTCTCTCCCTGTCTCCTCTCATTCTAGTCATCTCCCACCTCTGAATTTTGCCTTTTAAAATATCCCTTCATATTCAATTGATCCTATACCCTCTATATACACATATATACACATGCTCAGATATGTATTCATCTGCATATATAGCCTCCTGTATAGACATATGTGTAAGTATACATATATATACATTTGTATTCCCTTCCCCTATCCTCATACTAAGAAAACTTTCATAAATTACTATTACCATTTTTCCATATTGGTACGTAAATAGTTCAACTTTGATAAGTGCCTTATGTTTTCTTTCCCATGTTTACTTTCTCATGCTTCTTGTGTTTGTCAAGTTTTCTGTTCAGTTCTGGTTTTTTCAGCAAGAATGCTTGAAAGTCCTCCACCTCATTGAATGACCATATTTTACCCTGGAACATTATACTTAGGTTTGCTTGGTGGGTGATTCTTGGTTTTAATCCCAACTCCCTTAATCTTCAAAATATCATATTCCAGGTTCTTCAATACCTCGGTTGTAGAAGCTGCCAGATCCTGGGTTATCCTAATAGTGTTTCCACAGTATTCAAATGGTTTTCTCTTGGGATCTTGTAATATTTTCTCCTTTAACTGGGGCTTCTGGAACCTGGCAATAACATTTCTAGGAGTTTTCTTTTGGGGATCTTTTTGAAGAGGTGATAAGTGAATTCTTTCAAGTTCTATTTTGCCCTCTGATTCTACAACATCAGGACAATTTTCTTTGAGAATTTCTTAAAGGATGCTTTCCAAGGTCTTTTTTTGGTCATGGCTTTCAAGTAAACCAATGATTTTGAAATTGTTCTCTCCTGGATCTATTTTCCAAGTCATTGTTTTTTTTTTCAAGGAGATATTTCACATTGCTTTCTATTTTTTTCATTTGTTTGTAACTGTTTAGTAGTATATTGGTTTCTCATAAAGTCATTAGCTTCCACTTGCTCCACTCTAATTCTGAAGGAATTATCCTCTTCAGAATGCTTTTGAGATTCTTTTTCTATCTGGGAAATTTGACTTATTAAGG
>CM053595.1:255556796-255635985 GCA_028646575.1 Pseudocheirus occidentalis | reverse complement strand
ATCTTTTCCTTTGTCTGCAATCAGGGCTGCTACCTCTGTTTTTCTTATTTATTTTTAAATTTCAGCTGAAGCATGATATCCAGGATTTTACCTTTATTCATTTTGTGTCTCTCTACTTCAAATGTGTTTCCTGTAAACAACGTATTGTGTGATTCTGACCCCTATCCCTACCCCACTCTGCACTCTACGTATGTTTTATGGGAGAGCTCATCCCATTCACATTCACTCTTACTATTACTGTATATTTTCTGCCATCCTATCCCCATACCCCATTTATACTTTTCTCTCTTCTTTCATCTAGTTCTTTCTAATCAGTGTTTTACATCTGGCCACCATCTCCCTCAATTTCCCTCCTTTCTATTTGCATCTCTAACCTTTTCTTTTCCCTTTCACCTCCTCCGTCCATTAGGTGTATGAAGAATTTCCATATATCTAACTGAGTGTGTGCATCTGTTTTTTTTTCCTTTCTGAAGCAAATCTGATGTGAATAATATTCAAATAATATTCACTTTTTCCCTCTTTCCCTGTAATGTTATAGGTATTTTGCTCCTCATCATATGATATAATTGACCCTATTCTGCCTTCCCCTTTCCTTTTCTTCCAGTACAATCCTTTTTTAACCCCTTAGTTAATTATGTCATCACATGAAAGTCAACTTATACCCACACCTTTTGTCTATGTGTACTCTTTTTTATTATTAATCATTTTTTTTCTTCTTTACATCATTCATTTCCAATGAGGCACTTTAAATTTTCATCTATTTTTTCATTCTTTTGATTTTTTTGACTGATTCTTACTGTCTCATAGAGTCATAGTCTTACCCTTACCCAAATCTAATTTAAGGAATTATTTTCCTCATTTAGCCTTTGCACCTCTTTTTACATTCATCTAATTCTACTTTTTTAAAGGAGTTGTTCTCTTTCAAGCATTTTTTTTCATTTTGGCCATTTTTTAAAAGGTATTGTATTCTTCAGTCAATTTGTATTCTTCCTTTTCCAAGCTGTTGACTGTCTCTTGCATACCTCTCACTTCCCCCATCCCCCAATTTTTCATCTTCCTCTATTGTTTAATTTTTAAATTCTTATTGAGTTCTTCCAAGAAGGCATTTTGTGCTTGAGAACAATTCATTTTTCCCTTCGAGTCTTTGCATGTAGACATTTTAACATGTTTGTCCTCTTGAGTCTGTGTTTTGATCTTCCCTGTTGCCATAGTAGCTTTTTATGGACAGAGCTCTTTTCTGGGATTTTTGTTCAGTTTTAAACTTCTATTGTGACTTTTAAAGTTGAGTTCTTTGGGTTGCTGATCTGTGCTTTGGCTGAGAGTCTTACTTGGTCTTGCCCAGACACTATCTGCACTGGGCTGCGCTCCCCTTTTACCCAAATAGATCTTTTTTGAAGTCCTTCTAAGTTTTATTAAGCTAGAAGGTTGTTTCACTAATGTCTTTTTCTGGATTTCATTACTCCAGAAAACCTTTGGAAACTTGATTTAGCATTGTTCCTGAAGGAAACTGGGGAGAGAACAGGCAGCCTCCTGGCTTCTCTTTTTCATTTTTTCATGTTTTTAAAAGTAGTTTTCAAAGCCTGTTTTTAAAAATCTTCAATATTTGGAGATAGATTATCTCTGTACAGGACCTCATTTCAACATTTCAATACATGAAGGACTTGTCATATCATCAGTGTGAGTGCTCCCCCTAATGATGCATGTAGCAATTTCTCTCTATATACATTAAGGTATGCTCTCTAAAAATTATTCTGTCCATAAAGCTAATCACCCTGTGGTCAAGTTGATGATGAGCCTCTCTGAGTTTACCTAATCTAATACTGGTACAATATACATAGTTAGTCCTTCACTGGACCTGAACATGAAGCCTTGATAGAAGCTATCAGAATTTGCACAGAATTTGCATATGTACACATGTATGTATGCATGCATGTAGGCATGCACAATGTATGTATGCATATGTATGTGTACATATATACATTATGTTTGTGTGCATGCATGCATATATGCATAAATATACATATGAAAAACAGTAAAACTTTACTTCTGTATAGTATGTTAGGACCTTGTTAATTCAATTAAGAATATGAATTTATTGTGAAAAAAGTCATCATTAGGCTTCGTTGTACACTCCACACATGTTGATCACCTTTAACCTTGAGCTCCTTGACTTCTGAGATAATTTTTACTTTATTATATATCCTTAGCACTTCACAGATTATCTGACACATAGTAAATCCTTAATAAGTATTTGATGACTTGACAGGTTGTTTATTATTTTCCCAAAATCAGAATGACTAAAAAAATTACAGTACACAAAGTAATGGAGCTTTGTTTTATAATGAGACAACAAATTTGTAGAATTCAAAGAAATATGTGAGGATTTATATTAACAGGTGTAAAGTAAGCAGAACTAAGAAAACTGTATATAGAAAGTCAGAACAATGTGAATGAAATAGCAGCAAAGGAAATTGAACTCAAAGTAATTATGATGAACAAGATTTTTGTCTGAGAATATTTTAGAAAATGTACCTCCCTCCTCTCTTTACAGAGGTTGGAACCCTGTAGCTGTGGAGTTACTGTATACTGTCAGACCTATTTTTTTGTGTTATGGAATTTGCTAAACTCTTTTTATTTCTCTTTCTTTTAAAATCATGCACATACAGGATGGTTTGCTGGTATAAGCAGAGGGAAGGTATGTATTAGGAAATGATGAGGATACTAAAAATAAAGATACTAAATAAAATAAGTTTTCTTTTGAATCTATAATATCATAAAAAACATAAAAATAACATAGGAATAAACCAGTAACTAATTATCTATTTTGAAAATTGAAATTTCTAAATAGAGGCCAATGGTCTAATAAAGGAGTACAGTGTGATTATCCTGAAAAAAATTTTAAAAATTACTAATATTTGAAGAATAGTATTAAAAAAGATCATATTAATGCATGTCATTTGGTCCCACAAACAGAAGCACAACATTCTTTTGTTTGTGACCTTCAGTTTTTCTTGATAGAATAGCAATATTTCTACTTACAATTCTAAAGATAATCCATCAAATGAACTTTAATTTCCAAAGGGAAATGCTATTGTGTTAATGTAAATGTAGGAAGGTTTAGGCTACAAGAAAAATGAGGGGAAATGCAAAAAAAGGGATGTTCTGGAGGTATAGACCCAGGGCAGTCTGTTGGGGTTCCAAATGATTTGGGCACCCTTATTTCTGTGTAATAAACCTAGGTGCAGAGGAAAGAGAACAAAGAGTGTGAAGCTGGAGACTGATATTGATTCTTTTTTTTTTCCAGAGTGAATGTGGAGAGGAGGTAAGAATCTTCAGGAATTAAAAGCTAGTGGGTATTCTACCTCCTTGATAACCACAGAAAGGGGCTTCAGACATTTCTTGCTATTTTTATTCTGATTGGGTAACTCTGGGATTTTTTAAACTCCCTGAGGCTTTTTCTTTTATCTACCTAGGGAGGCTCCTGGGGTCATTACACTTACACAGTTGATAAACTGTATTAGTTGAGATTGGATTTTCACTTTCCACTGTAGGGCAAATATAGTAGATCCTATCATAGTCAACAGAATATTGTGTTGTGATAAGAATTGGTGAAGCAAGCAAAGAAAGAGGAGGTCTTCCCTGAGAGCTATTTATTGAGGCAAACAGTGTACTGGAGTGGAACAACCAGTAGCTTTCAACTTAGAAGTTCCAAAGTTTTCTGCATGAGATTTCACTGAAGGTCAAAAAATTAGCTGATTTCCGACATGTCAGAATTTGTGTAAATCGCTTGATCTCTTCCAGTCTTTTCTATGTAAAGGCTCTAGTTATGCTTATTATGCTAGCAACACAAATTTAGCTCATACGGTTGTTGTGAGGAAAAGATTTCACATATCTTAAAGTACTATCAAAGTGAAAGCTTACTCACATAGAGAGGCAGCATTACATAGTAGATAGAGAGTTGGCAGTTGGTAAGTTCAGAAGAGAAACACGAATTAGATATGGGAGCTACCTGTGTAGGATTGAGTGAAGCCATGGAAACTGCTGAGATCACTAAGAGGTATGATGCAAGCCAAGAAGAGGCTCTAGTCAAATGTGGGGACTTAAACATTGATTATTATCTGTTGACAATGAGAAGGAACAGCTAAACCTATAAAAGCAAGATTAGTGACTTTATTATGCCCTATTGTTCAACCTCTCACCTGTGGTTCCCAGAAACTGCATCATGTGCAGTGGCCACACCTCATAAACCCATCTCAGCAGACAAGCTAAACCTGGTTGAGAGTAACCAATATACCTCAAACCCATTGGTGAGTTGGAAGATGTCTACCATATGCACATAAAGAGTTCCCCAAACAGAATGGAAGGATGAGAGCAATTTGTTCCTAGGGCCATGAAGGTGACTGAAAGTAGGTGCTGTAAGAGCACTTTATTTTTTTGGTATACTGCTAGGAGAATCCCATAACATCAGGATAATGTCTGTCTTAAACTTTGATCTTTCCCTAGGACATGCCCCAGTGGACTTATAGCACAGGAGATGCATAATAAATGTTTGACTCAGAAACTAAATAGATATGCCTTTGTTTGGAGTAGAAGTCATTTTATATTACAAGTCACTTTTGTTATAGCAATCATCACTCCTACCACCTCTAATCACAAAAGGTTTTTCTTTTTTTTTTTTTTTTTGCTTTTTGGAGGGCAGTTGGGGTTAAGTAACTTGCCCAAGGTCACACGGCTAGTTTTTTGTGTTAAGTGTCTGAGGCCGGATTTGAACTCAGATACTCCTGACTCCAGGGCCGGTGCTCTCTATTCACTGCGCCACCTAGCCACCCCCACAAAAGGTTTTTCAACTGCCTCAGCAGCCTTCCACTTAATGACTCACTGTCAGCCATTTTGATGACCTTTATATAGTTGTTCAAAAAGGAGTATTGACCCAAGTATTTATGGAAAACAGCTACTTCATAAATTAAAATTAAGAAATAGGGCAAATCTCTGATATGTCAAAGTCCTGTACATTTGGACTACATGATACATGCTTCTCAAATTTATTACTTTGTATCCCTAGTCCTCATTCCTAGTGTGTTTAGGCATATTGATAGTAACTGATTTCAACAATCGTACTAGCAGTCAAGTTTCTCTTAGAAATACCAGTTTTATGAATAATAAAAGATTTTGAGCTGAGTCATCACATTTGTGGAAGCCACATTCAAATATGATTCACTATCACATCAGTTGTACAGTCAGCTGCATCTTCAAGTACCAATTAAGTTTTCCTACACAGGAAAATTTCATATAGTACATACAGCTTGGTTGATTCAAATCTCTTTCCTACAAAAACAGCAAATTAAAACTTAGAAATGTGGATATTATGGCTTCAACATTTTAATTGTTATTTTGAAAATGAACAAACAAAAATAAATGAAGCTCTGAACTATATCATATGTCACTTTGTTTTCTTGGCTATTCTCAATTCAAAATGCTTAAAATTTTTAATGACTGGCACGTGGTCATATTTGCAGTTGTATCATCACATTCAAACTTTAGTGCAATCCTCTTTGCATTCTTTCCCTATTTGTTTCCTTTCATTCCCTCCCTCCTTCCTTTCTTCCTTATTTTCTTTTTCTCTCTTTTCTGTCTTTATTCTTCCCCTTATTTCCTTCCCTTTTTAGTCTTTCCTTTTTCCTTTCTTTCTTTCCATCCCTCCTTTCTTTTATTATTTCTGTCTCTCTGTCTCTGTCTCTGTCTCTGTCTCTGTCTCTGTCTCTCTCTCTCTCTCTCTCTCTCTCTCTCTCTCTCTGTTTCTCTCTCAAGCTTGGGTTGCATGATCACCCTGCTTCGTCATAACACCTTTCTACATAAACATGTAGAGTATACTTGCTTTTCCTGTACCATATTATTTTTTAAGCTGATGCTTGTTGCTCTTTGTGGTAAATTTTGTTCATATAAGGAATACTTAATTTGTCAATGGCTACACATTAGCATGAAGAGCAAGGTACGTATTGTAAATATTCAATTTAATAATTTTTTTAAAAGGCCCAAAGAATTAGCCTAAGAATCTACCCAAGGTCAATGGAGATAAGTTCTTAGACATAATTATGCTGCAGCATATTGACACAATTGTGCATAAGAAGTCAAATAAAAGAAATGTTAAGAAAAGGAGTTAGGTGGCCATGTAGGCTGACCAAGTGTAAGAGTAATGGAATTTGAAGATCCCCTTGCATTGGCAAGCTAACAGGTATTTAGCACTTAGTTCAAAGTTCATGATTGTGATAAGTATTAAGACCAAGAACTTGTGGATTCCACAATGGGAGGAGTAAATACTGTATATAAGGAAAAACCTAAACTGAGAGAGGCCAGAACTTCTAGGGACAAGCATCTAGAGGCTGGGCTGCTGCTGCTGGAGAGAGAGGAGAGAACTGATAACTGAACTGGGAACTAAGAAGAGAAATGAGAACTGAGGACTGAACTGAGAATTGAGAAGAACTGAGAAATGAGAAAAGAGGAGAACTGGGAGGAGGCATGGTTGTGGTATTGGTACTTTGTCTGTTTTGATGTTACTTTGTCAGATTCATCTGCTGATAGTGGACAGTGCTATTGTTACAGAAGCTCTGGGACCTTCAGAAGCTGCTTCAGAAGCCCTGAAAGAGGATTTTTTTGTTGTATATTTAGAGAAGGAATTCCTTCTAGAGGAGTTTCTTGTTAACATTTTCAGAGCTCTATGGACTATACCAATGATTTGTATAGATTCTTCAGACCTTGTTGTTGAGTTTATGTTGATTTCACAGGCAAAAAGTGAATTGATGAAGATGCCAGCAATGTGCATGAATGCTATTGTGGCTTTGTTAAGCTTTGTCTTCCCAGGAACAGAAACTGTGAAGGACTTGGGGTGGACTAGACACTGTGAGCTTCCATATGTAATAGGAGATGGACAAGAAACTGGACTACAAGGAGCTGGCAGGAGCTGGGGCCATGGAAGGGGAACCATTGAACTATCTTTGAGCCAAGATAAAAAGACCTTTCCTTGTGTATTTCATGCAAACTGCAAAGATCATGATTTACTAGGGGTAGAGAGCTTTGACCTTTACATTTAGATAATTGAGTTAAGGACTTACTAATTAAGGATGATTGGAAACTAATCTCCAATTAGGAAGAAGAAGACGTTTTGATTTAAGAGATTAAGACAATGTGACCTATGGCTGGTAAACTTTTGACCTCTATGCTTTGTGTCAGTTAAGGAATCTTGCCTCCTTAAGAATGATTGAGTTACTAAATGAATGTACTTTGTTTAAAACTATGTAACCACTTTGGTGAAAATTATGTTGCCACTTTAGTGATAAATTGCTAATCTATAAGATTGTAAATGCTGTATTTTAATTTCTGTGAATGTTTTGCCTTAATTTGTTACTGAATTAATAGAGTTCACTACACTGTGTAATCAGAATCTTGAAAACTGTTCTCAGCAACAGTTCTCTGAAAAGCTGCTTGTGCTTGGCTTTACACAAAGGAATGACAGATATATGTGAGTGTCCATTAGCACCTGTGTAATGACAAGATATCAACCATCTAGGCTTTGGGGTTGAATCCCTATAGAAAATTTATAAGTGGGTATATCTGTGAATCATACAGAATAAGAAAGTATGAGTGTGTTGTGATTTTTTTTTACCATTGAAAAGAGTACTCACAGAACAACAGAAGCAAGTTTATAGATAAGTAATCTGAGAACCAATGATGTCCACTGGCTTGCTAATGGTCTCACACTTAGTTACTTATTGAAGTAAGAATTGAATCAAGGTATTCTGATTCCAAGTTAAATTTTTATTAAAAAGGACCTTAAAGACCATATACGTCAAGTTCTTGATTCTGTAGGTGATGGAACTGAGCTCTGTGAAAATGAAAGCAAATTTTCCAAGGTAATTAAGTATAAAGGTAGAGCATTTAGTCAGCTTGGTATCACAGTGATTAGAGTGCTGTGTTAGGAATAAAGAAGATCTGAGACTAAATTCTCCCTGAGACACTTATGGACTGTCTGACTCTAGACAATCACCTAAGGTCTTTCATTCTTAATTTCTTTATATGTAGAGTATGAGTATATAATAAAAACACATTTTTCATGGGGTTGTTGTGAAGACTAAATGAGATAATACATATAAAACACATTGAAAAGTTTGAGGCACTTTATTAATGCTTAACATTATTAGCTATTATTTTCTTGGCTTTTAAACTGAGGTCTGGAAAAAGGTCCTGGATCATAACCAAGGCCCTAAGAATATTTTTTTCAACTGTGTATATCACCATTAATCATCTCTTTCAAAATTATGTTCAGTGATCACAACACCTATCCTCAAATTCTAAGTGGAAGTTATGGGTACAAAAGATTGACTTGCTATATCTGACTCCTCGATTTTATGATGAGAATTTATATCTCTTAGAATCCCAGTACAAGTCCTTGATTATTATCTATTATTACTATTATCTACTATTATCTATTATCTACTCAAACATTTTGTATTTTCAATGATGTTTATTTGAGCACTGACAGGGATATATTTGGTGTTTCTGTCCCTTCAGTTTTTTACTAAGATCTCCTCTTACATTATATTTTTTCTAGGACTTTCATAGTACATAATGAATAAATGGTGGGAAAATTTTCACAGGATTCAACTGAATTGTGGGGTCTTAGAAATAAAGGGACTGTGGAGAAGATTTAATCCAATATTCTCCTTTATAGTTGATTAAACTGAAGCTCAGAAAGGTGAAATAACAAGCCCAATGTGACAAAGGTAATAAGTAGCAGAGTTGGGCTTTGAGTATAAGTCCATCTTTGTGTGGAGCATAATATACAAAAGTTTAAGTGCTAACACAAAGAAGATTAAAATTCAAATTCTGGCAGTGCTGCTCAATGTCTATTTGCCCTGAAGAAACTCACTCAGCTGTTAAATGAGGAAAGTAGACTTAGTGACCTCTACTGGGCCTTTCATCTCTAAATCTCTGATCATATGACTCTAAATCTAGCCCTGTTTCCATTGCACCAAGAATGTTATGTTATTACTTTGATTAAATCATACTGAATCATAAGATTTAGAGCTGGAGTTTTCCTAAGGGTTCTAGAAAGTGGGAGGCTCTTTAGGAAAAAAAAAAGCAGGAAAATTCAAAGTAACAATGAGAATTATGTAGAGTAAATGAGGAAAAATGATACTGATCTTGTTGGGGGGCTCTGTTTGCGAAAATTAAATCTCAGAATATTGTAAGTTATCATTTCTTCTCAGAATGTATGCATCCCTGAGTAAAAGTCCAGTTCTAACTCTTAAAATCAACTCTGGTTTTTGTTTCCAAATAAAGTAGCTATGGTTTTTATTTTCATGATGAAACTCTTCTTGAAGAGGTTACAAAAGAGGAAAAAGAATTAGTTATGATACCAGTCATACCACTTACCAGCTTGCCAACCTCCCTGGACTTTAGGGTCCCTTCTCATTCTCAATAGACTGAGAATATGATTCTTTGTTAATATAGTGTACAGTTAAAGAACAACAACAACAACACTTGCTGGGTTTTTTTGATACTGAGTTGGTGGCTGTTTAGGACTTGGATACTTGAGGATGAAAAATTGACCTGTTATTCTTGTCCTACAATAAAGCAAAACAACAAAAACTCAAACTTGAGTTAATGAAATTATGCCTTTATGTACATAGTACTGAGCACAAAGGTTAGAATTTAGTAGTGATTTTAAAAACACTTTGTTAACTCTTCTTAGACATAAGTAGCAAAAATTATTACTTTTAGAACATTTGTTGTGAATTAATTATTAGATATACAATGGCCCTTGGGAATATGAATAGGATCAGTTTTTCCTCAACATTATTCCTTTGAGACTAGATAAACTCAGTCATATTAATTATTTAATTATTAAATAATTAATTATTTCTATGCAGAGGAAAGATTATTAGTACTCATGTACCAGTAAGGACAACTGAGTTCAATGAAAGTACATATAAACTAATCTGCTTGGAAGTTATGGTAAGTAAAAGATGAATATCAAATCTAGCAAAATCCTTGATGGAACATTGAATTATATGTGTGTGTCCTCAGGGTGAGGGGTGCTAATGGTGGTGGTGGTGATAATGTATGCATATGGGAGAGTAAGGGGAGAAGGACTGTGGTTAACAGAGGAACTGTCAAACAGCCTTTTCCTGTTTTCATTAACAGTGTGTGTCTCCTCTTCAAAAATCAATGTGGGGATTAATGGACTCTTAAAAAGATGACTGGGAAAGAAGAATATTATTGAGTATATTAATTGGATGTATTAATATTAGTTCAATATTTGTAATAGAAGCTTGTATTTGCCACAATTATTTTTTCACCTATACTAAAACATTTCTTGTCATGTTTATAATAAAAAAATAGAAATGAAAAAAACTTACAGGGTGTTAATTTCATAATTAATAGAATTATCATTACTTTAATGTTGATGTAGCTTCTGTGCTGATTGTGTTGATTACTTCAATTCTTGGAAGTAGATTTTAATGGGTTAAGTTTGGAACTACTTCAATTTAGTTAAGTACATAATAACAGTCTCATTTTTTCCTTTTCACTTCAATTTCAGAAAAGAATATAAAACTTAAGAGAACCAAAAAATATCTGGAAGGCTAAAACATCATGTAATAGAGAAAATGCAGCCAACACTAGTGGGAAAAGGAGGCATCCAACCAAGATAAAAACCAAGATTGTACTGTTGATCAATAACTGAAAATGATTTCATAATTCCCTCCATGATATAATGAAATTTTATTTCCCAGAATATGAAAACTGGCTTTTTCTAATACATTCTAAGCAGAAATTTTAAATTACAAAGTTTTGAGATTTAATTTTCACAAAAATATCTCACTAACAACATCACTATCATTTTCCCCCATTTGAACTATATAATTATGGTTTTTACTTTGAGTTTCCTACTTTTTCCTGAATAGCCTTATACTCTCTAGAGCCAAGTAGAACTCTTGTATTAAAATAACCAAATTTTACTTCTAATCCTTTCTTGGCAAATGAAGTATTGGTTTAGGTAATTTAGAGAATGGAATGGCATTTTTTTTAACTCTAATACATGATACCTTTGTGACCATGGGAAAGTCATTTAATTTCTCAATGATTCCATGCAACTTTTGAAGAGTATGTTTTGAAATAATTGCAGATCCAAGTTGATAGTCTTTTCTCTCCAGGTGTTCCCTATATCAATTAAAAATTAGATAGACAATAATGAGAGCAACAGCATTGGCAGCAAAACCTGGAGAAGCAAGACAAAAACCAAGAATATCTGATGCAATAGCCACCATAACCACTTAATATGATTATAGTTGCTTTATGTAAGTTTTGTCTTTTGTTGCATTTCAAACTTTTATATTTTCAGACTTTCCCTTTAGAGCTCTATTTATGCTTTCTGAAACAGAATCTACAGTAATGTAGTCATATTATAATATATTGCTATACATGTTTATTAGGTATCTACTATGAGTCAGACACTGTGCCAAGCTCTTGGAATACAAATAACAAAAAACATAGTTCTGGTCTTCAGAAAGCTTACAATACAATGGGGAAAGACAATACACAAAAGGAAATTTAAAAAAGGAGAAAGGGTCACATATTCTTTTTAAAAAAAATAAGCCTTAAGCATGTTATACAGATAAGAATTTTGAGTCCTTTTTAAAATAAACACAGCTTTTTTTCAAATAGCTTCCAATTTTGTCACTTATAATGTAGAGTTGTCTAGTTTTTTTCAGTTGCATTATGAATTCATTATCTGTGGTGTCTCTATAGAAAACAGATATATTTAAATATGAAGCTTTACTCCAAGATTGCTTTCATTGAATGACAATAATTTATATGTTGCCTAATCACTTCAATTTTACTTAATGACATTTTATAATGTTCCTATGATTTCCTCTTTAAATCATGCCACTTCATATTCAGTTATTTATTTTCCAGGTATTTTAGTTGTTTATTCAAAAGTCTTCCATTAAATATATTCTGTATTACTTTTTTATTGGTAAAGAATTTGCTTGATATTTATGTTGTCTGTACTTTTAATAAGATTTTTTACATTTGTTACATAGACCTGTGAATACATTTATTCATTTTTTACTCTCTATTAATAAATCCCAGAAATTTCCCATAATTAGCTCTTTTAAAATTCTATTCAGGTTCGTAACTTCTTCATTGTTTAATCTTTTGGCAATATTTGTCTAGTTCTGATAAGAATATACTAACAATCTTGACTATCATAGTATTGCCATGTTATCTAACCTGCAATAACTTTGGGTTTTATATAACTATGTAAATATCAGTTTTTATTACTGTTTTCAAATCTTGTCACAGGTTTTAGCTAGAACTCTCCTTGAGTAATTATTTTTATACAAATGAGGTGTAAGAGGATGAATTGAGGAATTAGATTGGGGAGGAGGGCTGGTAATATGGTAACCTACTTTCATTGGGAATAGGTGTAAGTGGGATATATATATTAAAAAGAATATACAAGTCTTCTAAATTCAGAACAAATAAAATGGTGGTGTGAGCTTAGGCAGCAGAGAGAGGACAAGGGAATTTAGAGGGAAGGGTGAGAAAATAGTAAATAGAAGTATACAAGCATTTTTAGATTCATGGGAATGGTAATAGGAAGACAGGAGAGGGACATTTGGAGGGGGTAGGCAAGCAAAAGGAGGGCAAGGAAGGTAGTGGGCAAAAGCCAAGTAGAGAAGGCAGCAGGGATAGGAAACAAGAGATATGTATATACATAAAAAAAAGAAATGGAGTAGAATAGGTTTGGGAATCTCTCTTTGTGTGTGTGTGTGTGTTTGTGTGTGTGTGTGTGTGTGTTCATAGCTATTAAGAAACAAATTTGAACTTTATTGTAGCTTTTTTGGGGGAGTGAGGTAGAGGAAGGGGAAAAAAGAGCAAAGTAAAAAAGTACACAGCAGAAAACAAAAGAAAACACACAAGGTAACAAAGAAAAGATGAACAATTCTCAATTCAAAAAGTATTATTTATCATATAAACTTTCTTGAAATGAAAATTTATTGTTAAATACTTTGAATACTCTCACATTCTGCTACACACACGACATGCTTTAATTTTTTTTCATTTTGTATTTTAGTTCTGATGTTTAAGTTTATCATATTTTTTTTGTTGCTATTTTCTATTTGTATTCTGGCATATGAGTCTAAAATAAAATTTTTGAAATAAAATAAATTGAAATAAAAGAACTCCTCTTTCTAATTTGTTCTGTTCATTTTAGTATAGAATTCCAAAGCTGTCTCATTGTGTTCAGACTTTGCCTAGGTAGAGCAGAAAAATTTTGTCTTTCAGTGGCTGGCTATTATAGTTTTGCATAAAATATAGGCAATATACTTCTCATAATATCCCTACCTCAGCTAGCAAAGAAAACAGCAAGAAAATAAAAAGGAAAACCTAATTTTAAGCTAGCTATCATAAAGAATTATCTTACTAATTTTATGCCAAAGAAATCTGAAAATCTAAGCAAAATGGATGAATGGTTACAAACGCATAAATTCCCTAAATTAATGGAAGAGGAAATAAAATACTTCAATAAAAAAATTAGAAAATGAAATTGAACAAATTATCAATGCATTCTCTAAGAAAGTATCTACAGGGGTCAGAGGTCAGAGGGATTCACTAACAAATTCTTCTCACCGTTTAGAGAATAATTATTCCCAATACTATTTAAAGTATTTGGAAGAATGAGTGAAGTTCTACCAAAATTACTTTTACAACCCAATATGCTGCTGGCACCTAAACCAGGAAGAGTAAAAACAGAAAGAAAACTATAGACCAAATTTACTAATGCATATTCATGCAAAATTTTAAATAAATTACTAGCAAGATAATTATAGCACTATTATCACAAGAATCGTATACTACAACCAGGTGAAATTTATACCAGAAATCCAGGGCTGATTCAATACCAGGAAAACTATCAGCATAATTGGCAGTATTAATAACAAAAACAATAGAAATAATATGATTATATTCCTAGATTTAGGAAATGTTTCTCACACAATATAACAGTCATTCCTATTTTAAAAAAATACTAGAGTACATAGAAATAAATGGAGCTTTCATTAAAATAATAGTAATATCAATAAAAAATCACCATCAAGCATTACCTATAATGGTGATAAGCTGTAAGCTTATCAGTACAATCAGAGATGAGACAACGATGCCCATTTTCACTATTGTTATTAAATATTATACTAGAAATGCCTGCTGTAGCAATAAGAGAAGAAATAGAAGAAATTACAGTAGTTCATGAGGAAACTAAGCCATTACTCTTTGCAGATGACATGTTATACTTAGAGAACTCTAGAGAATAAAATAAAAAAAAAACTACCTGAAAAATTAGCAAAGTTGCAGGAAACAAAATAATCAAAAAAGAATAGTATTTCTGTATATTACCAACAAAGTCTAACAGCAAGAAATAAAAAAAAATCCCATTTAAATTAACTAGAGGCAACATAAAATACCTAAGAGTTTATCTGACAAGACAAACCCCAGAACCATATGAACACAATGACAAAGCACTTTTAGCACAAATAAACTCAGTTCTAAAAAGAAAGAAAAATATTAATTGCTCATGAGTCTATCAAGCCAACATAAACAAATGACAGTTCTTCATAAATTAATCTCTAATTCAGTTCCATAAACACCAAACTCCCATAAAATTAGTTTGTGGAGCTAGAAAAATAATAACAAAATTATTATGGGAGAACAAAGGTCAATAATATAAAGAATATCAATGAAAAATATGTGAAGGTGGCCTAACTGTACCAGATTTCATACTGTATTATAAAGTAGTAATTATCCAAATAATCTGGTACTAGCTAAGAAGTATAGTGATGGGTCAGTGGCATAGAGTAGGTACATAATACATTGTAGCAATTGACTATGGTAACTTACTGTTTCTTGAAATGGGCAGTAACTAGTTAAATAGAAACTTCATGGACTTAAGAATGAAGTAACCAGGAAATAGTTAAGTGATACTTTGAGAAATTAGAAATCAGCAAGTTAGAAGACAATGAACCTGCCTATGAGCCAGGCTGGGGTGTGGGAACCCATCTAGGTCTTCATTTTTCTTCTCCTACGTGCCCAGGTCATCATGCCCCATACCCCTCCCTGTTTACCCTACAATCCCCTATCTAAAGATGTTCTTTTTCATGTTCTGTCATTATTCTCTATAATCACAAACTCCTTTACCTCAGCAACTTACTTGCACCCCCAAACAATGGGACTATATCATATAAAAGACCCTGCATTTCTGCACTACCCCACTGCTCTCTATTGATTGGCATGAGAGACAGTCTCCATGGCTGAATTAATTTCTATTAAAGCTGCTTAAAACTTATAATTGGATTCCATGGTCACTTTGTTAATACTCGAAATTTCACTTGACCATTACATTTCTTAACCCAAAGATCTAAGTTTTAGGGATAAAATTTCACTATTGAACAAAAACTACTGGGAAAACTGGAAACCAGCATGGCAAAAAGTAAGTATAGATCAATATTTCACTCCATATACCAAGAAAATATCTGAATGTGTGCATGATTGTAAAGGGTGGAAAAATAAGCAAACTAGGAGAGCAAGGAATAGATCTATAGATAAAGGAAGAATTTAGGACCAAATAATATTTAGAAGGCATTGCAAAAGGAAAATTAACAGTTATGATTATGTAAAATTGAAAAGTTTTTGCACAAATAAATCCACTGCACCCAACATGGGAAGGAAAGCAGAAAACTAGGGATTTTTTTTTTATACAGCAAGCATCTTTGATATAGGCCTTATTGCTCAACTATATAGATAACTGAGCAAAATTTATAACGCAAATCTTTCCCCAATTGATAAACGGTCAAGTAGATGAAGAGGCTGTTTTTCAGACAAAGAAATCAAAGCTATATATAGTTATATAAAATGCTATAAATCACTCTTTTTTCACATATTAAATATTTATTGAAACAGAGATGAAGCTGGAAGCTTGGTGGCATAAGGTAGGGGGTAAGGTCCACATGGAGGTCAGATGTGTACAGAGTGTGACACAGCACACCGAACAAACAGTATTTGTTAGGCCTTTAAATCTGGCAGTGCCAGTAGTTTGGTCCACAAAGTTTCTAGTTTTCATGGCCTGCACTGAGCATCCCTCTCTCTTTGGCCCCTTCACCAGGCTGGGGTCTGCTCTTGCTTCCAGGGAAGTGAATTTAGGGCCAGGGATTGGTCTAGCAGAGCCTGTACCCCAGGATGTGCCCAAGGTTGTGTCAGCCTCTGAAAAGCTGACTTTCCACCAAGCAAGAAGTAGAAAAGGGAAGGGACCTATGGAAATGTGAAAGAAAGTTCATTTGCAGAGCCTGAGAGGGATAGGAGAGAGGGAAGAAGGTCGATGTCACTTTCATCTATAAAACTGAGAGGGGGCGGAGGAAGAAGGGCTGGAATGGCCTCTTCTTGCTCCTCCCGGATGGGCCGGATCCCAAGATGAAGGAGGCAGTCAGTCATAGATAGAACTCAATTCAGGCTAGTTCCATAGCTCCAAAAAGCACAATTTTCAGGGGGCATCAGGGATGCTGAGGTTCATCAGCTGTGTCCTGGGATCAGGACTGTACTCCCGTCCCAGTCCACCCTGACCTGAGAGGAGGTGGTGAGGACAGGGGCACAGGATCATCTGTAAGCCCTGCCCCAGAATCTCCTCCAAGCCCTGCTGGGATGCAGCACACAGGGTCCAAGATCTGACCTCCAGCTTCCTCCCCAAGTCTTACTATGCCGCCTCCTTCAATTTGTTTTCTTGGCTGGCTTCCGATTCTTCAGCATTATGTAAGTGATGAATAGCCCCACAAACAGCAACAGGAATAGGCCAGCTGCTAGAGGGATGATAATGGCATACTCTTTGGGCAAGAAGTATTTGTGGATGATATGATCACTGTCTATGAAGGGCAGAATGATCACCCAAATTGTGTAGTAGATGAAGGTCACAAGACTGAAAACCACCAGGCCAAATCCAACCACCTGGTCCGTTCCTGTGGCCATTTCTGCCGGATCCCCGTTGGAGCAGGACTCCTATAAATCACTCGTGATTAGAAAAAAGGAAATTAAAACATCTCTGAAGTACTATCTCATAACCATCAGAGTGGCTAATATGACAAAAAAAAAGAAAAAATGATGAATGTTGGAGAGAAAATGAGAAAACTAGAAAATTAATGCATTGTTGATGGAGTTGTAAACAGATCCACCCAGTATGAAGAGCTTTTTGGAACTCTCCCCAAAACAATGTAAAACTATGCATACTGTTGCATCTAGCAGTATCCCTACTAGCTCTGTATCAAAGGATTTTTTTTTAATAAAGGAGGTGGAAAAGTGTATTTGTACAAAAATACTTACGGCAGTTCTTTTTGTGGTGACTAAAAATTGGATATTAAGAGGATGCCCATCAATTGGGAAATGACTGGAAAAATTATGGCATATGATTATGATACAATATTATTGTGCTACATGAAATAATAGGCAGTATGATTTTGGGGAAAATCTGGAAAATCTTGTGTGAACTGATGCAGAGTGAAGTGAGCAGAACCAGGAGAATATTGTACTCAGCATCCCCAACACTGTATGATGGACAACTATAAATGACTTAACTATTCAAAGGATACAGTGATCTAAGACAATAGCTTCAGTTCAGATAGCACTTCCTTCACAGAAAGTTACTTAACCTACTAGTTAAGTAGTTAAGAGTAATGCCTTTCCCCATATTTCCATGCACTAGGCACATTTAGGCTTTAACATTCTCTCTTGCAATTATTTGCATACTGTTACTTCCCTACTAGATGGTATACTCCTCAAGGGCAAGGACTTTATCTCTGAATTCCCTGTCACTTGGTATTACCAAGACTACTTTATTATTAACATATAGAGTACAACACAAATACTGACTAGGTGGATGGATTGATGGTGAATGGACAAATCTAAGTAGAAGGAAATCAAACCTAGTAAATCAAAGACTATTACCATTATCTTTGTTTTGTTCAGCATTTCAAAATGTATACATAAAGACTGTTGTAAAGAATAATGCTGATCCAATTTGTAGATGATTCAAATATAGGGGATAGAATTAATATATGGGATGAGAGAACGAGTACTTTTAAAGTCCCTTTTTAGGGTCTACCACTATCACTATTTATTTCCTCTAGGATAGCATGCACCCTCTTCTATTTGGTATTTAAAGATTTTCAGAATCTGGATCTGTCCAGGTTGATTATACATTATTTCCCCTCCCCTCCCCACTCACATTATTCTATCTTCCGCCTCTTCATGAGTTAATACCCATGACTAAAATGTTCCTCCTCCTCAGTTCCACTTACTGGAATTTCTGGCTTCCTTCAACTCTCACAACTTCATAAAGTTTTTTTTTCTCATTTCCCATTTATTGATATTTACACTCCCAAAACACTTTGTATCTGTTTTCTAACTAGTGAGGCTCTGAACTCAATCTTTCTGAGTAAAACCAGATACATCAATACATCTTGGTTCTAGAGTTCCCATGAGGAAATGGATGGTGACTTTCTCTAATGCTATCAGCTCAAGATGCCATTCCTGTATGTTTTCCCTCTCCCCCAATATTAGCAACCAATGATTAGAAACCAGCTTCCATTTAGCTACATGACATCAGTTTGCTTCAACAAAATGATATTTACTGTAGAAAATGTTGAAGAAAAACAGAATTATAAACATTTCTTCTCCCCTCTAACATCTGAGATAATACTCTCCCCTAATGCTACCTGGATCCATATGAAGAGTGTACTAAAATGAAGTAGTTTCTGCATAGCATTGTTCAAACCAAGTTTTCTTTCAAATGGTCACTAGATGAGCCCTAACTCAGTCACAGCTGGACTTGATGTTCTATAACCTTCTTTCTGTAATGGCTTAGTAGCAAAATCAACCACAAAATCTGACTCTTAGACATGCAGTGGCTCTCCATTCAGATGTTTTCAAGCTCCCAAGGTCATAAAAATCTCCAATATTCCTTCACTCAAATGCAAGAAGGCCAGACACAATAGCCACAGATGCTACAGCAAATCTCAGGTGTTCAAAGGCCAAATTAAGATGACCCCAATGGGGATAGGTAGAGAAGCCCAAGGTCTCTTTTTCTCCACTCAGAAAGAATCAGCATCTCCTGCTTCCACATTTTTTCTGAAGTTAGCCAGAAGAGAGTCAGATGAAGAGACTATACTTTACTGCTTAGTGTACTTTAAATGTCTCCAATTCTGGCTACAAAATCAATCAAAATTATTTATATTCATCAGGTAGTTAATGGACTGAAATCAGAGAAAATCTGTGCATGATCCAAAGTCCATTTCAGCATTCCGTCAGTTGACTGTGTTATACATGCTCATCAGTCCCTTGTCATAATCACAGATTCACAAATATAGATGCACATATATTTTGTGTATTGGTATAATGTCTATCCATATCTATATCTATCTATATCTATATCTGTATCTAAATCTACATCTATCGCACAAGAAGAACCTAAGTTCCTTAAACAAGTTCCTTGAAAACAGAGAATATTCAACTTGACATATAATAGGAGCTTAATAGATGATTGTGGGGGGAGGAGATAAATGAATTAATGAAGTATAAACCCATTAAAATAAACTTTTGTAATTTTTGGTCTCCCCTTTATATTTATATCCTCACTTTCTTAGTACATTCCTTAAATGGAGCAGGAACTAAGTAAAGTTCGTTAAAATATAACAAGAGAATAAGCAAAGTAATGCATTTTTCTTTTAAATAAATCAGTTACAGAATAGAGGAAAATGGCTTAATGTCAATTGAAGTAAGGAAAAGCTAGTTAAATGACTTTTGTCTTTATGAAATCTAATATTGACCTAATCATTTATTTACAAATTCACCCTGGGGACCTAGGTTAAGGTGCCTAAGATAGAAATTTAAGAGTGATAATGCTGATTGGATTTTAGAGATCAAATGAAAAAGAAAGAAGCTTTAGAGAGGGACTTAGAAGGGATCAAAAGGTATTGAAAAGGCAGAAAAAAAATAGATCTCAGTCTGCACAGCTTTTGAGGTTAAATTTAATCTAGGATATACTTACATTTCCTCCACACTTTACATTAACGCACTTTGTCCTTGGGCCATGAAGAAGAAATCACACAGCACCACATTTAGGCCAGGGAGACATCACCTGCAGAGAGACTCAAAGGGAAACTGACAGGTTTCTTCTGGCACTTGTCACTATAAATTTTTCCTAAACATCCATTTACTAAATGTCAGGCATTGTCCTTAATGTTAGGTATATGAACAAAGGCAAAAAAACCAAACAAAACAAAAGTAAAATGGTCCTGTCCTTAAGGCATGGAGTCCTATAATTAATGCCAAATCCCTTCACTGGGTCTCAGTTTCCTTATCTGTAAAATTAAAAAAAATAATAGGTTGTCTAGATGATCCCCAAGGTGCCTTTAAGTTCTACCAATCTAGGATTACTATACAGCATGCTAAATAATTACAGTTGAACTAATTGATATATAGTGCCTTAGGATTCCTTAGAAATAAATGAAGTTTCATGTGATCTGGTGACTTTTGTTTATAACTAAGAGAGCTACTAGGAAAGGGAAAACAATCTGAAGTCATTCCTTTCCTCTTCAGTCTCTCCAGAGGTTTGGATTTCCATGACTTTGCCAATATGAGATCCTAGCACATCCTTAAATCAATAATTCCTTGCCAAATTTTCTTAACTTCTTTTCTTGGTACTTGCTCCTACTTCCTTTAAATTGTCATTCTCTAAATCTTCATTCGCTCAACTCTTGTCCATTTGAGATGGCACACAAGTTATTGCAGCTTGTTTCAGCTTGGCACAGAAGGAACTGATATAGATATCTTTGAGTGCTAGACTTGAAAATGACCTTAGAAACAGGTAGTTCAAATTTCATCATGTTTCAGCCAAGGAAACTAGCATTCAAGGACATTCAAAGTTTTTCTCAAGATCATGCAATAAATTCACTGAAGATGGAGGGCTAAAGACCAGTATCTCCTAAATTTCAGTGCATTTTTTTGTTTGTTTTTGGGTGAACTTTGAATTCTACAGGTAAAGAACCAGTGGTGAACATGACCAGCAAAATAGGGATGGGAGGAACCCAGGTAAAAAGACTTTCAAATCCACTCATAATCAATCCATTTAGCAATATGAGATGTACTATACCATCTGCTTCTACTTTTAATTGGACATCCATACTTAATCCACACTTTAATCTAACATTTGTATTTTGATTTATAATTCTGAACTTATGCACCTATCTATAGTATCTAAAAAATTGTGGAGCTGGTCTTATATGAGGTTCTATATACATTCATCAAGAATTTCAGGGGTCTTGTATAATTTTCTATAAATGTGTGTGTATTTTATTGGGGTGATTATGTACAGCTTTTCTTTTTATACCTTCTTTGGATATGATTTTATCTTATTCCTCCCTTCCATTAAAATGTGAAGGCATGGAGTGAATTTGACTTTCTTTTTAAAAAAAACCTTTGTTTATTTTTAGTTTACACCATTCATTTCCATGAGATTTTGAGTTACAAATTTCCCCCCATCTTTCCCTACCCAACACCCCAAAACAGTGATCCCACTGTATACCCCCTGCCCCAATCTGCTCTCTCCTATATCCTCCCCCATCACCCCTCTGACTTTCCAGTAGGGCAAGATGGATCTCTCTACACAACTGAATGTATATGTTATTTCCCAGTTGCTTGAAAATAATGATAATAATTATACATACATACATACATAATACATACATGCGTACATACATACATATATTTTAACATTTGATTTTAGAACTTTAAATTCTAGATTCCTTCCCTTCCTCCATCATCACCCATCCCCACTGGAAGGACAAACAATTCAATACAGGCTATATGTGTGTAATTCCACAGAACATCTCCACAGTGGACATATTGTGAAATACTGATTATATGTCCCTCCTACCTATCCTGCATCCCCCCCCATTCTATTCTCTATCCTGTCCCTGGACCTTTACAGAAGTGTGTACTTCCAGCAACCCTACCAACCACACTGCCCTCTCCTCCATCATCCTACCTCTCATCCCCATCCCCCCATACTCTCCTGTATGCCAAGATACCCAATTTAGAGTATATGTCATTCCTTCCCTAAGCCAAATTTAATGAGAGTAAGGTTGACTCATTCCCTTTTGCCTTCCTGTTCTTCCCCTCCATTGTAACAGTTATCTCTTGCCTCTTCTATATGAGGTGATTAACTACATTCTTTCTCTCCCTGTCTGCTTTCATTCTATTCCTCTCCAACCTCTCAATTTCACTTTTGAAAATATTGTCCCATTCCATTCAATTGATCCTGTGCCTTCTGCCTATGTACACATATATATGCACAATCACATATGTATTCATACTCATATGTAACCTCCTATGTAGACATATGTGTAGGTATACATACATACATACATATATATATACATATTTATATTCCCTTCAATTATATTCATACTGAGAAAAGTTTAATAAGTTACAAATGTCATTTTTCCATGTTGGGATCTAAATAGTTCAACTTTGATAAGTCCCATATCAATTCTTTTCCATGTTTAACTTCTCATGCTTCTTGTATTTGAATGTCAGATTTTCTAGTCAGTTATGATTTTTTCATCAAGAATGCTTAGAAGTCCTCTATCCCACCAAATGACGATATTTTCCCCGGGAACATTATACACAATTTTGCTGAGTAGATAATTCTTGGTTTTAAGCCTAGCTCCCTTGATCTCTAGAATTTTATATTCTAGGCCCTTCAATCCCTTAATGTAGAAGCTGCTAGATCCTGGGTGGTCCAGATTGTGTTTCCATAGTATTCAAATTGTTCTTTCTTGCCAGCTTGTGATATTTTCTCCTTAATCTGGGGGCTTCAGAACCTGGCTATAACATTCCTAGGAGTTTTCTTTCTGGGATCTTTTTCAAGAGGTGATTGGTGAATTCTTTCAAGTTCCATTTTGCCCTTTTGTTCTAAAATATCAGGGCAATTTTCCTTGAGAATTTCTTGAAGGTTGATGTCTAGGTTATTTTTCTGATCATGGGTTTCACAGTCCAATAATTTTTAAACTGTCTCTCTTGGATCTATTTTCCAGATCGGTGTTTTTTTTAAGAAGATATTTCACATTGCCTTCTAGTTTTCCATTTGTCTGGATCTCTTTAATAGTTTCGTGATTTCTCATAAAGTCATTTGCTTCTATTTCCTCCACTCTAATTCTGAAGAAATCATTCCCTTCAGAAAGCTTTTGAGATTGTTTTTCCATCTGGCAAATTCAACTTTTTAAGGCATCCTTCTCCTCATTGGTTTTTTGGGCCTCTTTTGCCATTTGAGTTAATCTATTTTTTAAAGTAGTATTTTATTCAGTCAGTTTGTTGACTATCTTTTCATGATTTTCTTGCATCATTCTTATTTCTTTTCCCAATTTTTCCTCCAGGTCTCTTATTTGGTTTTCAAAATCCTTCTCAAGGTCTACTATGGTTTGTACCCAGTTTATATTTTTCTTGGAAGCTTTTGGTGCACGAGTTCTAATTGTATTGTCTTCCTCCCATTTCATACTTTGATCCTTTTGTCCCCACAAAAGGAAACTAAAGTTGGATTGCTGTTAATTCTTTTTGCTAGTCAATTACTTGACTTTTGGGCTCAGTAGAAGCTGGTTTTAGAGGGGAAAGCTTTGTCTCAAATCCCTAGGATTTTTGCAGCTGCTGGAACTATTAGGAAGCCACCATCTCTGCAGGACCCACCAACTTTGGCTCACTGTTCATGAACATCTGGATCACCACCCAAGATCACAATCCCAGTCCAGACAGGTTAACGCAAGAGCATTTAGCCTCTGAATGATTGCTTGGATCCCCTGTAATCTGCAGGACAGGAGCTCTGAAGCAGCCACATGGAGGTGCCTGCAGGGCTGCCAGGTGGCTTCTTGCCCTGGGGGCAGTGAACCACACCACTCCATTCCCCAAAATTCAACTGAGTTCCACCACCTTTCACTTTTTCCTTTGCTCTTATGGATTAATAATTCTGCAAACTGCCACAACAGCCAAGGCTTGTACTGGCCACCCTGGGGCTAAGGGTTTTCAGGCCACAGTGCTCTCAGCTCAACCATATACTAGGATGAACCCTTCCTATCTGTGTGCCTGGCTGCCTTCAATGGAAGCTTAATTTCTCTGTCATTTAGAGCTCCTCTAGAGCTCTAAAATTTGTTTAGAGTCATATTTTGTAGGTATTTGAGGTGGTTATGGGTGGAGCTCCAGTAGATCTCCTTCTTCTAAGCTGCCATCTTGACTCTGCCCCTGATATACTCTTGACTTTATTTTCATCTCCAGTTCTTAGCATAATGCTTCCAGTCTGGTATATATCTAATACATGCTTATTTACTGGTATTTTTGAGGTGAAGGAATAAAGAAATTACTAATATAGACTAAACATCCAGGTTTTATTGAGTCAAGTTGGAGAATGCAATGGTACTAGAAATGTCTCAGTGCCTCACAAATAGAAGAAAAAAGATACGATCTTTACTTTATTGCCTTTCATTGTGATTTATAAAGGTCTGATGACCCTTCTGATTTCAGCAAGGTCATTTAATTTATCTGCTATCCCAGAAATTCTCATTATCTTTTCATTCAAAATACAGAACTGGGGATTCCTAATAGAAAAGATTCCTTCTCAAAGTATTAAGGAATAGTTTAATTTCAAATGATCAAAATCTCAGGAAACCATTTCCCCCCTAGGGTATCAGAATGCAATGAGAGAATAAAGACACAACAACATACCGAACAACAGTGTCAAGATACTTCTTTGAGTCCCAGATTTGCCTTAACTATGAGACTTTCAGCATTTCAATCAAACTCTTTGAAATTTATTTCTCTTTATACAGTGGATATGACCATATTTGCAGTAAGATCCTCATTGTATGTTTCAAGTCAAATGAGATATGTACATGAAAAAGTATAACTATAAAATGATAAAAAAAATTAAAATGATTATTATCAGAACATCATTTTGTGGAGCATTATATTTTAACAAATAATTCACTGCCCAAAACTCACAAAAAGGGAGAATTTTGCAATATATTCCCATGTAGTCTGATATGAAGTCTGACCAATATCTATTATTTTCTTTATTTTTTGAAGAGGGCTATTTCTTTTGAAGAAACTACCAGAAACTGAAGGTTGAAATAAATTATTCTGGTGTATGAGTTATATCTCAGACTAAGGGAAGCTGAATAAAACTCATCAGGTTTCAAGAGGACCATAAAAGACTGAAGAAACCACTCATTAAATTATCTCCCAGTGACCTGGATGATTTCCCAAAGTTACTTATTCACTGTCAGGACTGAGCATCCAACCCAGGGGAACCTGACGCAGCTAATTTACTTCAAATAATCAAGAAACCCAAGCTACTCAAGAGAGAAAAGGTGAAGACTATTTGAAGAGGAATTGCATTGAAGATGGTTTGAGAGAAAAGTATTTGTAAGCATGAATCAAACTGTCTTACACTCTATTCTCCCTACATGCCTACCAAACTATAATGACAATACCTTTATCTTCAGACAATTCCCTGTACTTCCTCATTTGTGTGAATTTACTCCAACTCTCTTTCCCCTATACAATATCAGAATCCTATATCATCCTTTAAGGTTCAGTTTGTATAATTTACTCCATGAAGATACACCTGGACTGCATGTGATTCTCCTCTTTTCTGAATAATTATAGCAACCTGACCATC
The DNA here is from genome assembly GCA_028646575.1 of Pseudocheirus occidentalis. Lineage (NCBI taxonomy): Eukaryota > Metazoa > Chordata > Mammalia > Diprotodontia > Pseudocheiridae > Pseudocheirus > Pseudocheirus occidentalis. Next base: position 255,610,160 of record CM053595.1, on the reverse strand, counting down.
CCTTTCTTCTGGCCATTACCACCTATCAATATTATTATTATTTATTGTAAAGCATCATGGGAAAACTGAAAACATAATGGTTTTATAGTCAGAGGACCTGAATTCAAATCATGATTTTATAACCTATGTTGCCATGATCAAGGCACAGTTTCTCCAAATCCTGACTTCCTCTTCTACAAACTAAGGGAGTTAGACCAGATTATTTTAAAGATTATTTCAAGTTTTAAATCTATTATTGCATAATGCAAAAATTTCAAGTTCATTCCTGCATCTTCCATTCAGTTATATTTTAATACTCATTTAGTCTCTTCACTGTGTAAGTTGCACATAGGATTAATATAAAAGTAGCATAATCCCTGCAGATGCAAAACTGATGATTTACAAGGGAAGGACCACATGAATAAAAATGGAGTGCTACTAGGGAGACAGTGATTAGAGAAAGCATAGGCCAAGATAAAATACTCTAAAGAAGATAGGAGCAAGGAGAGAATACTCTCAATTAATGTAGTAGACCAGATTTTCGGGGGCCCTGGCCCCATTAAGAAAATGCTCCTCCATTCTACAAGGTCACTAGGCAGATATGCAGGAGGAGTATAATCTTATTGGGTGGATGCTATCATTGGTTCTATGAATAGCTTAAGAAAGTTAATTTGCTAGTCTTTATTGTGACTCCCTGTTTGTTTGTGCCTCTGGTCATGGTCCTAGGATAAAATCTTAATGATTGATTAGCCTTGGGCTGGGGTAGGGAAAGGTCTAGACCAAGGGTGGGTCCTTGCATTCTGGTCATGTAAGAATCTCTGTTATAGGGAATATAAGCCCTGTGATTTTCTTGTATGCTTGGCTCTGTATGAAATGGTTCTGTAATAAAAAGACCATGGAATACATGCCCATCTCTCTTTTTTATTCAGCTGGTAGCTACGCCATACAACTGTGCTGGTCACAGCAAATTAAGGGGAGGTATATCACAGTCAATAATAGAAGATTTTGAAGGAGAGACAATATGTAAACCATGAAGAAAGAGGGTTTTGACTTAAAGAGATTAGAAGACAGTGTATTTCAAGTAACTTATACTGTTGTATGCTTGTATTCCTGTCATTAGCAATTGCCCACCATGTATGCACAGAATGAAAGTTGAATTCTGTCCCTGAGAAAAAAGCAGAAGGGCTAAAGAAATACATTTTTGAGTTTACCGATAAGTAAAGAGAACATTCTTTTCCTTTGATAGAATGGAAAAAAATGCTTCGATGGGAAAGCAAACAAAAAAGTTGTAAAGAGATGGAGAGAAATCCTTACTTATATAAGAAGTTTGGAGTGTGGCAGAATACGAAATATAAAAGAAAGGAAAGACGTCCCATGAAAGATTCAGAGTTAGATAAAAGGAATTAGGTTGTTTCGGTAAATGGGGATACCTTGTCCATTTCAGGAAGAGGCAACTTATTGTTCCCTAAGACGATTATATTATAGATTCCTAAAAAGAATCAGTTGTAAAGTCACCCAAAATCCAATCATAGGGCAGTAAGAGGAAAATAGTAATGGTTGATAATTCCCTACTTAGTAGTTTTTGACAGGATACAAATAGTATAGCTCTGACATATTTCCAGGGCATGTAACAACATTAATGAATGTCTCTGCCTCTGGATTCTATTGGAGAAGGCTATGACAGAAAACAGTACAAGGAGAAAACAAAAGATATCATTAAGATTTTATTTTTGCTTTTTTTTTTTAGAGGAGTGAAGCAATTGTAATTAAGCAACTTGCTCAAAGTCACATGGCTATTAAATGTTAAGTGTCTGAGGCCACATTCAAACTAAGGTCCTCCTGATTCCAGGGTGTGCACTTTATTCACTGTGCCACCTCGCAGTCCCGTATCATTAAGATTTAGTTGAATGGGACTTACAGTTTGAATTTGACTTGGGTAGGATACATTTCATTCAAAGTGAACAGAATAAATGAAATTATCAAGATCTAGATCTGGAAAAGAGCCTAAAATCATTTAGTCATTCATTCTGAAGATGGGAAACTAAGATAAGTTAATTATCTTGCACAGGGTTATAACGATAGTAAGGGGAATAACCAGAATTTGAATGCATGCCCGTTGACTGTAAGTCCAACATTTTTCTAGAGGAATTAAAAAGCCTTTTTATTTATTGTTGTACCTTGTGAAAAATCCATGAGCCTAAAGATACAATAATGTTATAGAATATTTGGTTGAGGATCATTGGACATGAAAACAGAATTTACATTTAGACTCTCTGACTCAATGGAATGTCATGAGTTAAGCATTTTGTAAGTATTTAAACTGCTTCATAAGCATGAGCAGTCATGATACTAAAAACATGAAAAAGAAAATTTTGAAAGTATCATTTATATTTATAGACATAGTGAAATTTAGATGAGATATTTATGAAAATTCATTTGATTCCTTGGAACACTGTGGGCAGTTAGATAAGATTTCATTTCCAGCATACATAATAAACAAATATTTTCAGACCAATGAAGTAAGCAAAAGAAACTTTATTTTTCATGTTTTCTTTACAATATTCAGAAATGAAAAACAAGCCATAGAACTGCCAAAAAGAGGAATTTTCTTTTGACAAATAATATTCTACATTGATCAGCTAAGATTTTCTGTTATGTGCCAATTACTCTTCTAATCATTTAGAATTCAAGGAGAAAAGTAATATAATCCCTTCCCACAAAGAGCTTAAATTCTGAAGGTGGAAACAACATAAGCATATATAAATGGAATACAAGGTAGCTATAGGAGGAAATATATTATCACAAAGGGCATAAGCAACAGGACATGGTATTTTCCTATGAAACTCTGAAATGGCTTTCTTCAAAACTATTAACTACCAATGATATTATGCTACTTTCCATCTTCCTAGAACACTCAGGATCATAGCATCTGGAATAAACCTCAAGTGTGACCATTTCCAGCTTACTTATTTTACAGATGAGGAAATTGATGTCTAGAGAGATCATGTGACTTTCCCAGTGTCTGAGAGGGAGCAAGTGCCTGTGGTTGAAAATGAACAATATAGGTAATTTACTGATAGTTACTGAACCCTGACAATTTTTCCCCTGCTTGGGTCTTATGCCATACATTTTTTTTGCACCTTTCTAATATACTTATCATGGAATATATATGATTTTTTTTAGGGCAGTTGGGGTTAAGTGACTTGCCCAAGATTACATGGCTAGTGTGTGTGTGTGTGTGTGTGTGTGTGTGTGTGTGTGTGTGAGTGTGCTAAGTGTCTGAGGCTGGATTTGAACTCAGGTACTCCTGACTCCAGGGCCAGTGCTCTATTTACTGCGCCACCTAGCCGCCCCTTTTTGGTTTATTTTTTTTAATTTTTAATTTTTTAATTTTTTAAATTTTATATATATATGTGTGTGTGTGTGTATCCATACACACACGTATATGCATACATACATATATGATGGCTATGTACATGTATCTTTTGTATATCAGCAAAATTAATTTTCTAAGAAATTATATGAAAGAAACCATTCAGTAGGGTAAGTTTCTAGACCTCTCAGCCCATAGACACCAAAGACAACTTAGGAAGGTCCATAACAACTGGATAAGACTAGAACATAGTTCAAACATATCAGGAGAAGGTCTTGGGAGTGACTGAATCAGCAACAGAAGCAGCAGCAGTGGCTGATTCTGGAGCTCTCAACCCACTAACAGTATAAGTGGTCAAGCAATTAGTCAGTAGGAGATTATGGGGGTCTTTTTGCTAGCACTGAGGCAGGACTGTTGCTTTTTTGATAATTAGATCTAGGTCACAACCCTGGATGGCAGTCCCAGGACAAGCATAGCACAGCTGCAGCCACAGTAAAGGGAGCACCCTCCTCACAGTTTCAGAACAGAATAGAGTGCTTGAAGTCACTCACAGACCAGAGAATAGGCCAGGAAAGTAGTAAAAACAAAAACAAAAACAAAAACTTTCCCCAGATCATACCATATTGGAAAAACTGAAAACTTAATAGCTCCCTAGAAGTAAATCTGAAATCATTTGCACAAAACCACCGAAGCTTGGGACAGTGAACCCATCCTGGAAGCAAAGCCTCTTGTTAATAAATTGTTAAAAGTCAAGAAATAGACAGGGGCAATTAAAAAACAGAAAAAAAGTCTAATCATAATTTACCATGGTGACAAGGACAGTCAAAACAAACACTCAGAAGAAGACAGAAAAGTCAAAGCTACCACATCCAAAGCCTCCAAGAAAAACATAAATTTGTCTTAGACTGTGGAAGAGTTAAAAAATGATTTTGAAAATCAAGGAAGAGAGGTAGAGGAAAAATTGGGAAGAGAAATTAAAATTGTGGAAGAAAATCTCTAAAAACAAGGCAAGAACTTGGTAAAGGAGATAGAAAAAAAACCTACTGAAGAATATCACACCTTAAAAATCTTACTAAAACAAATGGCAAAAGAAGTCTGAAAATCCAGTGAGGAAAAGAATGCCATAAAAATCAGAACTGGCCAAATGCAAAAGAAGTTTCAAAAGCTCATTGATGAGAATAATACCTTTAAAATTGCAATGGAGCAAATGGAAGCTAATGACTTCATGAGAAATCAAGAAAAAATAAAACAAAACCAAAAGAATGTAAAAATAGAAGACCATGTTGAATATCTCATTAAAAAAATGACCTGGAAAATAGATCTAGGAAATATAATTGGACTGCCTGAAAGACATAATCAAAAAAAGAGCCTAGACATCATCTTTCAAAAAGTTATCAAGGAAAACTGACCTGATATTCTAGAACTAGAAGGCAAAATAGAAATAGAAAGAATTCATCGATTGTTTTTTGAAAGAGATCCCCAAAAGCAAACTGCCAGGGATATTATAGCCAATTTCCAGAGTTCCTAGGTCAAAGAGAAAATATTGCAAGCAGCCAGAAAGAAACATATCAAGTACGGTGGAGACACAAGATTTAGCAGCTTCTACCCTAAAGATTACAGGATTTGGAATATGATATTCTGGAGGGCAAAGGGAGTAAAATTATAACCAAGAATTACCTACCAAAAAAATTGAGTGTAATACTCGGGGGAAGGGGGAATGGACATTAAATAGGAAGGACTTTCAAGAATTATTGATGAAAAGACCAGAGCAGAACAGAAATTTTGACTTTCAAATATGTCTCAAGAGAAGTTTAAAAAGGTAAACAGGAAATGGAAGTAAGGGACTTAAGCTTAAACTGTTTATATTTCTACATGGGAAGATGACATTTGTCATTCAAAACACCTTTCTCCTTATTAAGTGTAGTAGACCAGATTTTCAGGGGCCCAGGCCCCATTAAGGAAATGCTCCCCTCTTCTATAAGGTCATTAGGCAGATGTGCAGGAAAAGTATAAGCTTGTTGGGTGAATACTATCATTGGTTCCGTGAATACCTAAAAGAAGTACAGGGTAGCTAATTTGCAAGTCTTGTTTTTGACTCCCTGTTTGCTTGTGCCTCTGGATATGGTCCTAGGAGAAAGTCTTTATGCATAATTAGCTTTGGGCCAGATTAAGGAAGTGACTATTTCCCTTCTAGGGTCTTTGTATTCAGGTTGTGTAAGAATCACTGCCATAGGGAATATAAGCCCTATGATTTTCTTGTATCCTTGGCTGTGTATGAAATGGTTCTGTAATAAACAGACTAAGGAATACATCCCCATCTCTCTCTTTCCTTTATTCAGCTGGTAGCTCTCTCTGTCTCTCTTTCTCTCTCTCTCTCTGTCTCTGTCTCTCTCTCTCTCTCTCTCTCTCTCTCTCTCTCTCTCTCTCTCTCTCTCTCTCTCTTTTTATTCAGCTGGTAGCTAGGCCATACAACTGTGTTGGTCACAGGAAGAGTTTAGAAGTAACTTATATAGACAGATGGCACAGGCATGGGGTGAATATTAAGGGATGGTATCTAAAAAAAAATGAAGGGGCAAGAGAGAAATGAACTAATAGAAAGAGAAAGGAAAAAGTAGAAGGGAGTAAATTATCTCACATAAAAGAGGCAAGAAAAACTTTTGCAGTAGAGGGGAAGAGGTGGAAAATGAAAGGAAGTGAGTAAACCATACTCTCATCAGAATTGGCTCAAATAGGAAATAACATGCACATTGAATTGGGTGTTGATATTAATCTTACTTTCCCTACAGGTGAGTAGGAAGGGAAAGAGATAAGAGAAAGATTATGGAATTAGGTGGGGGAGCAATAGAAGGGAGGGATGTTTGGGGAAGGACATAGTCAGAAATAAAACATTTTTTAGGTCGGGCAAGGTGAAAGGAGAGAGAGAGAATAGAATAAACATGGGGTGGTGGTGGGAATTAGTTGGAAAAAATACAGTTAGCAACACTAACAAAATATTTTCAAGGAAGTTTCTCAGATAAGGGTCTCATTTCTTGAACTTACAAAGAACTGAGTCAAATTTATACAAATAAGTTTGTAAAAATAAATTTACAAAAATGATTGTATAAATCCATAATTAATACATAATCGGAAAATATGATCAGTTTTCAGACAAAGTAATCAAACTGATCTATAACCATATGAACAAAAATGCTATGACTTGACTCACTATTGATTGGAGAAATGTGAATTAAAACCTGAGGTACTACCTCATACCTTTTAGATTGGTTAGTAGGACAAAAAAGGCAAATGATCGATGTTGGAGGGAACTTGAAAAAAAGACTTTAATGCATTGTTGGTGGAGTTGTGAATTAATTTAACCATTCTATAGAGCATTTAGAACTATGCCCAAAGGGTCATAAACCCATTCATATCTTTTGACTTAGCAATAATGATGAGGTGTAAGCTCTGGGATGTGCCCCCTTGAGCTCCTTGCATCTTTGAGGTACAGGCTCTGGGAAAGTAAATCCCCCTCAGGAAGGTATTTGCCTGAGCTCATGGGCCTAAAGTTGTGGTTCTGCCCAAGTCCTTAGCCCTCCTTTGTTCTAATAGTTTCCCACCCTTAATGTTCCTGTTCCCACCCTTGAACTGGCCTATGGTCTCCAGGTAGCCTCCAGCAACTTCCCACTCATAATCACTCATTACTGGAGTCTGACCTCATCTGACTCCTCCTGAAGACCCTCCCCAGGCTCCTCCTCTGAACCACCCCTAGATTACTCTTCATTTAAAGGTAACCAAAGAGGGTTAGGGCTACCCTGAGACCGCAAAATACCAACATGCCAAGTCCTGAGGAAAGAATTCCACTCAAGTCTTCTCAGCCAAAGAAAAAGTAAAGTTTATTGAAAGTTCAAGTTCACGATATAGGTAGACTCTTAAGGAGCCAGTCTATACTAGGTCATTCTATGGTGCACTCACAGAGCAAGTCTCTGCTAGGCCATTTCACTTTGCTTTCACACAGAGCAAGTCTTTGCTAAGCTATTCTATGGTGCTCTCACAGAGATAGAGGGAATATGGGGTCTTATATACTGAGGAATCTAGGGGTGGTTCAGAGGAGGAGCTTGGGGAAGGTCTTCAGGGGGAGTCAGATGAGGTCAGACTGCAGTAATGAGTGATTAAGGTGGGAAGTTGCTGGAGGTTACCTGGAGACCATAGGTAATGGTAGGTCAGGTCAGTTCAAGGGTGGGAACAGGAACATTAAGGGTCGGAACCTATTAGAACAAAGGAGGGGTAAAGACTTGGGCAGAGCCACAACTTAAGGCCCATGAGCTCAGGCAAATACCTTCCTTGGGAGAATTTACTTTCCCAGAGCCTGTACATCAAACATTCAAGGGGGGTCCCAGAGCCTATACCTCATCAATACCCATACTAGAACTGTATCCCAAAAGAGAAAAAAAAAAGGAAAAGAAATGATCGTTTTTGCGATTTGTATTTCAAAATAATTTATGGAAATATTTTGAGCATATTTTCCTTGAGATGAAACAGATCACAATGGTCCTAACTCTCAGACAGTGAAATTTTTCCTTTATTGCTGCCAAACAATTCATCACCCAATTGTTAATGTGGTGGTGAACCTTTCCAAACCTAATTAAGCAGGTACTTGTATTACACCTGCAGTATCTTTTATCTGGATTTTACTTAATTCATATATTAGCAATTGCCCCAGATAATTTAAAAAATTAGTTATCATCATAACCTAAATTATTTCACCAAAAATTGGAAGACTTATAGGGACTAGTGAAAAATTAAGAAAGCTGATCCAAGAGGAGCACATATGCAATGGCCATTGAAATACAAACAAAACAACATTAAATAATCAGCATCTGGATTTAAAGCAATTGCCCGTGATGAAAAATATTGAATGACAGTTTTTTCCTGTTGATAGAGACATTGGGCCCTACAACTGTAGAATGTTCTATATCCTACCAGATATGGTCACTGTGTTAGTTGATTTTTTTTTTGCTCCATTGTTTTTCTTTATTGTAAATGGGCATTTACTTTGAAGAGTAGGGAAAAGACAGATCAGAAATGATTGATATTTTCAAAAGTTCAGTGATTTATCCATTCATTCATTGCTGAAATCTGCTCATATTCAGAGTGATTTAAAAAAAATTCTGATTTGATTCTTAAACATGGACAGTCAGTTTCTAATATCAGAATTCTGCTGTCCAGACCTGCTATGCATTTTGCTCCTCATTTCCTGCTATTCCTCTACTCTATAGAAATAATGAGAGGTTCTTACCTGAAGGTAAGGACCAGTCAACAAGTTTGTCAACAAATACTGGTATATATGATACATTAGTTGCTGTCCTAAGCACTGGAACATAAATAAAAGAAAAAAATTAATACTCAAGGAGCTGACATTATAATGAAAGGGATAAAATGTAAATCAGTAGATAGGTACAAAGGTATTAGTAGAGTAGCTTGAAGTTAGTGTGAGAAGGAAGTCACAAGCAGCAGAGATAACAGGGTAAGTCCTCTTGAACAAGGTTGTATTTTAGCTGACTCTTGATGGATGAAATACATTCCAAAAGTCAAAGGGAAAAAGGAAATCCTTTGAGGCATGCTTCTTAGCACAGCATAGAGAATAGGGCAGCATATTAGAAACCTATTTTCCAGAGTAGCTTCTCTTCACCCATTTTGTTCCCAGAGGGATAAGATGTTTTTTGTCTAACAAGAGGCATGACAGAATTTTTTTTCTTGACTAGTACAGTCTGACAGGATTTAATCAGTCATTCTCAAAAGCACAAGATAGGCTCAATATTTGTCATTTTCATGTCAACAAATGCTGGGTCTGGTCTGACATCCCATTCAGCAGATGTCATTTTCTTCTATATGTGAGTTTGATTCTTAAGTCCACATTTAAAGACTTAAGCTTTCTTCTTCACTGCATGCATCACATTCCCTCTTGTAGAGGGACATAAAGATTTAAAGTTGGAATGGGCCATAGAAATCACCTACTGCAGCACCCTCCTGGGACAGATGAAGAAACAGAGGTCCTGATAGTTGAAGGGAATTATCTAGGTTTATACACATAGGAAGAAAAAAATAATTGCTTCTGAGTCTCCATTTTAGAGAGGGTCTAAAAACCCAGACAATGTGTTGTTTCCCATGAGCTGTACTACTTGGATTCAACTTCATCACCATCATGCTTCTGTGTAGGTACAGTCCCCCTTATTCTTTCTAATCAGTCACCTTTTGTGTACTGTCTTTCAACATTAGATCATAAGCTCCTTCAGGGGTAGATAATGTGCTTTTTTAAATTTTATATCCCCCATATTTAGCACAACACCTTCCACATAGTAAGCACTTGATAAATATTTATTGTATTATATTAATCAGAGGTAGGATTTGAAGACAGATCTTCAGAATCCACATCCAGTAGGCTTTTTCCTGCAACATACTATTTCTATACTTTGTGCCAATTTAATTTTATAGTGCCAAAATTGCCATTCACATCTGTTCACTAGACACAATGCAACTGGATATGTCCAAAAGGAAATCAGAAAGTAACAGGTTAGACAAATTTTCAAATTCTATGATATCTTCAGGGCAAATTCCTTTTAAATAGAAGTATTCACACTGATATAACTAAAACTTTAAGGAACAAAGTGTTGACCAACACGTTTGGAATATTAAGTAATACAAGATAAATCTTCCTACAAATAAAAATAGCATATATCAAAGATTTCAAACCTGAACTGATGGCTCAGTTCTTTCAAGTAATATTCAGTATTGATCAGATTCCCCTTAAATAAATACTACTTCAATAGGTGAAAATGTAACAAATAAGGGGGAAAGAATTAACTGTTATAAAGAACCTACTCTATACTTGGCACGGAGATAAGTGCTTTACAAATATTACCTTTTAAAAAAATTATTTTATTTATTTTCTTGTTTACATCATTCATTTCCATGAGATTTTCAGTTACAAATTTTCTCCCCATCCTTCCCCTAACCACAACAATCCCACTATAAAGCCCCTCTCCCAATCTGCTCTCCCTTATGTCCTTCTCCATTGCCCTTCTAATTTTCTGGGAGGGCATGAGGGGTCTCTGTAACCCACTGCCTATATATCTTAATTCCCAGTGGCATGTAGTTAACATAATAATAATAATAATATATGCATATATATGTGTGTGTATACATATATACATATACATATATACATGGATTATATATACATTTGATTATAGAATTTTAAATTCTAGATTCTTTTGGTTCCTCCCTTGTCACACACCTGCACTGGAAGGACAAGCAATTCAATACAGACTGTACATGTGTAATTATGCAGGACATCTCCACAGTGGACATATTGTGAGATACTGATTAATATGTCCCTCCTTCCTATCCTGCCCCCACCCTTGTTCTATTCTTTAACCTGTCCCTGTCCCTTTATAGAAGTATGTGCTCCCAGCAGCCCTCCCTCCCACCCTGCCCTCCCCTCTGTCATCCCACCTTTCATCCCCATTCCCCCTGCTCTTCTGTGTGGCAATATACTCAGGTTAGAATTTATGTCATTCCTTCTCTAAGCAAAATTCTATGAGCAAAAAAAGGTTGACCTTTCCTTTTTGCCTCCCTGTTCATCCCCTCCATTGTAATGGTTGTCCTTTGCCTCTTCTATATGAAGTGATTAACCGCAATCTTTCTCTCCCTGTCTCCTTTCATTCTAATCCTCTCCCACCTCAGAATTTCACCTTTTAAGGTATCATCCCTTCCCATTCAATAGATCCTGTGCCCCCTATGAACTCATATACAGACATACTCAGATATGTATTCATACACATACATACCCCCTTATGTATAGGTATATGTATATATATACATTTGTATTCCCTTAACCTATCCTCATACTGAGAAAAGTTTCATAAGTTACTATTATTGTTTTTCCATATTGGTATGTAAATAATTCAACTTTGATAAGTTCCTTAAGATTTCTTTCCCATATTTACTTTCTTATGCTTCTTGTGTTTGAATGTCAAATTTTCCATTCTGTTCTGATTTTTTCAGCAAGAATGCTTGAAAGTCCTCCACCTCACTGAATTACCATATTTTCCCCTGGAACATTATACTCAATTTTTCTGGGTAGGTGATTCTTGGTTTTAATCCTCACTCCCTTCATCTCTGAAATATCATATTCCAGGCCCTTTGATCCCTCAATGTAGAAGCTGCCAGATCCTGGGTTATCCTAATTGTATTTCCATAGTATTCAAATTGCCTCCTCTTGGCAGCCTATAATATTTTCTCCTTTATCTGAGGACTCTGGAACCTGGCTATACCATTCCTAGGAGTTTTCTTTTGGGGACCTTTTTCAAGACTTGATTGTTGAATTTTTTCAAGCTCTATTTTGCCCTCTGGTTATAAAATATCAGGGCAATTTTCCTTGAGAATTTCTTGAAGGTTACTTTCTAAATTCTTTTTTTGATCATAGCTTTCAGGTAGTCCAATAATTTTTAAGTTGTCTCTCCTGAACCTATTTTCCAGGTCAGTGTTTTTTTTTCAAGGAGTTATTTCACATTGCCTTCTATTTTTTCATTTGTTTGGATCTGTTTAACAGTTTCTTGATTTCTCATATTTAAGGTGGCTATGTGGGAGCTGTGTAACCTTGTAGTTTCCCACCATCTTGGCTCTGCCCCGTACAAATATTATCTTATTTGAACATAACAGCAATCCCATGAGGTAGATACTATTCTTATTGCCAATTTAGAGTTCAGGAAATTGAGACAAATAGAGGTTAAAGATTTTTCTAGGATCACACAGCCAGCAAGTGTCTGAAGGTCTTCCTGATTCTAAGTCCAGCATTCTATCCACTTCATTAGCTCATTGATTAAGAACTCACTTTTACATAATATATTCAAATTGCATATTACTCTAAGGTTTTAAACTGTTTTTCTTTTCTTGCAGTAACCTTGAGGGACTGATGGTACAAGATATGTTCTCTATTGTGCCAGTGAGAAAACAAATCTTCCTTGCTGGGAAGTAGGCTGGAAAATTAAAAGGACAGAAGTCTTAAATTTGAGTTCTGATCCCATTATTTATTGTGTCATTTTATGCATAATGTAAGTTAACCTAACTGAGCCCAGATGTCCTCATCTACAACGTGGGGATAATAACATTCACAACACTAAATTCAAAGGAATAGGAATTGCTTTGTACAGACCAGCCAAACTGCCTCCAGGGAAAGGAAGCAGCAGAAGTGGCAGCCCTGCAGCCACTTCCACTTGGCTGCTTAAGAAGCTCCTGGACTGGAGACTGCAGGAGGGACAAGCCATCATTCAGAGGCTAAGAGCTCTTGCATAGAGGGGCCTGGATCTGAATTGTGGTCTTGGATGGTAGTCCTGAGTTGCATTTTCATTGAGCCAAAGCTTGTGGGCATTGCAGCAGCCTCCTAATAGCTCTGGCAGCTGTGAAAACTCCATCAATTTGCGAGTTTCCCCCCTGGAAGCAGAGGTTCACTGAGCTAAAAAGACAAGTAATTCATGTCAACATGAGCAGGCAAAGGAAGCAAAGTAAGAAGAGCAATCAAATTCTAGAATCCTTTTATGGTGAATAAAAAGGATCAAAGCATGGAATGGGAGGAAGATGACACAGTCAGAACTCCCACACCAAAAGCTTCCAGGAAACATGTAGATTGCCTAAAAGCCATAGAGCAGTGTAAGAAGGATTTTGAAAACCAAATAAGAGAAATGGAGGAAAAATTGGGAGGAGAAATAAGAATGATGCAAGACAATCATGAAATGAGAGTCAACAACCTGACTGAATAACATAACACCTTAAAAAACAGATTAACTCAAATGCCAAAAGAGTCCCAAAAAGCCAATGAGAAGAAGAAAAAAGCTGAATTTGCCAGATGGAAAAATAATCTCAAAAGCTTTCTGAAGATAATAATTACTTCAGAATTAGAGTGGAGCAAATGGAAGCAAATGACTTTATGAGACTTTATGAGACTTTTAAAATGACTTTATGAGATATCAAGATAATATTAAACAGATCCAAACAAATGAAAAAAATAGAAGGCAATGTGAAATATCTCCTTAAAAATCCACTGACCTGGAAAATAGATCCAGGAGAGACAATTTAAACATTATTGAACTACCTGAAAGCCATGATCAGAAAAAGAACCTAGACATCATCCTTCAAGAAATTCTCAAGGAAATTTGCCCTGACGTTCTAGAACCAGAAGACAAAATAGAACTTGAAAGAATTCACCAATCACCTCTTGAAAAAGATCTCAAAAAGAAAACTTCTAGGAATGTTGTAGCCAGGTTCCAGAGTTCCCAGATCAAGGAGAAAATATTATAAGCTATCAAGAAAAAACAATTTGAATACTATGGAAACACAATCAGGATAACCCAGGATCTAGCAGCTTCTACATTAAGGGATCAAAAGGCCTGTAGTATGGTATTCTGGAAATCAAGGGAGCTAGGCTTAGAACCAAGAATCACCTACCCCCAAAAAAACTGAGTATAATGATTCAGGAGAAAATAGGGTTATTCAATGAGGTGGAGGACTTTCAAGCATTTTTGCTGAAAAAACCAGAACTGACTAAAAATTTTGACTTTCAAATACAAGAAACATGAAAAAGTAAATATGCAAAAGAAACCATTAGAAACTTATCAAAGTTGAACTATTTACGTACCAACATGGAAAAATGATAATTGTAACTTATTAAACTTTTCTCAGTGTGAAGATAGGTGAAAGGAATATAAAATGTATCTATATATGTATACATACACATAGGTCTGTATCAGTGGGTATATATACATATGAATACATATGTGAGTGTGTGTGTTATGTGTACATAGACAGAGGGCACAGGATGAATTGAATAGGAAGGGATGATATTTTAAAAGGTGAAACTGAGAGGAGGGAGAAAAATAGAAAGAGAAGACACAGAGAGAGACAAAATGAGGTTTATCATCTCATATGGAAAAGCCAAGGGATAACTGCTACAATGGAGGTGAAGAACAGGAAGGTAAAAGGGAATGGGTCAATGTTTCTCTCATTGAATTTGGCTTAGGGAAGGAAGGACATACACTCTAAATTGGTTATCTTGCCCTAGCAGAGAGTGGGGGGCTGGGGATGAGAGGGGGCATGATAGAGGGGAAGGGAGTTTGGGAGGGCAGGGTTGTTAGAAGCACACACTTCTGTAAAGGGACAGGGACAAAATAGAGACTAGAACAAGGGAGGGGTAAGGAGGGAAGAAGGAGGGAAATATACTCAGTCTTCAATAACATGTCCGTTGTTTAGATGTTCTATGTAACTACACATGTACAGCCTGTATTGAATTGGTTGTGTTTCTCGTGGAGGTGGGTGATGAGGGAGGTAGGAAAAGCATCTAGAATTTATATTTCTAAAGTCAAATGTTAACAGAGGGTAGGAGGTAAACATGGCATTGTTGTTTTGGCGTGGCCAGTAGGGGAAAGATGGGGAGAAAATGTGTAACTTTAAATCTTGTGGAAATGGATGATGTAAAGTAAAAATAAACAGTAGTTAATTTAAAAAAAAACAAATTGATCAGGATAAGGAGGGGTCTACGAACCAGTTTTATGAAGTTCAATAAACAGTATATATTTAACCTGAACAGGATCAGTGTCTCCAGTATCTAAATTACATTATATTTGTAGAGTGCTTTACTGATAACAAACACTTTCACATTATGATGTCATTTTCTCCTTATAAAAACACTACCATAGGTCAGGTAACACCCCTTTACAGATGAAGAAAGAGATATTCAGAGAATATCAATAACTTGTCCACATTCATAGAGTGAGTGAATTTCAAGATCAGAAGTTCAACCAAGTTCCAGGACTCCAAGTTTAAACACTCTCATTTACACCATCCTATATCAGTTACCTTCAGCTGAAGGTAATTGCATGCTGTTAACACCATTAGGAGAACTGTCACTATCACTAACATTTAAGCCAATACCATTTTTAAAGTTTACTGTGCATCACATTAGGCAAATATTTTCAACAAGAATTACATGCCAAATAAAATGATAATTTAAAAAATAAATCAAAACCATTTGCAATCTCTTCAGTCTTTTATTTCTATAAATGGTTGGTTATCATTTATATTTTCTTTTCATTATTTAAAGATATGCCACTGAGTTATATGGAACTCCGTAGTTACATCCTTATCTCAATTTCTATTTATTGACAGATGTGTATGTCTACATAAAATTATTTTTCTATTTAATCATCTATCTCTCTGCCATCTCTTTTTCTACTTATTTGTCATGTTTTATATTTATCACAGGTATCCAAAACACTTTTATGAAATTTAAAGGTAGATGAAGTATAATGTGAAATAATATACTCTCAAATTAACTATGATTTACTTTCTTCAGAAGGATAAAAGTTAATGCTTGATATTTTGTTCCCCTCCCCCACAAGAATTCCCTTTATAGAATCAGAGACTTGTAGAATCTCACAGATAGAAAGAAAAACAAACAAACAAACAAAATGACAAAAATCTTCTAGTTCATCTCCTATTTCATTTTATAGAGGAGAACACAAAGCCCTATGATCTTTACCCAAAGTTATATAGCTAGTTTGTGGCAATTTTGTTTCATCAGCCATTCAGCGTGATTCAATGGAAAGAGTGCTGGTACTGACATCACAAAATATGTGCTCAAATCTACTACCTAAATCTTATCTAAAGAATATCAGAGAAGTCACTAAATTGTTAGGTTTTCCATTCCCATATTTGTAATATTATAGGATTTGACCACATATAACATGCCATTTCAAGAAACTTTGCTTTTAAAAGACTTGTATTTCATATTTTACATGTTATTAACATCTTTTTACTCATAATCATTGATTTAAAAATGTATTGGATCTTAGTGGGTATCTAGTCAAAAGCCCTTATTTTGCAGGTGAGGAAGCTCAGGTCCAGAAAGTTAAAGTGAATTCCATAAGTCCATTCAGGTAATTAGAGAAAGAGCTAGAAATCAAATTTGTATCTTCTGTTTCCACATACAACACTCTCTACTCCATGTTGAAGTTTCAGTTATAAATTTCTAAGACCATGTCTGATGCTTCTCTGAAAATATCAGGGGCAGGGAGGGAAAGGAACTTTAGAAACCTATGCCCATTAATGATAGTTATTTAGTTAATAGTGTTTTGAAAACCTTCTAGCACATTGACTCTACCTTAGGGGAAAAACAGCAACAACAGCAACAACAACAACACACACATATTACTCTCATTTTCTGACTAGCTGGATTTGGGAACTATCATCTGGAAAGCATTAATATAACTTCGAACAGAATAAACCGTATTCGCAGGAGGCAGTTTATTTCCAGTGTACTTAATCTGTCAGAGGAAAGGAGAGCCATTGCCAAGCATCATACAAATCATATGTAGCTAGAAGGTCATGACAATGAAGTCTAATAGACCATTGACTAGCACACAGTGTGGCTTAATTCTTCATTGCTAACAACCTGAACTCCATAGGTCAATGGGCAGTATCTGTATTATCTCAGTGGCTCAATTTTGCATATTAAATTTAAGTTTAGATTCCTATAATATATAATTTAATTTAAAAAAATCAGATTACAGTTCCATCTTACCTTCAGACCCACTAGAAGAACTAATCTAGGTTTAAAGCTATGTTCTAGCTTAACAGCTGCTCAAAACAATAGTTTGTGAGATCTTACTTGTGTATTTACTTTCACCAGCCCACCAAAGGACATGATTAGCTTAAAGCAAAGATATTTTATGAAATGCATGAACAAGAAAGTTATCAATAGAACATTCATCTAAGACCTAGGCAGATTGAACCATGAATATACAAAACACACCACTAGTAGGTGAGTACATATGAAAAGCTATCACATATGGGGCTACACAAATAGGAAATACATTTGGTCAGGGGCTTGCACTTGAAGGGGTATCTCATACCTCTGATTCTATTGTATCAATGTCATCAATATCCTTGGGTGATGCCAACAGAATGTTTCTTCTGAAATTACTCCTAATTGTGTGTCTCTCTGACTCTGATGAGCAATCATGTCATTTTCCTTGTGTTCTCTCTTCCCCTACTGCCTTCAAAGTGCATTGTTTCTGCTGTTTTCCACCATTTTGTGTCTTTCTTGAGCCCACTTGGGTAAACAAGTATAGTGGTCTCATGGTTGCCACTAGGTCTTGACCCCTCCTACATGCTTCTTGGATTCATCTCTTCACAGAACCTCCAGTCATATAATAGTTGGAACTAGGAAACTTCTCTGATGAAGATAGTCTGGCAGTTCCTCAGCCTTAACCAGGTGTCAAGATGCTAGGCCAAACTAAATAATCTGGAACAAAAACAAGACAGTTTTATCAGAATCAGATTGAGTTTTCTCTTAATTCTTTGTATCTGGGTGTGAAATGCAGTTTTCAGATCTAGGTAACTACCTGACAAAGAACTACAACTTCCCCTCTCTTTTATTGGACCAGTTGTTTCCTGAGATAGCTTCCCTTACATTTGACACAACTTTTTCTCCTTTTTTAATCAACCTGAACATCCTTGATGTAACTTCCTGGTCTGGGGGTATAAAAGGTCATGGGCTGTAGGTAGTTAGTATTTCTCTGTCTTGGTGAATCTAAGATGATACCAATCACCATACCTGATGCTTGACTGACCAGGCATGTTTATATATGGTTTCTATATGAAAGGGGCCACATCTAGAGAAGATAGGTACCATTGGATTCTTGTGGTACATCCATGCTTTGTCAGGTAAAAGTAAGCTTCTTCCTTAATTAAACATTCAATGAATTGTGAGTGCCTTATATAATATACTATTGAACCTGAAATTTGATGGTGCTGGCTTTCCAGCCACATCTATAACAGTCTCTTACCTGGAATGCAATAAAACACTCTGGCTTTAGTTCCATATATTGGCCACTGAAAAATGTCACCATTTCCCTTACCTACAGAACTCAAATTAAATGTGTCACAAAATAAATTCTCTATGTTTCTCCCAAATGTTGTACTTCTTTCTAACTTTCCCATTTCTATTAATGGCACTTTCCTTCAGCTCAAACGTCATTCTTGAAATCTCAATCACATTTCAATAATTCTCTATCTTCCTCTCTAGCCACACAATTTGTCAGGTCTTCTCAATTTTCTGTATGCCAAATATGTACATACATTGCATCCATACCTCTCCTGTTGCAAACCCCCTAATTCAGACCTTCATTACTTCTTACCCAGACTATCATCTATCTTGTTCTATGTGTGTATAGCATCTTAAGGTCTCTAATCTATCCTTTACAGTGATGTCAGAATTAACTTAGTAAAGCATAGATATTAGTATTATCAGTTCACTATTAAAATGCCTGAAAGATATAGTTGAAAAAGTTCTAGAAGCAGAGGACTGAGGATCAAATCTCACTTCTGCAATGCAATTGACTTCTCAATTTCCTCATCTGGAAATGGTTTGGACCACTTCAGATGGTGTCTGAAATCCTTCTAATTCTGTGGCTATGATTCTTGTAAAGGGCCAGTACTGAACCAGTCTAGTCATGGGTAGACTCTGGGTCAGGATTTCCCTAGGCCCTGCTCTTTGTGAGGGCTTATCGTTGCTCAGGGTGATTGACTCACCATCATTCCTTGATTGTCAAGGGAACAGGGCATGTTTACCA
Organism: Pseudocheirus occidentalis; assembly: GCA_028646575.1. NCBI lineage: Eukaryota > Metazoa > Chordata > Mammalia > Diprotodontia > Pseudocheiridae > Pseudocheirus > Pseudocheirus occidentalis. The sequence goes on along the minus strand of CM053595.1, from coordinate 255,591,143 downwards.
AGAAGTGATTACTGAGAAATAAAATACTAGGAGGAAGAATACACGATGTAATCACTTTTGCTATTAGTATATAAACTCTTACCCTTAGATAAATAAATGGACTTCATAGACAGCTTCCCACCTGGATAATGTCCCATCATTCCAATACTCTCATGTTTGGCCCACACCCTTTTGGTGCTATCATCTATTTCAGATTTCTTAATTTTCATGTACAGTAGCTTTCAATTTATTATCTCCCTATAAGATGGAATTTCCTTCAAGGAATTTCCTCAATTCAAGATTTTCCACAATCTGGTTCCTAGTTAAATTTTATCTCTCATCTCCTTGTATATCTCCTTCCACCCCTTAACTCTAGTTTACAGACTTATTTTTTCTTATCCCTACACATTTTTGCATATCATCTTGCCAAACTAGAAAATATTTTCCATTATATCCCCATTCATAGAAAACTACTTCTATGAAGCCTTTGTGACAATGGCAGATAATAGAGATCTTTATCATGTTCATATTTCTGCTGTTACTAATTACTGTATTCTAACTGAGGATGTTGAGTTGGTAATCATTTATTAAGTGCTTATCATATACTAGGCACAATGCAAAGAACTGGCTATATAAATACAAACAACCAAAGAAAGACATTGCCTGACATGAAGAAGCTTATATACTATTGGGGGAAAGTAATGGTTGTAAAGAAGCTAGAAAGTGTCCGGGGTAAGCTGTGCTATATGTGTACCCACATATTATGAGAATGGGGATCTGAAGATCTTCCCTGCCCCTTGGCCCTTTGATAGGCTTAAGTGGCTCTGAGAACCTTCCCTGATTTGAAAATAGGCTCTGCCGCCTAATAAGCTGAATGTGCTCACATGGAGCCTATGGCGGGAAGCTTGTTTTTCAGGAATGCCCACACCTTGTTACTTTGTGATTGGGCAGTGGGTCAAGAGGGTTGTGACATTCTCTGAGCCCGGAGAAGGTTATATATACTCTAATGTGATATTTTGGTTGGGGGCTCACTTTGGGAAGAGGTGTATGATTTGGCCAGATGAGATTCTGGGCAGCCATTGAGCCCCCTGGCTTTGAAAACCCAGATGTTGGTACTTCCCTCTCTGGTAACTGACTAGGTATGGGTGTACTGATCAGACAGCTGGAAGCCCTGTCTGCTGATTTGTTTCTCTCTCTGTATTTTTTGTCTGCTTATGACTTCTGTTTCTATTCTCTGAAGTTTGGGTGCTGACATTTTCCCCCTGAACTAGGTAAGTGATATGTGTTCAATTAAAGTAAGATTGTTAACCTGTTTTGAGTTGTTTTCCTTTAGAAAAGCAGATCTAAGGACCTGTGCTGGTAGCCATCCTGGGCATGCTGGGGTGCTTACTGCTACACCCTATAGGGATGCAATGACAAGGTGCAGAGAATGAAGCATAGCTGATCAGGATCCTTCATCAAAATGGGGTCTTTTAGTGTCATTAATGCCATAAGGGGACTGTAGTGGCAAAGGGGACTGGCAGTAAATGAATGGTGGCAAATATGCCTATGCTTCATTAGAGCTGATAATTCATTGACGTGGTTTCTTCATCCCCAGATGTAGATCACAATATATACATGCCCTTTCAATCTGTGTGACTGATCCATATCTTATAAATACTCCCCAGGTAATCCAGCTAACACTCTGAAGGCTTCCTCCAGAGCTCTTGAGCAAATAAAGAAATAAACACCTATATAGTATAGGTACTATACTATATAGTCCTAGGCACTGTGCTAAGTGCTTTAAAAATATTATATCATTTGATCCTCACAACAACCCTGCAAGATAGGTGCTGTTATTATCCCCATTTTGCAGTTCAGGAAATTGAGACAAACAAAGGTTAAATAACTTGTTCAGAGTTACACAGATAGTAAGAATCCAAGGTCAGATTGGAGCTCATTTCTTCCTGAAAGTAGGTCCAAATCTCTGTGCTATGCCCCATAGTTGCCACTTGACATTGTAAGATGCCATGCTACATGACTAAGACATGTTCTATTCTAATCCTATATCACTATGCTTACTTTTAGTAAACTAAATCTCTTTGCATTTTCTCAATGGCATTGTGTTGAAAAATAATTGAAATGATGTCAATGTAGATCAGGTGGTCCTCTGTCTGCTATTGTTTATAAATGACATCATGTCGATGGCATCAGTTTTTGAACTATTTCAGAGGCATGTAAATGACAAAAATAATAACTCAAGGGACTTTTACCCAAGTGTGTATATACATCAAAATGTGCATATTCCTACAAATATGCATGTGCATGTGCTTGTGCACATATGTACATGTGCACATACATATGCACACACATACTACAACGCATATACATATAGGTGCACACACATGTGTACACATACACGACTACATTTATTGCATATGTGTATGCATGTCAGAAATGGCATGTGTATGTATGTGTGTATATAAATACGCATGTGTGTATACATGAATATATATGTATGCACATAATATATACAGATACACACATATAGGGTGTGAATTATGCCTTATTTTATTTTTTAACACTAGCACTATCCCTCAAGCATTTATGAAATTATGTTATAATGGATATTGTTGCATGCATACATATATACACAAACATATACATACATATATGAACATACACATAACATATGGATATACATATATGAATTATGTATACTACATGTATAGTGTGCATATGTATACATGTATATTACTTCCTTCTTTATGAGTTTGTTGACCTCATTTGAAGTAAATGATGGATATGTTGAGCTTTTATATACTCATTACACACATCATTTCTTAGAGAACATGAATATATTATTACATTCATTTCCAAAATTTGTTTAGCCATGATCCAGTCAGTGGATTTGTGCTTCCTTTCTAATTTTTTGGTATATAAATTATACTATAAATATTTTAAGTTATATGATGACTTTCTTCTTATAAATCACTTTCTTCTTTCTTCTTTCCTTCTTGACATTTAAACCTATTTATGGAATCTCCAAGTCAAAAGGTAATGAAAATTTACTCACTTTATTTGTACAGTTTTTATTATTTCACAAAATTGTTATCCTACTTTATGACTCTACCAATAATAAACTAGTGTGACTATTTTTCAGCAATAAGAAAAATAACAAAAACGACAAACATTTATTAAGAGTTCTCTTTGTCAGGTACTGTGTTAAGTTCTAGGAATACAAATAAAAGCATAAAGAAATATAGTCCTTGTCATCAATGATCTTAAATTCTAATAAGGGGGAATAAATGATACTGGGATTTGAAGATCTTCCATGCCCTTTGAACTTGATAATGTAGCAGGAAGGGGTGGAGCAAGAGAACACTGGAACCAAGCTACAGTCCATGCTGGTGACTGGAAGCAGTGGTAGCAGCAGTGGTGTCAGTGGCAGCAGTGTGAACTCCTTTTTCTTTGACCCAGACAGAATCTCTGCTAAGGACGCCTGCTGGGAACTGCCAGGGATGAGAACTGCAGAGGGGCTGGAGCTACTGGGAGCAAGCTGCCTGGATGCTGAGCAGTTGTCATGAGTGAGGAGAGGAGCATCTTTGCCTGAGGTAGCCTGTCCTGTTTTGAAGGCTTGAGAATGTGCGTGTTTAATACTTTAACTACATGTACCAACTTCATGACTGCTGTGTTGGCTTTGACTTTCTGGTTTGGGGACTCAATTTTCTGGTATTTGAATAAATGTTCTGGCTATATTTCTCATGTAGAGAGCCTGTTACACTTTGCAATTAATGACCACATCAGAAAATTTATAGTTTACTGTAGGCATTGTGAATACTGCATTGCTGATAAGAGATAGCACCTAAAGGGGGCATGGGAAGGTAGCTAACTTAAGGTATAGTAGAGAATGCCTTGAAAATTAGGAGCAGTCTGGGGAGGAAGGAAGACATGGCTGGACTTGATATCTACCTTAACATAATGGTTCTAGGAGGAAGAAGTCAATCAGAGGAAGAGACTTGTTATACCTGTTTATTGGTTTTCATTACTTTCTAAGAATTTATTAATAGATATCTAAACTATCTTAGATGATCTAGAGATCATATTCCATTTGGTCATTAGTAACTTCAAAGCTCATTTATCTGCTTATACTTAAGGTGTTTAATACACACACACGCACACACACACACACATACACACACACCTGCACTGACAAAATATGAGAGGCGCTATGGTACCGTGTGAACATGTTAATGTTTAGGAATGACTTTTCCCTGCTGGTCATTCATTAAATTCTCATGTTACCTATACTACTTTGGTATCTTAGAGCATGGAGACAGTTGAAATTACTTCATCTATTGGGCATAATTTCTAATTTTGAGAATTTGGGGCAATTGGCAGGATCAGAGAAAATGTCTAGTTCTCTGTCTTGTTGACCATGTGACCCCTCCTACTGTACATTCATGCATAATATCAGTTCTCAATGAATGTTGATTTGATGATGTTGATGTTCCCATTCCATACTTTGGCAAATCTATGATCTCATTAGTGTCTGTAGTTTTTTCATTATTCAGGTAGCAACTCATCCATCCAGAATCATTGAGTAATCAAATTTCAGTATGGGAATGAATCTAAAGCCTGTCCACCCAGTGCAAACAGATTTTCTTCATTATCTTCATTCCAGGCCTCTTCCTTTTTTCTTCTTTTTTTACCCAGTTCTCCATCTCCCAACTTAGGCTCCTATTTTCAGTTTGGTGATAGTTCTCCATTAATAGCTCAATCTGAAACCACTAGTTGGTGTCTTTTTGGACATTTTCATAGTAATCCAGGTCACTGCATCTTCCTGGCTCCACAGTTGCCACCCTGATATTTTGGGCTATTTTTGGTTGGAGGTCTTCATAATTACATACAAACCCAAAAGAAGGCAATACCTTTAAAACAGTAACTAGCAATATCTTAAAGAAAAATACATATTGGACAGAAATTCAATAAGAATTCCTGGAAGAGTCAAATTAATATGAGACAGAGATTAAAGAAAAAGAAAGAAAGAGAGAAAAAGAGAAAGAGAGAAAGTGAGAGAGAGAGAGAGAGAATAAAGTATTTTAAAAATAAAAAAAAGAGTGGCAGAGGAAGAACTGGGAAAAATAGAACTATGCAAGAAAATTATAGAGAATCAAGAGCTTGACAAAAGAAACATAAAAATGCTGAAGAATACAACTCCTTAAAAATAAAAATTGACCAAGTGGTAAAATGTCTCAAACTCTAAATAAAAAAGAAATACCTAATTAATTATTAACATTGTCCAAGTGGAAGTTAATGACTATAAAAAAATGGGGAAAAATGAAAAAAAAAGACAAAAGACAGAACAAAGAGAAGAAAATGTTAATTATTTCATAGAAACATTAACTGAACTAGAAGTACATGAAGGACAGTTGATTTAATAATAATTAGAGGGCCAGAAAGCCATGAGAAAATAATGAATTGATGCCCAGCTAACTTAAGGCCAGAAACCAAAGTCTTGACAGAATCTGCCAGTCACAAACTAGGAGCCAAGATGGTGGAGCAAAAACAGGACCTCTGTACAGCTCTGGCTTCAACAACTTGCAATACATATAAAAAATTACTCTGAACAAATTTTAGAGCTACAGAACCCACAAAGTGACAGAGAAAAACAAATCTCTCACTGAAGGCAGCCTTGCAGGCCTATGGGAAGGATTGAGCACACCCAGCTGGGAGCCAAGCACAGTCTTGTGTGATCGGCCTGATTCTTGCCCCAAGGTGGCCACTACCAGTGGTGGCTGGAGCAGACTTGAGGATAGTAAATCACAAGCAAATGTGGCAGTTTCCAAACTTCTTAAACCATAATCTCCAAAGAAAAAGTAAAATGTCAGTGGGGAACTCTGTTGGAAAAGGGGGATGGAAGAGCATGGTCCAACACCTACCCCTAGGGTGAGAAACAGTGGATGTTTGGTGGCAGCAGCTCCTGCTGTGTGGCTGCCTCCAGAGCTCCTGGCCTGCAGATTGTAGGGGGAACAAGTGATCATTCAAAGGGTAATCACTCTTGCTTTAAATTGCTTTGATTTGGAACATAATCTTGGGTGATAGTGCTGGGGTATGTGGCAAGTGTGCCAGAGCTTATGGTGTCTATAGAGAGGGCATCCTTTTAATAGCTCAGCCAGCTGCAAAATCTCCAGTGGTTTCAGATAAATCTCTCTCCATTCAGGAAGCAGAGTTAAACCGTGGCAAGAATTCAGAAGTCAAGTAATTGACTACTAAGATGAGTAAACAGAGGAAGCACAATAAGACCATAGAATCCTTTTGTGGGGGACAAAAAGGATCAAAGCATGGAATAGGAGGCAGACAATGAAGTCAGAATTCTGGCATCCAAAGCATCCAAGAAAAATATGAATTGGTTACAGGTCATGGAGTAGCTCAAGAAGGATTTTAAAAATCAAGTAAGAGAAGTGGAGGAAAAATTGGAAAGAGAAATGAGAATGATTCAGGAAAATCATGAAAAGCAACTCAACAGCCTGCTAAAGGAGAGCCAAAAAATACTGAAGTAAATAACACCTTAAAAACAGACTAACACAAATGGCAAAGACGCCCAAAAAAAAATAAGGAGAAGAATGCTTTTAAAAGACAAATTTGCTAGATGGAAAAGAAATTTCAAAAACTCACTGAAGAGAATAACTCCTTCAAAATCAGATTGGAACAACTGGAAGATAATGAATTTATGAGACATTACTTTAAAACAGATCCAAACAATTGAAAAAATAGAAGGCAATGTGAAATATCTCAATTAAAAAAAACACTGACCTGGAAAAAAATCCAGGAGAGACAATTTAAAATTATTGGACTACATGAAAGCCATGATGAAAAAGAGCCTAGACAACAACTTTCAGGAAATTATTAAGTGAAATTTCCCTGATATTCTAGAAACAAAGAACAAAAGAGAAATGTAAACAATTCAATGATTACCTTTTGAAAAATATCCCAAAAGAGAAAATTCCTAGAAATATTATAATCAAATTACAGAGTTCCCAGGTAAAGGAGAAAATACTGCAAGCAGTCAGGAAGAAACAATTTGAGTATTGTGGAAAAGCAATCAGGATAACACAAGAATTAGCAGCTACTACATTAAGGTATCTAAGGGTTTGGAATATGATGTTCTGGAGGTTAAAGAAGCTAGGATTAAAATCAAGAATCCCCTACTCACCAAAACTGAGTATAATGTTTCAGGGAAAAATGTGGTCATTCATTGAAATAGAGGATTTTCAAGCATTCTTGATGAAAAACCAGAGCTGAACAAAAAATTTGACTTTCAAATACAAGAAGCAAGGGGAGCATGAGAAGGTAAAAACAAAAAAGAAACAGTAAAGAACTTATTAAAGTTGAACTATTTACATTCCTACATGGAAAATGGCAATTGTAACTCATGAGACTTTTCTCAGTATGAGGACAGTTACAGGGAATATGCATGTATGTGTGTATGTATGTGGATATGCATACATGTATTATGTATGTGTATGCAAATTAGTTGTTTGTATGAGTATATACATGTATATGTGTGTATGCATCTGTGTATAAATAGGAGGGTGATGTGTGTATAAATATATATGTGAATATGTGCATATGTGTATACATGTATACATTGACAGAGGGTACAGGATGAGTTGAATATAAAGGGATGATATCTAAAAAAATAAAATTAAGATGTGAGAGAGGAATATGTTGGGAGGTGGAGAAATGGAGAGAGAGATTAGAGTAAACTATCTCACATAAAAGAGGCAACAAAAAATTGTTAAAGTGGAGGGGAAGAGGAGGAAGGTGAAAGGGAATGGGTCAACCCTACTATCATTTAGTTTGGCTAAGGAGAGAATTACATGCACAGTTGGGTATCTTGCCCTACAGGAAAATAGGGGGAAGGGGACAATGATAGAAGTTCAAGCAGAATGGGAGAGAGGGTAGTTAAAAACAAACAGTTTTGGAAAGGGACAAGGTCAAAGGAGAAAATAGAATAATTGGGACCAGCACAGGACGATGGGAATTAGAGTTAGTCTTTCAAAATATAGCTATTGTGGAAATGTTTTGTATAATTACACATGTAACCCTATATTGAATTGTTTATCTAACCAAGGTGATGCATGAAGAGGGAAGAAGGGAAAATCTGTAACTCAAGGTTTTAAAAACAAATGTTTTAAAAAATATTACGTGTAACTGTGAAATAAGATATACAGGAACTGGAGTATAGAAATCCATCTTGCCATAGTAGGAAGTGGAAGGGGTCCGTGGGGGAGGACATCAGAGAGAACGAATTGGGGGATATGGTATTCCATAGGCTTTCTATTTTGGGGTAGGTGTAGGGGAAAGAGGCAGAGAAAAATTTGTAACTCAAAATCTTGTGGAAATGAATGTTGAAAACTAGGAAGGAAGGAAAGAAGAAAGGAAGGAAGGAAGGAAGGAAGGAAGGAAGGAAGGAAGGAAGGAAGGAAGGAAGGAAGGAAGGAAGGAAGGAAGGAAGGAAGGATAAAAAGAACATACCAGTCACTTCCTGAAAGAGAAATTAGAACAAAATCCTCAGGGATATTAGAGCAAAATACAGAGCAACCAAGTAAAGGAGACAATATTGAAAGAAAAACACAAATACTATGAAGCCACAGTCAGGATCACATAAGATGTGGCAAATTCCATTTGAAAGTAATGGAGAACTTAGGATATAATATTCTGAAAGGTGAAGAGGTAGGATCACAAAGAAGAATAAACTAGCTTACAAAACTGCATACAAATTGACAGAAAAGGTGGGCATCTACTTCATAAATAACTTTCAAAAATTCCACATGAAAAGATTAGAGTTAAATAGAAAATTTGACATTAAAATATAAAATTCAAAAGAAGTACACAAAAGTAAACATGAGGGGAAATATTATAAACATTTAACAAAGGCTAAATTTCTATATAGGAAGATGCTATATCATCACCAGGGAAATTAGATGACATCCACTTAAAAGTGACTAGGTGTAAGTTTATTATGTTGCCATAATTTCAAAAGAAAAATGAAAGCGTTGGAATGAGGGATACACTGGGAAAAGAGGAAAGGCAGAGGGAGAATGGGGTTAATAATATCATATAAATGAAATACAGAAGGAACACTTTATACAGTGGAGTGGAGAACTGGGGTGGCAGATAGCTGATGCTTGAACCTCAGTCTCAACTGTAATGGTTCAAGGAGGTAAGGACATAGTTATGCATACTTTAATACAGAAATTCATCTTACCGAACAGAGAAATACAATGGAAGGAAACTAAGAAAAAATTCAGAACAATAGGGAAAAAAGTTTAAGTGATGTAGTTCTCAGAGGCAGAATAGACTCCTGAAGAGATGTTAAAAATATAGGATAGTTAAATATGAGAGAATAGCACACAATCATCTTGGAATTTACTGTTTAATAAGACAATAAGAAACAAACCCTGATCTAAGTTATATTTAATATTTTCTTTAATGTGGCACAAAAGGAACCATATGAAATATTATATAAGATCTGTGGGGCTTTTACCAATTGGTTTTTATTTTACTTTTTCAAAACATTTGTTCTTTTGATTTTGAGTTCTAAATTACCTTCTTTATCTATTGTCAAGGTAAGCAATAGGATACTTATTATACAATGTAATAAATTTCAATATCAGCCAACAATCATTACTTTGGATATAGGGAACTGAGAAAATATTATATTCATATCTATTTCTTAATTAATAAATGATGAAGGCATGTGAACAACTTTTAGAAGAAGAAATAGAAAGTATCACTAATTATTTGAGAGATATATTCTCAATAACTAATAATAAGAGAAATACAAATTAAATAACTCCTAGGTACCAAGTCACATTCATCAGATTGGCTACCATGACAGACAAGAAGGATAACAAATGCTGCACTGGATGTCAGAAAATAGGTACACTGATGCACTATTGGTGGAATTTTAAATTATCCCAATAATTCTGGAGAATAAGTTGGAATTACACCCACAAAACAGGAAGTGTGTCTATAATGATTTAATTCAGCAATACCACTACTAGGATCATACCCTAAATACAGTGAAGAAACAGGAAAATAATTCATAATTATATCATTTATAATAGTTTCTTTTGAGATGACAAAGAACTGGAAAAGGAGGGGATGCCCATCAATTGGAGAATGTCTAAACAAGTTCTCATCAATAAATGTGATGTAATGCTTTTGTACTGAAGGAAATAGAAGAGATGGTTTCAGAATGATGTTCAAAGAATTTGATGAATTAATGCAAAGCAAAGTGACCAGTACCAGGAGGACAATTTACACAGTAATGAAATATTGTAGAGATAATCAACTGAAATACTAAACAACTCTGATCCATACAATGATGCAACACAGTTCCAAAGGACTCATGCTGAAAAATGTCATCCACTTCCAGATAGAGAACAGATATGTTCAGGATTGAGATTGAAGCATTTTCCTCTTTCTTTTCTTTTCTTTTCAGAACCTGGCTAACGTGGGGATTCATTTAGCATGAATTCATATATGTAATGATTACTGTATTTCTTGCCTTCTTAATAGGGGGTAGGAGGTAAAGAGAGGGAGAGTATTTGGAACTGGAAATATAATAAGATTATAAACATTATAATTCCTAGAATAGAGTGACATTTTTAAAATATATTTTTGTTCTTCATTTATCTTATCTTAGTCTCACCCATGTCTTTCCTTGAATCATGTTTAGTGATCTTATCTAACACTCTGGAGGCCTTATTTTGTTTCTTTTAATAGCAGCATTCAGCCACTCAGATGTCCATCTGAGATTTCTTATCTCCACTACATAAATAAGTGGCCAATATCCTTATCCAGTCATGTGTGCCTCAATGAGGTCTATTACACCATTTCTGATGTCTACCTAATCCTTGGTAATATGTTTTATATTCTATTTATTGTTATTGTTATTGTCATTGTTATAAATATTGTTATAAATAACAATATTTATAGTTATTGTCATCATTTATAGTCATATATGTGTGTATATATGTATATATACATACATACATATATATATATATATATATATATATATATATATATATATATATATATATATATATATATATATTCCATTTGGTGGTAGCTCTGTGGCACAGTACATAGAATAATGGGCTTAGAGTCAGGAAAACCTAAGTGCAAATCAGCCCTCAGAAACTTCCTAGATAAGTGATGTTGGACATGCCACTTAGCCATTATTTGCCATTGGAGAAGGAAATGGAAAAGTTTCAGTGTCTTTATCAAGAAAACTCCAAGGCCAGATATGCACAGGGTCATGAAGATTCAGAAATGCCTGAACAATGACAAAATCTTCCGTTACCCTTTGAAAAATCTTGTAATTTTGTTTTATTCTGTGGTATTCATATTCCATTTTCACATTAACATAGCATTATCAGAAATTTGTGGCTGTGAAAAGAATATATGGAAGGCATTCAACATCTTGGGAACATAAAAAAGAGCAATAAATGTTCCAAATAAGAAAGACCACTTCCCCCTAATATTGAATTCAGAGCTTAAATAATTTTCCATTTGCAGTACCTGCCCATAATTCATGTACTGATAGAGGAACACATGAGAAGCAACTAGATAGATAGATTGAAATAGAGATGATTGAGATAGAGATGGGGTAAATATAAACTGTGTCATAATATGGATAATATATTCTTCATTCATTTTGTTTTCCAATATAATTAAGACTTCAATCTCTTTTTAGTGGCTAATGATTTGACTGTCAATGGATTATTCTGGAATTTGATGTAAATAGCCCTACTAGTTGTAAGCATAAACATCTTATGAACCTCACTAACAATATAAACCCACTTTTATATGTGGATTCTCATAATGTTTTTCTTCACTTTATATTAACAAATTCCTCTTAGAGAGAAGACAATAATCTTTCTTGGGTTTTGGTGAAAAAAGTTTATAAAGCAACAGTACAATTGACTGAGATATTGTTGAAGAAAATCAAACTAGCACCTCTTTGGGCAGCCATGCTATAATTTCTCCCTCCTCCTTTCTCCTCCTGACCTGATGTTGTATTGTTGCATATCCCAGCCACTCTGTATGGATTTTTGTGAAGTTATGTGTGAAGTGTATACCTCATTGTAGTATATGCAAGCAAAACAGCACTATCCTAAAAATGTGTGGAGTAAGCTACATATTGTAGCTATAGGTAGATACATACAAATATGGGTGTACATGTGTGTATATATATATATATACACATACACATACATATATGTATATATGTATATGCATACACCCTTATATGTATGAATGCATGTATTATATAGAGAGGAAGCACGGTGTATTTATTACATACCAAACAAATTTAATGATGAGTGGATAAGAATATTAACTACTTAACTACTGAGAATGAAGAAGCTCAGATGGGCAGAAAAGCTGAATGCTGCATTCTTATCAATGAAATATTAAAAGAATCAAACAAGGCCTCCAGAATATTTGATAAGTAAAATACACACAGACACACCCACTCACACCCACCCCACACACGTATAGATATAGATATAGATGCTGAGGCATATTTCTCAACAAAAAATCAACCTTCTTAATGAGGGTTAAATAAATGCAGTGGATAGAATACAGGGCCTGGAGTCAGGAAAACCTGAGTTCCTATTTGGCCTCAGACACTTACTAGATGTGTTTCCTTGGGCATTTTACTTAATCTTTGTCTGATTCAGTTTCCTCATCCACAAAATTAGGGCAAAATAGCACCTCTCTCCCAGAGTTGTGAAGTTCAAATGAAATAATGATTATATAGTTCTTAGTGTAGTGTCTAACATATAATAAGGGCAACACAAAGATTGACTGTTATTATTTCAATTCACCTGATTTGGGAAAGGAGAAAAGGAAGGGAAGAGGATCTTACCAAATTTAATATATTATACAAATGTAGTCAAAATAAAGAAATCACAAGAAAATGGAAAATTTGCCAATATCACTAATGGATAATGATGCAACAATTTTAATTGAAATATTTTCAAAGAGGTACCATTACATAGGAAAAATATTATAATGAGAGGATTTCATTTATGCCAGGAATGAAAGTTTAGTTCAACATCATGAAAACCACAAGCATAATAATCCATATTAGCAACATGAACAAAAAAGTGATCTGATTATATGACCAGATGCAGAACAAGTTTTTTCCAAACAAAACATAATATATTGAAAAAAATGAAAATAGGGATAAATGTGTTTCTCTTAATAAAGTAGTATCTATTCAAAACCCAAAATCATCATTAAAAGTAATGATGATTATGATTCAAAAACTCTTAACCCTTCCCTTCTTTCTCCATGCAATTTAGACTAATTTCTCCTTTAAAGATATTGAACCCAATATTAAGCTCTGGTTGGCTCAGAGGAATGTAGTTTTAGGTTATTAACATCATTTATTAGATAACTCTTTCTCACAAAACATTTTTAAGAGGAGTAGGGAGGGAAAGAGAGAAGAAAAAATATTTTGGAAGGAAACAAAACATAAATGATCATAATTGTGAATGTGAATAAAATTACTTCACCCATAAAACAGAAGAGAATTACAGACTATATAAAAAAGTGTTATACAAAATTTTAAGTACAAGAACATAACTGAAACAGATTCACAAAGTTAAAATAAGAAGCTAAAGCAAAATCTATTTTACCTTAGCCAGAACTCATTCTCTGGCAATGGCAGAGAGACTTGATTAACCCATATTGAAGATAATGAATACACATAAACAAGAACACATGTGTATGCAATAGCATAAAATTTGAATATTTAAATAAATTAAATTACTTTTAAGTATAAAGAAGAAAAATAAACTTTGAATGGAGATGTTAATGATATTCTTTATTAACTATGCACATCCAAAAATGAAATAAACAATAAAAAGTTAGGGACTAGGATATAATTTTAGAAAAGCTACATAGTAAAGACCTCTGATAATTAATGAAACGAAATACAAAAAATACATTTTTATCATTTGTGCTTGCCATGTTTGCAAAATTACATTCAGGGCAGAAAATGTTATAAAATGTAGAACAGCAGAGCTATGAACAATTTTAAGACCAAAAGGAGATAATGATATTTTTTAAAAAAGGATTCAGTCTCAGAAAAAAAAATAGATTCAGTCAAAAGTCACTCTTCCAAAAGTAATGACAGGAGACAGAAATATAAACAAATTCCATCAAGTATTCAAACACATGGAAAATCATATATGCTTTTAGAAAACATAGTCAAGGATGCAGTTTTACCTAATTTCTTCTATGACAGAAATGTGATCTTGTTATCTAACCAAGGAGAGTGAAAACAGTTAAAGAAAGCTATACAACAATATCCTTAAGAAATAATGATGCAAAAATTTGAGTAAAATATTATCAATAGGATTATATCAATATATAACAAAGATCATACACTATGAAGAGATTAGGTTTATACCATGAATAGAACTTTGATTCAATATTAAGGAAACAAAAAAACTTAATCATGTTAGTAGCCATAACAACAATCATATTATGACAATATATGAAAAAAAATTACAAAAGAGATCATCCATTCCTGAAAAAAAATAATAGAAAACAAAAATATAGAGACTTTTCCTCAATATGGCAAGATGCATCTATTTAAAACTGTCAGTAACCATTGTATGTAATCAACAAATAATGGTTTTTCAGTAAAATGTAAAGATGTTTATTACCGAAAAAAACCCATTTTATATAGTACTAAAAACCCTAGTAACAATAAAAAAACAAAAGAACAACAAAAGAAATTGATGTACTAAGCATAAACTGAGAGAAAATATCCTTCTTCCAAGATAACAGATGGCTAACTTAGAGAACCTTAAGGACTCAAAATAAAAACAACTAAATAAATACAGCAAAAGTTTAAGGGTTAACATAACTACAAAGACATCAGAATTTCTATTAATTATCCAGGAAACCCATTAAGAAGTTTTGAAAAGGAAAACATTTAAATCACTATAATGTGCATAGAATATTTGAGAATCTGTCTGACATATGCACACAGTGAGTCCATGAATACAACTTTAAAACTCTTTTTACAAAAGTATAAGATTTATTAATTTTAGAGACACAGGTTAATGGGTAAGGCAAAACAATTAAATAAAATTTACAAAACTGTCTATATTAACTTATTTATTCAGTACTATACTGATCAACTTATTGAAGAACAACTTTATTGATTTAGAAAAAAACTATATTGGAATTGATCTGGAAAAAGAGGTCAACAATCTCAGTGGGAAAAAAATGGAACAAAAAGTGGGGAAAAAGGGAACCAAGCGATTCCAAATTTCAAATTATAACACAAAGCAGTTAATTAATTATTATTAATGATTGATTATTGAAGAAAAACATCTGAAATAAATGCAACATTAATATTGCTTTTATATTAAAAGTTTTAATACAATTATAAACACATGCAATTGACAGAGACTTCAAAATGTTCTCAATGTACATATAAATATGTATATTTGCATGTGTGTGTATCTAATTGGAAACTAAATAACTTAATCCTAAAGAATGAGTGGGTCAAACAAGAAATTATAGAAGCAATCAGTAACTTCATTGAAGAGGATAACAATGACAAGATACCAAAACTTGTGGGATACAGCAACGGCAATTCTTAGGGGAAGTTTTATATCACAGAATTAATATGTGAATAAATTAAACAAAATGGATATCAATACATTGGGCATGTAATTTTAAAAGGTAGAAAAAAAACAAATTGGAAATCAATTAAATACTAAATTATAAACAATGAAAACAAAAGGAGAGATTAACAAAACTGAAATTAAGAAAACTATTGAATTACTAAATAAAACTAAAGGCTGGTTTAAGGGGGGGGGAAACAACAAAATTGATAGACCTTTAGTCAATATGATTAAAAAATAATGAAGTAAACAAAGTTACAAATATCAAAAATGAAAGGCTGAATCTACTTCCAATGAAGAGGAAATTAAAACAATAAATTATGAGTTATTTTGCCCAACTGTATGCACATCAATTCAACAATCTTAGTGAAATGGGTGAATATTTACAAAAATATAAGTTACCCAGACTAATTGAAGAGGAAGTAAGGTACTTAAATAAATGTGTCTCAGAAAAAGAAATCAAACAAGCCATCAAATAATTCCCTAGGAAAAAATCTCTAGGGCCAGATGGATTTACTAGTGACTTCTATAAAAAATGTAAAGAAAAATTAATTCCAGAACTCTACAAACTATTTGGAAAAGCTGATGAAAAAAAGTATTACGAAATTCACTTTATGACATAAATATGGTACTGATACCTAAATCAGGAACAGACAAAATGGAGAAAGAAAATTATAGACCAATTACCCTCATGAATATAGATGCAAAAATTTTAAATGAAATATTAGCAAAAAAATTACAGCAACTAATTGTAAAAATTATGCACTTTGATCAGGTAGGATTTATTCCAGAAACACAAAGATGGTTCAATATTAGGAAAACTATCAGTATAATTGATTATATCAACAATAAAACTAACAGAAACCATATGATTATCTCAATAGATGCAAAAAAGGGTTTTGACAAAATACAACATCCATTCATATTAAAAAACATTAAAAATGGAATAAACATATTCTTCCTCAAAATGATAGGTACCATCTATTTAAAGCCATCAGCAAGTATTATATGTAATGGGGATAACCTAGAAACATTTCCAATAAGATCAAGGATGCAACAAAGTTGTCCACTATCACCCCTCTAATTTAATCTTGTACTAGAAATATTAGCAGCAGCAATGAGAAGAAAAAGAAACTGAAGGAAGCAAATTAGGAAAAGAAGAGACTAAGCTATCACTCTTTGCAAAGGATATGATGATATACCTAGAAAATCCTAGCAAATCAAGTAAAAAACTGCTTGAGACAATACATTTGACAAAGTTGCAGGATATAAAATAAATCCACATTAATCCTCACCATTCCTATATATTTATAACAAAATCCAACAGCAAGAGATAGTAAAAGAAGTCCAATTTAAAGTTAATGTAGACATAATAAAATATTTGGGAATCTACCTGCCAAAACAAACCCAGGACTTATAGGAATACAACTACAAAACACTTTTCACACAAATAAAGTCAGATCTAACTAATTGAAAAACATCAATTGCTAGTATCTGGGTCAAGTTAATATAATAAAAATGACAATTTTACCTAAATAAAATTGCATATTCACTGCTATACCAATCAATATTGGGGCAGCTACGTGGCCCAGTGAATACAGCACCAGCCCTGAAGTCAGGAGGACCTGAATTCGGATCTGGCCTCAAACACTTAACACTTGCTGGCAATATGACTTCAGGCAAATCTCTTAACCCTAACTGCCCTTCAAGAAAAAGCAAAAACAAAAAACAAAAACAAAACTAACTTAGCAGTCAGTCTACTGAAAAATTACTTTATAGAGCTGAAAAAAATAGTAACAAAATTCATTTGGAAGAACAGAAAGTCCAGCATATCAAGGGAATTAATCAAAAGAAATGCTGGAGAAGGTGGTCTAGTTGTACCAGACTTTAATCTGTATCATAAGGCAGCAGTCATCAAAACTTTGTAGTGCTGGCTGAGGAATAGAGTAGTGGATCAGTGGAAAAGTTTGGTTACACAAGATGTAGCAGTCAATGAATATATTAATCTACTGTTTGATAAACCCAAAGACCCCAGTTTTGGGGAAAAGAATTCAGTATTTTACAAAAACTGCTGGGAAAACCAGAATATTGTATGGTTGAAACTGGGCATAAACCAATATATAACACAATATACCAAAATAAAGTCTAAATAGGTGCATGATCTAGGTTTAAAGACTAATACTGTAAGCAATCTGGGAGAGCAAGGAATGGTTTACCTGTCAGATTTATGGAGAAGGGAAGACTTTATGACCAAATAAAAGTTAGAGAGCATTATAAAGTGTGAAATGGATAATTTTGATTACATTAAATTGAAAAGTTTCTGCACAAAGCCAATGTAACAAAGATTAAGAGGGAAGTGGGAAATTGGGAAAGAATTTTTACAACCAGTGTCTCTGATAAAGCCCTCGTTTCTAAAATATACAGAAAACTGAGTCAAAGCCATAAATACAAGTCATTTCCCTATTGACAAATGGTCAAAAGATATGAATAAGCAATTTTCAGAGGAAGTAATTAAAGATATTGGGGTGGAGTTAAGATGGTGGCATAGAAGCAGGAAAAGTCCATGCCTCCCTCCATAGCTACCTGAAATACCTATGAAATATGACTCTAAACAAATTGTAGAGCTGGACAGCACATAAAGTGACAGAAAAAAGAAATCTCCCTTTGAAGGAATATTATAGTCAGGTTCTGGAGTTGCCAGATCAAGAAGAAAATATTGCAAGCAGCCAAGAAGAAAAAAATTTGAATATTGTGGAAACACAATAGGATAACATAGGATCTAGCAGCTTCTACATTAAGGGATTATAGGACTTGGAATATGATATAGTGTAGATCAAAGGAGATAAGAATTAAATCAAAAATCACCTACCCAGCAAAACTAAATATAATGTTTCAGGGTAATATATGGTCATTCAATGAGGTAGAGGACTTTCAAGCATTCTTGATGAATAAACCGGAGGTAAATAGAAAATTTAACATTCAAATACAAGATGCCAGAGAAGCATGAGAAGGTAAACAGGGACAAGAATTCATAAGGAACTTATCAAAGTTGAACTATTTATATGCCTACATGGAAAAAGGTTAATTGTAATTGATGAAACATTTCTCAGTATAAGGATAGTTGAAGGGAATATAAATATTCATGTGCGTATATGTGTCTGTATATATCTATATATCTATATATATATATATATATACATATACACACACACATACATATATAAGAGGGTATATATGCATCTGAATATATATGTGAGTGTGTGTATATATGTATAAAGGTATACATAGGCAGAGGGCACATGATCCATTGAATAGGAAGGGATGATATTTAAAAGGTGAAATTTAGAGGTGAGAGAGGAATAAAATGAGTGGAGATAGGAAGAGGCAGAATGGGGTAAATTATCTCTTTTAGAAGATGCAAAGGATAACTGTTACAATGGAGGGGAAAAAAAGGAAGGCAAAAGGGAATAGGTCAACCTTTCTCTCATTGAATTTGGCTTCAGGACAGAATGACATATATTCTAAACTGGGTATCTTACCCTACAGGAGAGTAGGGGAGAAGGTGATGAGAGGGTGGATGATGGAGGGGAGGGGAGTTAGGAGAGGAGGGTAGTTAGAAGCACACATTTTTTAAAGGGACAGGGACAAAAGACAATAGGACAAATGGGGGGCAGGATAGGATAGAGAAAAATACCATCAGTCTTTCACAATATATTCACTATGGAAATGTTTTGCATAATGACATGTACAAACTATATTGAATTGCTTATCTTCCCAGTAAGGGTGGGTGATGAGGGAGGTAGGGAAAGAATCTGGAATTCAAAGTAATAAAACCAAATGCTTAAAATGCTATTATTATTACTTTTATTACTGTTATTATTATTCATATGCAACTGGGAAATAAAATATACAGGAACTGGGGTATGGAGATCCATCTTGCCCTACCAGAAAGTCACAGGGGGTATTAGGGAGGATATAGTAGAGACTGAATTGGGGGAGGGAGTATACAATGGGATCCCTGTTTTGAGGTGGTGAGAAGGGAAAGACAGGGAGAAAATTTGTAACTCAAAATCTTGTGGAAATGTATTATGTAAACTAAAAAATAAACATAAAAGTTAATTTTAAAAGAAATTAAAATATGTATCAGCATATGAAAAATGCTCTAAATCACTATTGATTATTGAAAATCAGATTAATACAACTCTGAGGTACCACATCTTACCAGTCAGATTGGCTAAAATGACAAAACATAAAAATGACAAATGCTGGAGAGGATGTGGAAAAATTGGAAAACTAATGCATTGTTGGTGGAGTTGTGAACTGATTCAGCCATTCTGGAGAACAATCTGCAACTATGCCCAAAAAGGTATGAATAATTGCATACCCTTTGACCCAGCAATACCACTTCTATGGTTGTATCCAAAAGGAATCATACAAGTTGGAGGAAGACCCTTATGTACAAAAAATATTTATAGCACCTCTTTTTGTGGTGGCAAAGTATTGGAAAATAAGAGGATGCCCATCATTTGGAGCATGGTTCATCAAGTTGTGGTATATGAATGTAATGTAATACTATTGTGCTATAGGAAATGAGGAGCAGACATACTTCATATTTACCTGGAGAAACTTATACAAACTGATGCTTAGTGAAAAGAGCAGAACCAGGAGGAATCTCTACACAATTACAGACAGAAGGTATGTGTGACCACCAGTGTTTATACACTGAACTCTTCTCATCAATGCAAGGTTATAAGAGAACTCCAAAAGACTTGATGCAAAGAAATGTCTACATTCAGAGAAAGACCTAGAAAGATACAGAAAGAACAGCATTTGAATACAGATTGAAGCAAAGTACCTGCTCTCTTTTTTGAATTTTGGTTTTGTTTCCTCTTTCCCACTGTTCATTCCATCTATTACAATCTTTCTTTACAACCTGACTAATATCTAACATGAAAGTAATTGCATATTCTATCTTTGATTGCATGCCACCATGGGGTGGGGGGAGTAGGAAGGAGGAAGGGGAGAAATTTTGAAACTCAAGGGATTGTGGAACTGAATCTTATAAACTAAAAGTAAACAAACAAATTAATAAAGAAAAAAATGAGAAAAAAATTTCATAATTAGTGGCAAAAATACTTTACAATGTCAACAAGCAATCATGACTTCATGAAACTTCTGTGAAAACTAGGTTCATTACAAGAAAAATGAAGATGTACGTGGACCCCAAGGCCAGAACAAAGTGTTCACAACCCACGCAAAAATTGGCATATTTATGACAATACAGCAAAGGAAGAAACTAGAAATCTCCACCTAAAAGAATGTGGCATAGGAAGAGGGAGGTGCAGTAAAGGTAGGAAAAGGACAACAGTCATCCCAAAGGGGAGGAGCAAGGCTATGACAAAAGGAGAATTCTTTTTTTTTAGAACCACTAAACTATGAAGAACTAATGGTCTGCTTATCTACAAGGATGCCAGCTGCACAAAAAGTTTCTCAGCCTAGTGCAGACTAACACCTGTCCTGACTCTGAAGGACACATGAGGAATCTACCTTTGGACGCAAACAATAAGTTATGTCACTTCAAGATGGGAGTGAATGATTTATACTTGATAAATTCAAGGCCTTCTGCACACTCTGAGTGCGGTGTTTCTTGAAAAGGCATAAACTCAAGAAGTCAAGGCCAGGGGACCCCTTCACATTCCTTAACAACAGGATCAAATAAAGCATGAAGAGAATTCTTAATCAGTTTCCTTTTTGATACCAAGACAATTTCATCTTTCTTAACACAAGTCATTCTATAATTATTAATAAAACATTAGAACACAAAGGATTCCTTTAAATATTGGTTTATTATAAATTAATGTACTTCATGAAAAAAGTCCGTAAGAAATTTACAAAACACTTACAAAAATAGATTAGATTCACTGAGAAAATAAAAGGGAGTAGGGGAAGAGCCAAACAGTACCAGAAGAACAATGAGTAACTTATTAATTTACTAATTATTGAAGAAACCACACAAGTCACCATTTATATTGCCTTTATTGTTTATCTCAAAGCATTTGACTCAGTTCTACACTTATAGATTAAAAAAGGAAGTCACAAACAAAATATAAACCCAAATATAGTGACTATAATAGAAAATATGATGCACACATAAAAACAGTTCTCTATTTAAAGCACAATTATTCTTATAATGTATATGGTTATAATGTAACCATAAATATCAAACATGATAATTTCCAAGGAGCAAATATTATTTCTCTATGGTTCTGTCTAGACTTAAATCAATTATCATTATTCCTGATTAGAACTGAGTATGGTTTTTAAGTCAAATAGGAAGCAATAATAAATACTAAAATTTTTAGTCACTTAATTCACCTCAATGAATTCATGTTCTTTAAATCCACTGAAAAGCCTATTAAATAGGTACTTCACCCCAAGGAAATGCTCTCCAACAATAAAAAAAATGTCAGTTGGCCAAGATGGCTATGGAAGTTCAGTGTTTACTAAGGAAGAAGTGAAACTGAAGGACTTAAAATTGAATCTGGAGGTAAACTCAAAAAAAATGGATAAAGGCATAAACCACTAAATACATAGAGTGTAAACAAAGACTATCCTTGGATGAAACCTACGTGGAAACTAAGTTCCAAGAATGCAACCAAAAGATAATCGATGAATTTAAACTACAATGTATTGATGAAGGAATGCAGAATAAATGACTGAGATAGATAGATTTGTTTCTAGGAAGGGAAAGATTTATGATAGTTCTTCAGTCAACAGAAATGGGAGAAAAATAACCCTTGAGAAGTCTGGAATTATTAATAAATGCAGATTCTTTGATAAGATGGTGGAAACTGTAAAACATCACTCTGCAGATAGTGAAAATTTAACAAATTCACATAATATGCAGAATAACAGGATCAAGTGGATATAACTATGAAAGACACTGTTTGATGAGCTATCAGACTGTAAATCGCCATCTTATAAACATAGCTCCTAAAATATCCTTGAGAATTGAAGAAAAGATAAAAACACAACTGTACCATAACTAGACAATAATCACAGACAGTATTATTTCTCAAAGCTGGCAGTTATCCATAACAATGGGATTTTCGTGGCAAAGATATCCAAGTGGTTTGCCATTTATTTCCTTGGCTCTTTTTCCATATGAGGAAACTGAGGCAAACTGGGTTAAGTGACTTGTCCAAGATCATACAACTAGTATGTATCTGAAGTCAAAATGGAATTCTGGTCTTCCTGAGTGGACCCAACACTTTTTTTTTCACTGTGCCACCTAGCCACCCAAAAAATAACAGATAACATGAGAAAAGAGGAACATTAATGTTCAACTGTTTATAATCTTTGATTCAACATTCAACTAACAGTACTATACATAAAAGTGATCAAATAAAGTGGCATATGTATACAAAGATTTACAGCAGCTTTGTATGTGTGTGTCTATATCTGTGTGTGTCTATGTCTGTGTGTATGTGCAGTGACAAAGTGTTGCAAAATGAGTTATTGAAATGCTTATATGAATGTACTACATTAATATTGTACTCTAAGAAGTCAGAAACAGGAATGTGAACAGAAATAGAGGGACATTTTCTACACTAGCAACACAATTGTAAAGGCAAATATACTTTTTTTTGGAGGGGAAAAATAGAGCAATTGGGGTTAAGTGACATGAACAAGGTCACATGGGTAGTTTTTGTGCTAAATATTTGAGGCCAGATTTGAACTCAGGTCCTCCTGACTCCAGGATTAGTGCTTTATTCACTACACCACCTAGCCACCCTGCAAATATGCTTCTAAAGATTAAGAATAAGGACTCTTACCAGCAAACTGGTATTTCTACTAGTCAATACAAACCAAGAGGAAGGGTTAAAAACAGAAATTCCATTCAAAATTGCTATAAACGTATAATCTATTTAGGAGTCTATCAAGATAAAAACAGTAACTATATGAATGCAACAGCATTTCATAATGGTAGAAATAAATAATTATAGAAATACTATTTATTCATGAGTAGGCCATGACAATAACATCAAAATGGCAATATTGCCTAAATTGATTTACTAATTTGGTGATATACTAAACAAATTAGCAAAGGATTAGTTTTTCGAGTGAGAGGAAATAGTAACAAAATGCATCCAAAGGAACAAAATCTCAAAAATCACAGAGGTAATAAAAAAAGTACAAATGAAATAGGCCTAACAGTACCAGATCACAAACTATGCTACAAGATAGTAACCTTCAAAATTATTTATGCTAGTTCAAAAACAGACGGAACAATCAATGGAACAGATTAATCCTGCAACATAAAGAAGAAAAAGAATATGGTAGCCTAGTGTTAGATAAACCTAAAGATCCCAGCTATTGATGTAAGGACTATGATTTGTTCAGGGCTTTCCCAATTAATAGTATGCACTTAAGTTCTAGGTCTTTGAGACTGTGACACAATTGTGATATACATACATACATACATACATACATATATATATACATACATATATATAACCTTTTCTTCTGTCTTCAGTGTAGAGGCATAGTATTTGCATTGCTGGGTCAATGAGTATGTTATTTTAGTGGTGTTACATGCTGTAAAGCCAAGCATGAGCAGCTTTCCAGAAGACTGCTGCTATGAATATCTTCAAGGTTCTGATTACATAGAATAGGAAACTCTCTATTTCTTCAGTAACTAACTAAAACAAAACACTGACAGAAAAAAATACATTCACAATGTTATAACATAACAACTTACAAAACAAAATAACCATGAAGTTTTCACTAAAGTGGGCACATAATTTTAAGCAAAATATATCATTCTGTAATAACTAACTCAATCTTTCTTCAGGAGGCAAGCCTCCTTAATAAACACAAAGTACAAAGGTTGAAGCTCCCTATCCCTAGGTCACATTGTCTTAATCTCTCAGTCAAAAAGTCTTCAAGGAGAGGCCTTTTCGTCTTGACTTGAGGCAGGCTCTCAGCTTCCGTGTTTCCTCTTCCATGATCCCAGCTCCTGTCTGAATCTATCCAACTGTCTCCTGGATTAAAGGGTAGGCCACTCTCAGGTCCTTGTCCAGCTCCTCGTACAGTTCCTGTTTCATATTGACCTTACAGTGTCTAGACCACCTCAAGTGCTCTACAATTTCTAGGCGACGATTTCTGTTCCTGGGAAGACAAAGCAGTGCCAGAGACATGCTTCCTCCCAGTTCTCCTCTCTTCTCATTTATCTGTTCTTCTCAATTCTCTTCTCAGTTCTTCTCAGTTCTCAGTTCTGCAACCACAAGTTCTGTTCTCCATTCTACTCTCTCCAGCCTAGGTCTCTCCTTAAATATGATCATTAGCTCCTCCCTGAACCACCCCTTCCTGTTACATCAGCAAGTTCCTACCACTGTGGGATTCACAAGTCCTATTCTTCAAAAAAAAGCTTGATATAATTAGGGTAAGGCTCAGCTTGAAACAAGATGCTTAGTACTTCTTGACTTGCCTTTACAAGTGGCAGGGAAGATCTTCAAATCCCCATGAAAATTACATATGCATAGCTTAAGGTATAGTTAGATAACAATGAGATAAATTCATAGCTCTAATTCACAATTTAATATGTGTCTGTTTACATCCATTCTCTGAAATAATGGTCATTTTCCTTTTTTTCATCCTTAATAATGTTATTAATTGGATTCAAGATTCTGTAATAATCAGTGATTTAAAGGATCTTTACTGCAATTGATATTTTGATAGATTTCAGGATTATATACACACATATACACATACATATATACATATATGCATATATGTGTGTGTATGTACATATGTGTGTGTTTACATGTGTGTATTTCATTTGAAAGCATCATTATGAGATGAGCTCTATGGTCCTCACCAAACTCCCAAAAGGGTTCATTTGAGACAAAAAGAGTGATGGACTATTGTTCTAAAATGACCCTTTTATTCTTTAAAATGTTAGGGAGGAAAAGTCAAAATAGCAGCATAGAGGCAAGAGAACACCATGTGCTCTCCCCAGTACCCACATCACAGAAAAACAAAGTTCCCACTGAAGGTATCACAGCAGGTGGATGGGAAGGGTTCATTGCAGTATGCTGGGAGCACAGCTCAGCCCCATGATTTTAGCCCAGAGGTGTCCAGGACAAGCTGTGGCTGGAGCTTTCATGAGAGAGGATCACCAGCAGCTGTGGCAGTTTATAAATTATCAACACATAAGAGCCAAGAACAAAGGGAAAGATCAGTGGAACTTGGCTAAATTTGGGGGAGAAGGTCCAGCCAGTAGCCTCCAGACCTAGAAGGGGTCTGAAGCTGTGGCCCTGCAGCCACCTCCACGTGATTGCTTCACAGTTACTGGCCTGCAGATTACAGGGGGGACAAGTGATCTTGCCTTGACCTGCCTGGATAGGGATCATGGTCTTGGGTGGTGGTCTTGAGGTGTGCGACCAGTGAACCAAAGCTGGTGGGGGTTGTAGAAACTGTAACCTCCTAATAGTACCGGAAGGTGCAAAAAACCCACCTATTTGGGACAAAGCTCTCCGCTCTGAAAGAGCTCTATGGAACCCAAAAGTCAAGTAATTGTCTGTCAACATGAGCAGACAAAGGAAGAAAAGCAAGCCCAGCAATCCAACTTTAGATTCCTTTTCTGGGGACAAAAAATATCAAAGCATGGAATGGGAGGAAGACAAGTGAGTCAGAACTCCGACACCAGAATCTTCCAAGAAACAAATAGACTGCCTACAAGCCACAGAACAGCTTAAGAAGGATTTTGAAAACCAAGTAAGAGAAGTGGAGGAAAAATTTTGAAGAGAAATGAGAATGATGCAAGAAAATCATGAAAAGAGAGACAACAACCAGACTGAAAAAGATGACATCTTTAAAAATTGATTAACTAAAATGGCAAAAGACACCCCAAAAGTCAATGAGGAGAATACCTTAAAACTTTGACAGATGAAAAAAAGTTGCCAGATGGAAAAACAATCTCAAAAGCTCACTGAAGACAATAATTCCTTCAGAATTAGAGAGGAGCAAATGGAAGCAAATGACTTTGTGAGAAATTAAGAAATTATTAAACACATCCAAATAAATGAAAAATGGAAGGCAATTTGAAATATCTTATTGAAAAAAAGGCACTGACCTGGAAAATACATCTAGGAGAGAGAATTTTAAAATTATTGGACTACCTAAAAGCCATGATCAAAAAAAGAATTTGGAAAGTATCCTTCAAGAAATTCTCAAGGAAAATTGCTCTGATATTTTAGAACCAGAGGGGAAAAGAGAACTTGAAAGAATTCACTGATCACCTCTTGAAAAAGATCCCAAAAAGAAATCACCTTGGAATGTTATAGTCAGGTTCCAGAGTTTCCAGATCAAGGAGAAAATGTGAAAAGCTGCCATGAAGAAACAATTTGAATATTGTAGAAACACAATCAGAATAACACAGTATCTAGCAGCTTCTATATTAAGGGATCAAAGGGCTTGGAATATGATATTCTGGACATCAATGGAGCTAGAATTAAAACCAAGAATCACCAATCCAGAAAATCAGAGTATAATATTTCAGGGAAAAATATGGTCATTCAATGAGGTGGAGGACTTTCAAGCATTCTTGATGAAAAAATCCAGAACAGAATAGAAAATTTGACATTCAACTATAAGAAGCATGAGAAGGTAAACATGGAAAATAAATTGTAAGAAACTTATTAAAGTTGAACTATTTACATGCCAACATGGAAAAATTATAATTGTAAATTATGAAACATTTCTCAGTATGAGGAAAGGTGAAGGGAATATAAATGTGTGTGTATAAATGTGTATATGTGCATGTATATGTGAATGTGTATGTATATATCTATATGTCTGTATGTATGCATGTATGTATACATGCCCTTATGACTATATAGGAGGGTAAATATTTATCAATTCATGTTTTAGTGTGTGTACATATGTGTACAGGGATGTATAGACAGAGGGCACAGAATCAATTGAATAGGAAGTGATGATATTTCAAAAGGTGAACTTGAGAGGTAGGAGAGGAATAGAGTGAGAGGAAACAGGAAGAGACAGACTGGGGTTAATCATCTCATATAGAAGACACAAGGGATAACTGTTACAATGGAGGGGAACAACAGGAATGCAAAAGGGTCAACATTACTCTAATTGAATTTGGCTTAGTCAAGGAATGACATACACTCTAAATTAGATATCTTGCCCTGTAGGAAATTAGGGTGTAAGGGGATGAAAGGAGGAATGGTGGGGGGGAGGGAAGGTTGGGGGAAAAGGTTCTTAGAAGCATATACTTCCGTAAAGTACTGGGACACGGTAGAGAATAGAACAAGTGGAGGACAGGATAGGAAGGAGTGAAATATAATCAGTCTTTCAAAATATATCCATTGTGGAGATGTTCTGGGTAACTACATATATATGGCCTGTATTGAACTGCTTGTCTTTCGAGTGAGATTGGGTTCTGAGGGAGGAAGGGAAAGAAGGTAGAATTTAAATTTCTAAAATCAAATATTAAAATATGTCATCATCATTATTATTATTATTATTATTATTATTATTATTATTATTATTATTATTATTATTAAATATTTACATGCAACTGGTAAATAAGATATACAGGCACTGGTGTAGAGAGATCCATCTTGCCCTACCAGAAAGTCACAGGGGTGATGGGGAAGGATACAGGAGAGAGCAGATTGGATAAGGGTGTATACAGTGGGATCACTGTTTTGGGGTGGTGAATAGGGGAAAGAAAGATAGGAAGAAAATTTCAACTCAAAATCTCATGGAAATGAATGATCTAAACTATAAATCAACAAAAGTTAATTAAAAATAAAAAATAAAATATTGGGCATTACTATATTCATGAGTCTTATATAACCAAACAATGCAAAACCGGAAAAGAATTATGAAAATCTCAATTAAATTAGAAAAGTATGGAGTAATTAGCCCCAGATTTGATGTTGGTTGTCATTCAGGAATCCCTGTAATACAACTAAATATTCTTCTAGTTACTTGGTTGAAAAAAAAAAGTTAAAAAAAGTATCCTTGATCTGATATAAGAAGCTCAGTTAAAACTCCTTAATATTCAATGTTTTTATTGAAGGCTACATGGTGATTGAAGTTAATGGTCTCCTTATTGTATTAAGTAGTCATCTTTGCTCAGGATATCTCCTCTAGATCGAGCAATTTCTTACCATCACCCCCTCCAAAGTATATATTGCCAACAACTTTCCTCCACATAGATCAAGGCATCTATTAGAGGTAAGTAATCTATCTTTCCATGAGAAGTAATGATTGTCATTGAATAGGTTCTCTAGAATAGAGGTGATAGTTTGAAAAATTATACCTGCTTCAATGGTTCCCTTAATATCTAGTCTCTCTAATTTAATACCACTTTTCATTATGTACATAAGGATATGGTTTTGCTGTACATAACTTTTTCATTTTAAGTAAGTCCTCTCCTTCCTCACTTTCAATAACATAAATAAATAAACATTGCTAACTATAGATTAGAGATACCTATTTATATAGAACAAAGTTAACAAGACTTTCTAAGGTTGAGTCTGAGGAGTTTGTGTGCCTCCTCTATGATATGTGAGTTGGCATATGACCTATAGATCCCCAAAATGGATAATGGAAGTTCTAACCACCTTTATAAAGGTTATGAGTCTTCTTTTTAAGATAATAATCCAATGGCAATCTCTAGATACTTGTTAGATAATGGACACATATACTTTTCATGTCAATTGTCTTTTTTTTGCTTTCACGTCTAAAACAAGTCAAGAAGTTCTGTCCCTTTTCCTACTTTGCTTATATAGATGTTCCTACCTGAGACCAGATTGTCTTAGCACCCAGCATCATAGACAGCATCCTCTATTTCCCTTTTCTTATCTATTCTTTATTATACCAGGGAACATTCTTCTCACAAACCATTGCATCAACAAATTAGAGTAGCCAATGATGCCAAAGCATTTCTCCTCACCAATATCTATTCAGGAACTTCCTCAAAAAGGACAGAGCATCTCTATCTCCCATTAGAAATGAAGCCTTTCTCATGTTAAAAGGGAAAGTTGGACAATCATTTTTGGAGATGCCACACCATCTCATTACAGGCAACCATAACACCCTTGCACCAGTTAGATTTGAACCAGCTTCCTTTTCCCCTTCCAATGATCTGACAATATATCCTATTCAATTAACTCTAGTGGTTCACTATTACTTTCACAGGCAAATATAAATTCCTCCATTTGTCTTTTAAAGCCCTTCTGTATTCTTTATTTCCCCTAGATTTCCAGTCCTTTTACACATCACTACCATGTATTCTGTTATCCTGTGGCAAAGGCTTCCTTATTTTCTTTTATTACAAGTTTTATACCAAGAACTACAATGGTTTTATCTTTCTGTCTACTGTGTCTGGGATACTCTACTTTTATATCTGTCTCCTCAATCCTCTGTATTCATTTAAAGCTCAGCTAAAGTCCCACATTCTATAAGCAGTCCTAATTTGTAGTTCTTATTTGTAGAGCCTTATCTCTGAGAATAATCCTAATTCGCCCTCCAAATAACTTGTTTCTGTACAGTTTGTTGATGTGAACTCCTAGAGAGCAGGAGCTGTTTTGGTTTGTTTGTATGTTTGTTCTGTTCGTGTGTGTGTGTGTGTGTGTGTGTGTGTGTGTGTCTGTGTGTACGCACATGTGTGTGTGTGTGTGTGTGAGTGCATGTAAAAGACCTTGAATTCAGCTCAGTCAAGCACCGGTTTCCCCCTCCACCACCATGAGACTGTTTCCTCCAATGGTGGGAGGTGGGGAGAGGGGCTAACTAATGGGTAAATCGATACTCATGTAATATGTGTAAGGAGGAGGAATCTGCCAGACCTCCTGACCAGCAACTACTTTGACAAAAGTCATTCACTTTTTAGGGATCTCTAAAAATGGCAAATGAATCTACCAATCTATTTTTCAATCAGTTTTTGTTTTATCCTTTGTTTGTACAAGCTCAACGGGCATAATGGAACATGAGAAACAAAATAAAAGCATACAGGACAGAAAAACCACAGAATTCTAATTCTGAAACAAGTAAGCATATATTCACATACAAGGATTATATTGCTGAAATTAATTGTAACCTTTTTATTCTGGCTAATAAAATACGCATGCAAAACTAATCACTAGAGATTCATTAAAAGTTGATTGACTAAGTTTTCCAGACAGATGGAATAAAAAAACTCTGAAAGGATCCAGTTGCCAATAAAAAATAAAGTGATGTCTTATATCTGGAGAAGGAAAAAAATAAAATTTGCTTTTCATTTTCCTTTTCTATTTTGTGGAGAACAGGATCCTAGAACTGTGGTTGAAAAGAAACCTGTGGAGATAGGGCTCCTGGCTGTGTAGTTCATTAAGCATTAAGACTTCCAAAAAATAATTACACTTCATTTATTTTACATTAATATTTTAAAATTTTGATGTTCCAATTCTCTGATTCATTTATTTTTAATTTATGGGTTTCATGAGCACAAGTGTTTTGAGTTCAAAATTTTCTCCCTCTCCCTCTCCTCCTCCCATCCCTCAATGGTGGCATACAATCCAATATAAGTTTTACAGCTACCTTCACATTGAACATTAGTCAAGTTGTAAAGAAGGATTTTAACCAGTGGAATGAACCATGAGAAAGAAAGAATAAAACAAAACAAAAAAGAGAAAGTAAATAGCTCATTTAAATCTGCATTCAGACTCCATAAATTTTTCTCTGGGTGTGGATAGTATTTTCTATCATGAGTCCTTTGGAGTTGTCTTATAACCTTGCAGTGCTGAGAAGAGTCCAGTTTATCAAAGTCAGTCATCACAGATACAATTTGCTATAATTGTGTTCAATATTCTCCTGGTTCTGCTTCTCTCACTCAGCATCAGTTTATATGTGTCTCCAGGTTATTATGAAGTTCATTTCTTACAGCACAATATTATTCTATTATATTCATATACCACAACTTGTTTATCTATTTCCCAATTGATGGACTTCCATTTGATTTCCATTTATTTGCCACCACAAAAAGAGCTGATTTCTTACAGCACAATATTATTCTATTATATTCATATACCACAACTTGTTTATCTATTTCCCAATTGATGGACTTCCACTTGATTTCCATTTATTTGCCACCACAAAAAGAGCTGATATAGATAGATATAGATATAGATATACATACCTACATTCATACCTACCTACCTACATACATACATACATACAGGTCCTGTTCCCACTTATATGATCTCTTTGGGATGCAGCCCTAGAAGTGTTATTGCTGGGGCAAAGGGCATGTATTCTTTTAAAGCCCTTTGGGCAGAGTTTCAAACTGCTCTTCAGAGCAGTTGAATCACTTCACAACTCCACCAACAAAGCATTAGTGTTCCAATTTTCCCTCATGTTCTCCAGTATTTATCATTTTCCTATTTTATCATTTTAGCCAATATGACTGGTGAGATGTTGTTTTGATTTGCATTTCTCTAATCAACAGTGATTTAGACCACTTTTTTGTATGCATATTGGTATCTTTAATTTCTTCCTCTGAAAACTACCTGTTTATATCCTTTGTCAATTATCAATTGGGAAATGAATTGTATTCTTATATATTTGACTCAATTTTCTGTATATTTTAGAAATAAGACCTTTATCAGAGACATTGGTTGTAAATTTTTCCCCCCAATTTTCTGCTTCCCTCCTAATCTTGGATACATTGGCTTTGTTTGTACAACTCTTTTCAATTTAATGAAATCAAAATTATGCATTTTGCATTCTGTAATCCTCTCCGTCTCTTGTTTGGTCATAAATTCTTTCCATTTCCATAAACCTGACAGATAAAGTATTCCTTTCTCTCCCAGATTACTTATATTATTGGTCTCTATATCCAGATTTTGAAACCATTTAGACTTTATTTTGGGGTATGTTGTAAGATATTAGTTTATGTCTAGTTTCTGTCATACTATCTTGTGTTTTCCCAGCAACTTTTGTCAAATAATGAGTTTTCTAATTGCTACTGATAACATTGACAGTACAAAATTGAATAACAAGGGTGGCAGTGGACAACTGTATTTCACTCCCAATCTTATTGGAAATGCTTCCAACTTATTCCCATTACATATAATACTTGCTGATCATTTTTGATAGATGCTACTTAATTGTGTTAAGTAAGACTCCATTTATTTTTATACTTTCTAGTGTTTTTAATAGGAATGGATGAGGGGGCAGAGCCAAGATGGCAACAATGAAGCAGCAAGAATCCGCAGCTCCTGCCCAGCCACAAAAAATGCCCATAAAATATGACCCTAAAAAAATCTAGGATTCGCAAACTCACAAAAATACAGAAAACACATCTCTTGCTGAAGGCAGCTCGGCAGCCGGGGTTCATTGTGGCAGGCCTGGAGCCAAGGCCAGCCCGTCCTGAAATGGAAACATGGCCTGGCCAGGCCCCAGGGTGGCTGAAGGAGCACAGCTGAGCTGCAGCCAGTCTACAAGAGAGAAGATCTACCTCACCTCCAGCTACTCCACATCTACCAAGCCATGAAAAACAAGGATTAGAGAAACTTAGCTTGGCAGGAGGGGCTCATCATACAGGCTGGCAGGCGCTGGCAGGCGCTGGCAGGCCAGGAGCTGAGACCAGCCCAGGCAGAAAACTGAAAACCATGGCCAGGACCCAGGGCAGGGGGAGGGGGGAGGAGCAGAGCTTCCCAAGCCCCAGGCTAAGTCTACTTCAGAGAAGATCTTGGAGGAATCTTCGCATCTAGCAAGCCAGAATTACAGAAGGTCAGTGAAAGTGAAACTTTGAAACTTAATTTGGAGGAAGAAAACCAGTTTGTCCAATCTGCCCCCAGGGCAAGGAAGCACTGGGGGAAGGGCAGGAAATGCTGTAACCGGTGTCTCCCCCCACTGGGCTGCCTCAGAGCCCCTGGCCTGCAGACCCTGCAGGGGGGCTGAATTGATTGATCAGGGCCAAGTGCTCTTGCTTTGAGCAGCCTGGATCCAGATAGTGGTCTTGGGTGGTAGTCCTGGGGTGCGCTCTCAGTAAGTCAAAACTGGGGGGCCGCAACACCCCCCTAATAGTTCCAGCAGTGGGGGAAACCCCAGCGATTTGGAACAGAATTTTCCCCCCAGGAGCAGAGTTCCACAAAGCTGAAAAAAAACAACCAATTAATTGACTGGACAACATGAGAAAAAGGAAGCAAAATAAGAACAGCAATAAAACTCTAGAATACTTTTTTGTGGATGAAAAGGATCAAAGCATGGAAGACAACACAGCCAGAACTCCCACACCAAAGGCTTACAAGACACTTCAAGAATGCCTAGAAGCTATACATCAACTGAAAAAAAAAGACTTTGAAAAACAAATAAGAGAAGTGGAGAAAAAATTGGGAAGAGAAATGAGAATGATGCAAGAAAGAGTCAACAACCTGACTGAAGAGAACAACACTTAAAAAACAGATGAACTCAAATGGCAAAAGAGGCCCAGAAAGCCAATGAGGAGAAGAATGCCTTCAAAAGTTGAATTTGCCAGATGGAAAAAGAATCTCAAAAGCATTCTGAAGAGAATAATTCCTTCAGAATTACAGTGGAGCCAGTAGAAGGTAATGACTTTATGAGAAACCAAGACACTATTAAA
>CM053595.1:255522700-255556296 GCA_028646575.1 Pseudocheirus occidentalis | reverse complement strand
AGAAAGAGAGAGAGAGAGAGAGAGAGAGAGAAAGAGAGAGAGAGAGAGAGAGAGAGAGAGAGAGAGAGAGAGAGAGAGAGAGAGAGAGAGATTGTGGGAAAAAGTAATCACCAAATTTGGCAAATGACTGGATATATAGAGTGAGTGAGTCAGAAAGAGAAATGGTGGATGACATGGTTGATATCCTGTGGGACTAGAAATATGGCAGTGCCCTCAGTAGTAACAGTAAAATTCAGTGATTTGTTATTTCTGTTGTTGATACATGTTTTAGTCTTGTCTGATTCTTTCTGACTCCACTTCAGGTTGTTTTTTGTTTATTTGATTGTTTTTTGGCAAAGATATTAGAATGGTCTGCCATTTCTTTCTCCTGATAATTTTACAGATAAGGAAACTGAGACAAACAGGGCTAAGTGACTTCCCCAGGGTCACACAGCTATTAAATATCTGAGGTCAGATTTTAATTGAGGAAAATGAAGGATTGAGGAAGAATTGAGGAAGATTCCTGACTCCAGGCCCACCATCCACTGAACCACCTAGCTGCAAAGTTCAGTGATAGTTTCGTCTAGGGGGAAAGATGACAGCTTCTGTTTTGTACATTATAAGCTGAGATACTTCTGGAACATCCAGTTCAAAATGCCTAATAAGGATTTGGTCATGCACAACTAGAGGTCAGGAGGTAGGCAGCTACTGAAAAAGTATCAGCATGGAAATCTTAATGAAATGGGAGGTAATATGGTCACCAAGTGGGAGAGTATAGAGAAAAAAAGAGAAGAGTAGCTAGAGAAAGGTACCCACACTTATGGGGCAAGACAGAGATGGAGATCCATAAATAGAAAGTAGAAAAGAAGAAGTTAGATAAGGAGGAGGAGAACCAAGAGAGAGAAGAGTCATGAAAACCTAGAGAGGGAGGCAGGGTATAAAGGAGGAGAAGATGGTCAAATGCTATACAAAGCACAAGAAGGATAAGGATTAAAAAGAAGAAAATGGATTTGGCAATTAAGAGATCACTGCTAAATTTAGAGAGATTATCTTCAGTTGAATGATGATGTAGGAATGGAATATTATGAGGGGTTTTAGAAAAGAACAAGAAGAGAGGAAGCAAAGACACATTTTTCCCAATGCAACTATTCTTGGATGTATTAGATAACTAGTTCTAAAAGCAAATGATAAAATTATCATAGGAAAAGGATGGAGAATCATAGAATCTCAGATTTGGAAAGGACCTCAGATAGCATCTAGTCCAGTCTATAGACTTATTGTTGGCAAAGTCCCTTTCACCACCATCTTCTTTGATCCTTTTCCTTTGGAGTCATAGCACATCAATTTTCCTAGTTCATTGCATCATGCAGAATCCATTAGCCATGCTAATAACATTTCTTTTTTCACACTGCTAATATAATTCTCAGTGGAAGGCAATAGATTTCATCAAGGCATTTTGAAAAAGTGTCTCATGATATTCCTTGAACGAGAAAGAAATGCATTACCTAGATTACCTACAATTTAGTAGATTCAAAAGTGGTTGAATGATTTCACGCAAAGAATGTTGATTAGTAGCCTGAGGTCAATTTGGGAAGATTGACACTAATGAAGCACACAGAGTCCTTCTGTCCTTGGACCTATTCTGCTCAACATTTTTATCAACGACTTTGAACAAGGATAGAAATGACATTCTCTTCAAATTTATAGATGAGAAGAAACTGGGAGCCACATGTTGGATGACAGAAATGGGATTAAGAAATATTTTCACCAGCTAGATTGATGGGTTGAATCTAATGAGAATGAAGGTTATGTTGAGAAATTTAAATTCCTTAAAGCGCTTGTATTCAAAATATGAAATGCAAAAGTACAGGACAGGGGAAGTTATGCCTAGCCCTAGACAACAGGTAATATGAAAAGAATCTCTTTCCCTTTAGACTGTGAGTTTCATGAAAGAAAGGTTTGTCTCTTTTAATTTCATTGTAGTCCCACTGCTTAACATGGTGCCTGGTACATTGCAGGTGCTAAATAAATGTTTATTGATTGACTGACACAGCTGGAGGGTTTAGTGGATTGTAAGTTCAATAAGCATCAACAGTATGAAGCAGAAACCAAGACTTGTAATAAGGTCTTATGGTATTGAGAAGCATTCTGTTCAGAATGAGCGAAGTGACATTGATATGGCATTCTTCCCTGGTCAGGCAACATTTGGAATACTGTTTTCAGTTCCAGCTGCATGGTTCAGAATGATGGAATAAATATAAAGAAAAAAAACTAGGATGGTAAATGGAGTGAAGAAAAAGTCACTGTATGGGAATAAACCTACCTCTGCTTCTGAAGAGGCCAGAAATGCTGGAGCAGAGACAAAAGTCCTATATCTTGATCTTTGCTTTTATTTATGCATTTTTTCATATACTCAGTCACAAGAGAAAACTGAAGATATGTCTGGTTTAAAGAACATGAAATCCCAAGTCCTCAGAGATGATTGGTGGTTATTGAGCAAATCCCTACTAGAATTGAAATATCTCAATTAAATATATTAGTCATGGAGCTAGGTGATGTTGTAGATAGGGTATGTGCCCTGGACTCAAGAAGATATATTTTCCTGAATTTAAATGTGGTCTCAGACACTGTGAAAGTCATTTAACTCTTTGCCTCCGTTTCCTTAGCTGTAAAATGTGCTAGAGGAGGGAATGGTAAAACCCTCCAGTATCTTTGCCAGGTAAACCCCAGTTGGAGTCATAAGTGTTGGACATAACTGAAATGACTGAACAACAACAGTATTAGTAGTAGCCATAACTGATAATAGCTAGCATTTCTTTACCACTTTTAATGTTTGCAAAACACTGTATAAACGATCTAAATTGATTTTCACAACAATTCTGCAAAGTCAAAGATTATTACCTCCTTTTTTATGGATGAAAAACTGAGATTGAAGGAGGTTTAATGAATTGCCTATGGTCACAAATATAGTGTTTGAGGTAGAACTCGAACTTCATGACTACAAATTTAGCATTCCATTTACTACGACATCTAACCTGGGGCTTCTGATCCAGTGTATTAAATCCTAATAATAGGTACCATTTAGCAAGCTTATTAAGGTTTGCAAAACACTTAACATTATCTTATTGGATCCATACAACATCTAAAAACATATCACTCAATGAGTGTTGGTTGTAGAAAAAAGACTACATTTCCATTTTAAATAATAAATACAAAATCCCTGGAAATTTCCATCTGACAAAATGTATGTTAAACAGTAGAGTAGGTTTCCAAAGCCCTTTTGTCACAACAAACTTGTGAAGTAGTACTTACTGAAGTATTATTAACCCATTTTGCAGATGAGGAAAATCAGACAAGTAGGTACATAACTTTGCTTTGCTCATTAACTAATGATGTCATAATTTAAAGTCAAACTTAGTAGCCTAGATTTAAATTAGCACGCTATTTATGGATACACATTTTATTGTAAGGAAAATTATTCACAGCACACTGGGCAGTACCACAAAATGAGGTCCCTAGAATTTTGGGGAGTAAGAAATCTGCAGAAATGTGAGAAATCATCCCAGGTGTAAGAATTTCATGTCACATAAAAGCCCCTGTCTTTAAAATCTTTTTTTTTTCTGGTAAAAAAAAGTACAGTTGTATACTTTGTATGTGTCAATGTTGGAAGAAGGCAAGTATCCAACCCTCAAATTCCACATAAACCACCACCTCCAACCTATGGAATTCCTTCAGATCCCAGCTTAACTGCTATCTGCTCTCAACTTTTTCATAAATCTTCCCATACATCTAGTTTTCTTGATATCTCCCTTGTTCAAATCTTCACTCAACTTTATGTCTATGTATTATTTTCAGACTTTCTCCCCACATTAAGCAGGTTACTTTTTCCTTCCACCTATGTCCTTTGTTATTTCTTCTTTGTGTTCTCTCAGGGCCTAGAATAGGACTTTACCTATTTGGAGCTTAATTGATAGTCAAATTGATAACTTCATGTCCAATTGATCATTTGATATACAATTGATCCAATTGATGGAATAAAGAAATAGATTATTATATGAATATCCAAATATATACATGGACTTCAATGGGGGGAGGTGGGGAATCCTTATAGGGAAATATCTCCCCTAACTGCATCCCAATATATCTATGACTTAGTAAATAAGACTTAAGGGGAAATCTGAGGCTTGTAGACATTAAATGATTATCCTAGACTGAGTCACACAGCTTTTAATGATAGAGATGAGATGCTGAATGCAAATATTCCTGATTCAAAGTGCGGCACAATCTTTCCTATACTGCCTTAAACATTAGCCAATATTCTTGTTAAAGTTCCTTTAAAAAAAAGAAAAATACTTTCCAAATCATAGATCCTTTTGTAGTAGACTTTCTATTTTTCCTGTGGTAACTCTGATTATATTGTATTGTTTGGGTTGCCCCTGAAGTTGAGTCATATTCAAAATGCAATGCCCTTGCACCTACTCCCTTCCAAATTATGAATTTTATACCTGCTTTTCTGGACTGACATCTCCTAGATGAAAAGGCAAGCCTATCTACCTCTACCATATGGAGGCAAAAATGCTGCAGTTCAGTGACTCACTATAAGAGAAGAATATTGCTTTCCAGGTTAGTTGGCACTGAAGCCTAAGAGATAACTAAATGCAGGGAACACAATCACAAAACAGAAGGGGAAAATGTTAGTAATGCAGTCAAATATATTTTAATATTATCTTAGAAGATTGTTATAGAGGCCTATTTTATTTAGTAGTTCTACTTTATTTATTTTGTTTGTTCACTTTTTAACTTAAAGTTATCTTGGTCCTCTGAAAGCTCCAACTACTAGCCAGTGAATTTGTTTTCTTAACAGCTTAGCACCAAACACTGTATGAAAGAGAAGGAGTATGAAGTGATCAAAATAGTCTAGAAGTGTAGAGTCAAATCCTGGCTCTTCTTTAGAGGCAGCCAGGAGACAGAGTGGATAGGGTGCTAAAGTTTGAGTGAGAAAGATCTGATTTCAAATCTGACCTACAAATGAGCTTGTGACTCTGGTCAAGTCACTTAACCAGTCTACCAACATTCTCAATTATAAAAATGGAGATAATAAGGGTACTTGACTCCAAGGGCTGTTGGGGAATCAATTGGACTTTAGACTTTTTCAACTCTGTATTTGCTACCCTGCCTAGATTTTTTTTCTTCCTTTTTCTTTTTTCTTGAATCTGCCAAGTATATGTGAATGTCTTTAAAGTGAAACTTTTTTGCTGGGTATGTGCCTTCTTCAAAGACTATTATGGTTGTGGGCTCTGTTTAACAGTTGATTTTACATCTCATTTTAGAGGCACTGTTGTCGTGCCTTTCTTGCCATTACACAATGATCTTGCAACAGGGCTGTAATTTTATTTGGATGTCATTCTCATCACTCGAATGCCTCTGTTCCATATGGTTTACCTCATGTTTCTAGCTCCTCATGATCTGAGATTTTTCAATAAATCTTTTCAAGTACAAAAACTTTTTGTTATTTGTAACTGAGACATACTAAATTATACTGACTCAAACAATAAACCTTACATCTCTGTATGACCTAAAAATAACTTTATATACAATATGAATTTTGCCATAATCACTTGTTTTATCTAATTAACTTAGGTCACATAGATCACTAGTATTTTTGTGTGTTACTAATAAAGTTCATCAGGAAAAGATAGAGAAATTCCATTTAAAGTAATTCCTGGATATAGTTGGGAGTCTACTTTCCAAATACATATAGCAACTACAGGAATACCACCACAAATATTCTTTACAGAAATAAATAAAGAAAGAAATGTGGAAATTGATCCTGGGTAAATCAAGCAAATATAACAAAAATTAGAATACTGCAGAAATTAATTTTCTTAGAGTATAATACCAGTTAACTCTGAAAAGGTGACTTTATAGAACTAGAAAAAAATAACAAACCTCATCTAGAAGAATCAAAGGCAATCTCAAGGGATAAGAGGAAAACATAATAGGAAAAATTGTGAGATAAGGAGGTGTAGCAATACTATATCCAAAACTATACTAAAATGCCTGTTGTTACTATTGGGGAAAAAAATTGAGATTGATCAGTGGAACAAATCAGATATATCATACAACTGATGCAAATGAAATTCACATCCTAGTGTTCAATAAACACAAAGATACTACATACTGGCATAAGGATGTACTAACAAAAAAACCCCAGAAAATTGGAAAACAGTGGGCAGTAATTAGATTTAGACTAAGACTTTGCACCATATATGAAGATGAGCTACAAATTGATAAATGACATACATATATATGTATATATACATATTTATGTATATATATGTATCATAAACAAATTGAATGAACAAAGAAGAAACTATTGGCTTTTAGATCTATAGACAGGAAGAATTCATTACCACATAAGAGATAAAAGGTAATATAAAATTTTAAAAAATATTCCTCAAGACCACTGCAGCAAAGATTAAAAGGGAACTAATTGACAGGGAATGTTTTTGCAGCACACTTCTCTAATAGAGGCCTCTTTGCAAGGAAATATAAAGAACAACTTAAAACACAATGGGTCCCTCTCTAATTACTAGGTTGTCAAAGAATACAAATATGCATTTATAAATGAATGACACATTTTACAGAGACTTATGAAGAAAAATGCTCCAAATAATTAACAAGTAGAGAAATGTAAATCAAAGCAACTCTGAGGCTCCATGTAATGTATATTATGTAGGTAAAGATAACAGAGAAGGCAAAAAAAATATTGGTAGGACTACTGGAAAAGAGTGAAGCTAATGTACAATTGAGGGAAGTATGAATTGGTTTAGACCTTGTGGATGGAAATTTGGAAAAAAGTCCAAAAAGTCATCAGAAAATACATAACAGTTCACGCGATGATATACCTACTAAACCTATACTCAAAAGGACCAATAATAATGAAAAAAGATTCTTGATGTACAAAAAAGAATTATATTGGCTCTTTTTTGTAGTTAGAGAGAATTATGGAATAAGTGTATCCCAATCAATTGAGGAAGAACTAAAAAATGTGGCCAGTGAATGTAATGGGATACTATTTTGTTATGAGGAATTATTTTTTTACATTAACTTTTACTTATTTTTTAGTTTATATCATTGAATTCCACAAGATTTTGAGTTACAAATTTTCTCCCCATAATTTCCTATCCCACAACCCCAAAATGGCGATCCCACTGGATACCCCCTCCCCCAATCAGCTCTCTCTTATACCCTCCCCCATCACCCCTCTGACTTTCCAGTAGGGCAACATGGATCTTCCTATGCCAGTGCCTGAATATCGAATTTCCCAGTTGTAAATAATAATAATAATAATAATAAACATATTTTCAATATTTTATTTTAGAACTTTAAATTCTAGATTCTTTCCCTTCCCTTCTTGTCTTTCACTAACACTGGAAAGACAGGTAATTCAATACAGGCCATATATGTGTAGTTATGCAGAACATCTCTACAGTGGATATATTGTGAAAGACTTACTGTATTTCCCTCCTTCCTATACTGCCCTCCACTTGTTCTATTCTCTACCCTGTCCCTGTCGCTTTACAGAAGTGTGTGTTTC
Organism: Pseudocheirus occidentalis; assembly: GCA_028646575.1. Lineage (NCBI taxonomy): Eukaryota > Metazoa > Chordata > Mammalia > Diprotodontia > Pseudocheiridae > Pseudocheirus > Pseudocheirus occidentalis. The sequence goes on along the minus strand of CM053595.1, from coordinate 255,548,717 downwards.
TAACAACCCTTCCCCCCAACCTACCCTCTCCTCCATCATCACCCCCTTACATCCCCATATCCCCTACTCTCCTGTAGGGCAATATACCCAATTTAGGGAGTATGTCATTCCTTCCCTGAGCCAAATTCAATGAGAGTAAGGTTGACCCATTCTCTTTTTGCCTTCCTGTTCTTCCCCTCCATTGTAATAGTTATCCTTTGTCTCTTCTATGTGAGATAATTAACCCTATTCTGTCTCTCCCTGTCTCCTCTCATTCTATTCCTCTCCTACCTCTTAATTTCACTTTTTAAAATATCATCCTTTCCTATTATTTTGATCCTGTGCCCTCTGTCTACATACACATAAATACACACACTCATATATGTGTTAAAATGCATAAATACTCTTATATATACATATGTGTGTATACACACATATACACACATACTCACATACATACATATGTATACATACACACATATACATATATTCATATTACACCTTTACATATACATGCACATTTATATTCCCTTCAGCTATCCTCATACTGAGAAAAGTTTCAAAAGTTACAATTCTCATTTTTCCATGTTGGCATGTAAATAGTTCAACTTTTACCACGTTTACCTTCTCATGCTTCTTGTGTTTGAATGTCAGATTTTCTGTTTAGTTCTTGTTTTTTCCCTCAAGAATGCTTGACAGTCCTCCACCTCACTGAATAACCACATTTTCCCCTGAAATATTATACTCAGTTTTGCTGGGTAGGCGATTCTTGGTTGTAATCCTAGCTCCCTTGATCTCTGGAATATCATATTCCAGGCCCTTCGGTCCCTTGGTGTAGAAGCTGCTAGATCCTGTGTTATCCTGACTTTATTACCACAATATTCACCTATTTTCTTGTTTTTAGCTTATAATATTTGTTCCTTGATCTGGGAACTCTGGAACCTGGCTCTAACATTCCTAGGAATTTTCTTTTTGGGCTCTTTTTCAAGAGGTCATTGGTGAATTCTTTCAATTTCTATTTTGCCCACTGATTCTAAAATATCAGGGCAATTTTACTTGAGAATATCTTGAAGCTTGCTTTATATGTTCTTTTTCCATGGTGGCTTTCAGGTAGTCCAATAATTTTTAAATTGTGTATCCTGGATCTATTTTCCAGGTCAGTGGTTTTTTCAAGTAGATATTTCACATTGCCTTCTATTTTTTCATTTATTTAGATCTGTTTAATACTATCTTGATTTCTCATAAAGTCATTGGCTTCCTTTTGCTCCACTCTAATCCTGAAAGAATTATTCTCTTCAGAATGCTTTTGAAATTCTTTTTCCATCTGGCAAATATGACTTTTTAAAGGTTTTCTTCTCACTGGCTTTTTGGGCCTCCTTTTCCATTTTAATTGATGTAATTTTAAGGTGTTATTTTCTTCATTCAGGTTATTAACTCTCTTTTCATGATTTTCTTGCATCATTCTCATTTCTCTCCACAATTTTTCCTCCACTTCTATTATTTGGTTTGCAAAATCCTTTTTAGGCTCCTCTATGGCCTGAATTAAGTTCATATTTTTCTTGGAAGCTTTTGGTGTTGGAGTTCTGACTGTGTTGTCTTCCTCCTGTCCCATGCTTTGTTCCTTTTTGTCCCCAAAATAGGAATCTAAAGTTAGATCGCTGGGCTTTATTTGCTTCCTTTGCCTGCTCATGTTACCTGTCAAGTGCTTGGATTTTGGGTTCTGTAGAAATCTGTTTTCAGAGAGGAGAGTTCTGCCCCTAATCCCTGGTGTTTTCCCAACTGCCAGAGCTATTAAGAGACCACGATTTCTGCAGCCCCCACCAGCTTCGGCTCACTGAAAATGCACCTCCAGATCACCACCCAAGACCATGATCCTGATCCAGGGAGCGCAAGGCAAGAGCACTTAGCCTCTGAATGATTGCTTGGCACCCCTCCAGTCTGCAGTCCAGGAGCTTCTGAAGCAGCCACATGGAAGTGGCTACAGGGTCATCATTTCAGCCTGCTTCTAGCTGTGGAGGCAGATTGACTGGACTCTCTCCCCCAAATTTAGCTGAGTTCAGCTGACCTTTTCCCTTTGTCCTTGGCTCTTATGGGTTGGTATTTCTGGAAATTGCCATAGCTGCTGCTGATGAGCATCTTCTGAATGCTCCAGTCCATCTTCTCCTGCATGCTCTTGGGCTGAAACCACATGGAGCTGGGGTCTGCTTCCAGCACACTGCTTCAATGACCACCTGCCGGGGTGCTTTCAGCAGAAGCTTGGTTACTTTGTCATTTTTGTGGATTCTGAAACTCAAAAATTTTTTTAGAGTCATATTTTATCAGTATTTGAGGTGGTTATGGGGGGAGCTCCAGGAATTCTCCTGTTTCTATGCTGCCATATTGACTCCACCCCCTATGAGAAATTATTAAAGAAATTATGGTATCAGAGAAATATGGTAAGACTTTCATGAACTGATAGAGCCAAAAGTGAGGAGAACCAGGGAAATGTATCATATAATATCAGCAGTGATGTAAATAGAAACAGCTTTGAAAGACTTAAAAACTCTGTTCAGCACATTGATGATCACAATGAGTCATACTGCTTATTTCCTGTCATTGAAGTGATGGCCTCAAGATTCTGAAGGAGTCATGCATTTTTGTATATTATTAAAGCAGGGATTTGCTTATCTTGACTAAATCTATGTTATTAGATTTGTTTTCCATTTTAGTAAGGTCCATTTAGGTAGGAGTGAAACAAAATTCATAGTTGTTAATTGAAAAAAAATGTCAGATAATAGGTACTTAATAAATCCTTGTCAAATCAAACAAAATAAGTTATAGACAAACTCAGCCCTGAAATAATTAGTGAATTTATTGCAATTAGATTTACTCTACAGACATTGGAAATATTATGAAATCTTTTTTTTAGTAATTTAATGCTATACTAATGAAGCTACCAAAGGATAGTTTCTGGAGAAATAAAAATAATAACAAAATTCATCCAGAGTAATAAAATATCTAGATATAAGTAATCAATATGGAGTTCATGAGATTTTAAAATTATTCTGAAAAATACATTTCAATGTACTTCATGTCCTTTGGTATCCTATATATTTTAGTTTTTGCATTTAAAAACCTCAATCTGAGAAGATATCACCAGGCTGCAAAAGGTGACCATTAGAAAAAAAAAACAGTTAAGAATCCTTCCTCCAGAATATCAAGGATAAAACTGTAGGCCGGGGTGCAGGGAGAGGATAGGAATAAGGGAGAAGAGTAATTCCACATTTTAAAATATATTACAAAACAGCAATGAGCGAAACCATTTGATACTGGTTTAAAAACAAAAACAAAACAAAAAAGACATGTAGAAAAAGAGAACATGCTAAACAAGGAAGAAGTAAAAATAATTGACCTCAATAATTAATATTGATAACCCCCCTAAAAAAACATATACACCTAAATCACCTAAAAAAAGAACTCACTCTTTGATAAAACTTCTAGAAAAACTGGAAAGCTATTTGACAGAAATTAGATTTAGACAAATATCTCAGATATTTGTATTGCACAATATACTTTTGATTGACACATGATCTGAATATTAAAAATATAATGGAGTTGTAGTGCATTTGCAGTATCGACTCATTTGCTAAATATCAGCATTTATTTTTTTTTCTTTTTGGAGTGGAGAAAGCAGGGCATTTGGGGTTAAGTGACTTGCCCAAGGTCACATGGCTAAGTAAGTGTTGTGACTGAGGCTAGATTTGAATTCAAGTCCTCCTGACTCCAGGGCCAGTGCTCTATTCACTGCACCACCTAGCCACTTCTAAATATCATCTTCTACATGGAACACGGTAGGGAGTTCTTTCAAAAGACTAGAGGAAGAGTGGAAATTTTATAAATGGTTCTGGTTGGCCAGCCACATGACTGTGAGAAAGCTTTTTCCATTGTATGAATAGTTGGAAAGTGCTTGAATAAGAATTGCCAAGGATTTCTAAAAATTAATTCATGGCCTAATGGAGCAGAGTGACTCCCTCACTAATAGTTCTTCTAAAACAATTATGTTGTAAAAAGAAAAGTCCTTTGGTTCTTGACCTTTTTGTTCATTATTTTCCATTCTAGATATTCTGATTTTGGTCTGCACAGAGAGTATAAAGGCATAGATATGGGGGGGTCTAAGAATCAAGGCTCAATGTTGGAGTCAGCCCAACATTATATTTCTGAGAAGTAAGATACTCCAGCCTCCCAGAAGTCAAAGCAATGGTGGCTTTCGACCTGAACTTTGTGGAACTGGTGCTGTGTAAGAACTGAACTTAGATGTGAGTCTGACTTTCTTTATTCACATCTAGAATGAGGTCATATAGGGGAGATTATGTTCCCAAGGTGTTGGGGGAGGGGGGTATCTGCTCAATTGTACCCTAATGATTGAAGCAAACATTTCTTTGTAAAATCCAATCAATGTGAAGTGGTTAAATGGAACTGCACTGCTAATCACTGGAAAATGAGAATAAAATAGTAGGAGCCTGAGACCAAGACAGAAAAATGTCACTCGAATTGTCCTCCTGATGTTTCCAACTGCTTGAACACACTGAAGGGTAAGGTGTAGTCTGCTTGGCCCTCAGAGAATGGGGCCAAAGAATATTCATTACAAAAACAATACCATAAAACTCAGAAGGCGAACAGATCAGATATCTTTCATAAGTAAGAGTAAGTGATGAATTCTTAACCAAAGTATAGAAGCAGTAAGAAATTTAGGTATTATAAAAATAATCGAAATAAACAATACATTTAAAAAATACATTTTAAATAAATAATATATAAATAAACAAAAATAATATATAAATAAATAAATTTTTTCATAAATAAATAATTTAAATAAATTTAACTTTCTCAGAATGTCCTCAAGCAAAGGCTGCATGATTATTTGTCCCATATTTCATAGAAATAATACTAATTATAAGTATAAATTGGAGATTATCTCTGAATTCCCTTCTGACTCTGAGACTTTATGAGTAATATGTCATATCTTTACCCTTAAGGAGGGAACACTTTTCTTCCTCTGTCAAGCAGCCTATAGGTAACATGAGAACACAAGTTGAAACTTTCCTATGGAATGCTGTTCTGTTATTCCAAGATACTAAAATTGCTAAGCTCTATGTTTTGGAGGGAGGAAGTGTAAAGGGGAAGAGACCCTGAGAACGAGGAGACTTAACTTACAGCCAGCTCTGTTCTGCCAAGCTGCATAGCCTCTGGCAAGTTATTACACCTCAACTGATTGATACCTTCATGATTAAATATCTAAACAATAAAGCATACTAAAAAGTCTTGATTAATCAGGTGGCAACTTTCTCCTCTCCCTCAAGGTGGCAATAAAGAGTAAGACAGACAAACAACTAAGGCTTGAGGTTAGTGTTCTGACCTATTCATCTGCCTCTGTCACTGCCACAGTCAACTCAAAAGGGATACTTTTCAAGAGCAAATCATTGTAAATCTGTGATTTATTTGTATGCAATTTATCAAAATATATTAATGCCAATGTTCACAAGCCCTAATTTTATAAGACTAGTTTTACTAGGGGCCTTGAAGAGGGGATTAGTCGAGGGCCCAGGTATCCTTCAGTCAGTCTTTTTAGTAATCTCATTCAGCTTTGTATCTTTCACAGCACAAACCACATTAACTGGCACTCAATATTTGTTTAGTGGGACAATGGAATGAATTTAAAAAGAATGTAGCCTCAAATACTACATTCTCACATTTTTTTTCCTGAAAACAAATTTAATTAGAGAAAGTTTCTATAAAACATTCCAAGAACATCTTCACCCCCCAAAAAATATCTAGGATCAAATTTTGTCTCAGGACATTTGGTAATAATGAACTTCATGGGCTTTATAGTGAGGCCTTGAAAGCCTTCTAGGAAAACCAAAAACCACCACAAGTATGGTAGGGGAAAGTACCCAGAGACAAGCCATGTGAACTTCTAGGAATTATAATTCTGATCAACAAGAAGAGTGATGGAAGAGAGACTCAACAAATAGAATTTGCAGCAGATTGATGGAAGATGGCAAAGGGATGGTAAGATGAATGATGAAAAAAAAAGTGGGAAGTAGGAAAAGAGGGAGACAGACAGACAGAAAAATAGAGGGAAAGAGATGTAAAGAGACATGGAGTAAGAAAGGATGGTGATGGCTGCCATGGATAAAAAAGGAGATCGAGGGAAGGAAATTTTAATATTTAAATTTGTCCCCTTTCCTTTCTACCTGCAGAGACAGAAATTTACTACAAGATTTATTTTTCTCACTTCAAACTGTTCCTAATTTCTTGTTTTTCATGTTAACTTAAAAGGGCCTCATGTTACAAAATTATGATTGGCCAAAACTGTTGTGGAGCTTCTTGTTTCTTCATTGCAAACAGTTTGACTACAAAAGCTTTCCTAACCAGACAGAGTCTTAACGATGTGGCAAAGTATCTATTGAAGTTACCATGGTTGAGGGTGAGTGGGTAGTTTTCTTTGTTAGAAATCATTTAATCACTTTGAGCCGTAGTTTTCACATGTGTGAAATTAGGGAGCACCATTCACCATCAGTCAATACATTCCCTTTTAAAACTGATGATCCCATGACACTCTGACTCAGAACTTCAGTGAAACAATAAGAGTGATTTTTATCATCTGCCCTTTGCATGGTGTTGCATCCATAAAATTCCTGAAATCTCCTCTACTGTAAGATATATGAAAGGTAATAGGTTTACTGACATGTAGTCAAAATAATACAGTCTGTCAGTGCAGAAATAGCTGCTGTATTCCAGTGCAGTCTATTACCAAATTGTGGAGAAGAAAGGTTTTACTATGAAATTTAGTTAGGATCTGACAAAGTCACTTTCTTACTAGAGTTATAGCCAGTTGACCTGAAAGAGGGATGGCATTTCAGTATGATGCAGCATTTTATATCCAGAATTTTTACCATGTGATAGGCAGAGTGGCCTAATGGGCTTAGGATGTTGGAAGCAGGAATACCTGTATTCAAACCTTTGCTTTGACACATGCTGGAAATATGAACTTGTACAAATCAATTAATTTCTCAGTGCTTCAGCTGACTCTATATAACTAAAAATTGCAGAGAAAGTTGATTTTCTTTAATAGAAATGGTTTCCTTATTCTGGGATTCCCATTACTAATGAAATCACAGGTCAAGTTCTTTCCAATTTTTATATTATAAAATGGAGAAAAGTAGGATTCATTTATTTGATTTGTAACAGATAATATCATAGGCAATATTGTTTATAAGTCAAAATACAAAAAAGGTATTCATTTTCTTGGCACACTTTGGTCATAAATTATACCATTCTTAGGAGCCCACATATGGAAGAACTCTAGATTGGACAAGAATATTGGGAAGTAAAGACACAAATTGTAAAATCTCTCCCCCATCCAAAAATAAAGCACAGGGAGTTTTCAAGTATGTGAACCATGATCTAGTGATTCTCAGAGGTCTGAAGAAAGATTGAGGATCTCTGTTTTAACAAAGAATAACTGTTGAGCCAGTCCCAAATACCTTTCCTTCATAGATTGCCTTCCATCTTCTCTGTAATGCAGTTTACATATGTGTGTGTATGTATGTATTTGTATGTACTCTTCCAGGAGAATGAATCTTTCCAGACAGGAGAGACAATTTGGTCTTTTTTTGTATCCCCAGAACTTAGAACAATTCCTGGTTTAGAATAAATGCCAGACAAATGTTCTTTGCTGCACAGAAGAGAGAATAAGGAGTCCGAACCTCATATGATGAAAGGGTTTAGGTTTATCTCTTTTCTTTCTTTCAGGGAGAAGAATGTTGGGATAAATTTTCTACTTGCAATATACAGATTTAAGTAATACTCATCACAGAAATACCAAAGGTTTTCATTATGTGCCAAATAATTGTTTTGTGATAGAGAATTCCTGAGTTCAGGTATTAACTGGAAAGGATCTCATAAAAATATTAATGAACCTTCAATTGGTGGTAATACAGTTGAAGAAGACTATGTATTTAATATCTAGATTGGTCTTTGGGCCTTTGTCATTTCAAGACTAAACTTGTTGGACTCTTTTTTTCTGTCAGAGACGGGACATTAGTAATAAGTCATATTTTCAGCAGCTAATAATTTCTAACTTAATTTACTTCTATCCTGACAATTCTCAAACTTGCTTTCAAACCCAGTTTCTGAGGGGAAAGTTAAAGAATATCTGTTCAGATATGCCTGGAAATTAGACATTAAAACGCAAACTCGACATTCACAGCCCCTCATGAGAATATTTACTAATGTAGTCAGAGAGAAAGAGGGAGAGAGAAAGAGAGAGAGAGAGACAGACAGACAGACAGACAGAGAGACAGAGACAGAGAGACAGAGAGACAGGGAGAAACAGAGAGAGACAGAGACAGAGAGAGACAGAGAGATAGAGAGACAGAGACAGACAGAGACAGAGAGACAGAGACAGAAACAGAGAGAGAGAGACAGACACACACAGAGAGAGACAGACACACACACACAGACAGAGACAGAGAGACAGAGAAACAGAGAGATAGAGAGACAGAGACAGAGAGACAGAGACAGAAACAGAAAGACAGACACAGAGAGAGAGAGACAGACAGACACACATGCACCCACAGACAGAGACAGACAGAGAGACAGACAGAGAGAGAGAGAGAGAGAGAAAGAGAGAGAGAGAGAGAGAGAGAGAGAGAGAGAGAGAGAGAGAGAGAGACTCTTCTGTAATCTATTGCTGTGTGGAAATGGACCAAAGTCACCTGTGTTTTCAATTTTCTTTAGGAGGTCTAGCTCTTATTATTTGCATAAAGCAGAGGAAAATTACATGGAAGGTTAAAAGAGTTTTCACACAGCTTCCTTTCCATTTGAGTAAATAGAACCCTGTGGATATGTACTAAATTCAGAGCATATAATATGCATTAAGAACTAAAATGGATTCATAATCAATTCAGCAGAGTTAAACTGATAGAATCAGATAATGAATTAGAGGATCAGGAGTTAAAAAACAAACAAACACATTATCCTACCCTGGGAATCTCCTCTCCTGTGTGAGTAGCCAGGATAAGTTAAAGAACTTCACAGACATTGGCTGAGAGCATCAAATGATGGTAATTTTGTTTTGTTTTCCTTTGATGGGAGGAGAGCCTTCCCAACTTCATCTCTCCTAGGGAATAAAGAACAGATGAGTAAGTAAATAGTGCTTAAGATAACACTTCAACTGGAGATTATAGGTAAGACACAGAAGAATACTAAAAGCCTTGATTGAAAGAGCATTTGCCTTCTGTACTAAGCATAGCAACCTTTACCCTCCATCCAGTAAATGCTGGATGTAGCTGGTTGACAGAAATTTATCTTCCATAGAAAGGAGGAGCTCACTGACTACCACATCCATAGTAAAAGTTAGACAGGGTCTTAAATGACATTGAAAGAACAAGATATTTAAATTACTGCTGGAATAGTATTCTAAGATTTAACTGGAAGAAACTGAGATGTAATGTCTAGAGGGGAGCAGAATAGATCATTGGCTAGGAGGAAGAAATCATAGCTGACCATTGTTACAACATCACAAAATGATGCTGTAGCTCTTCAATGCCAAAGGTAAGAATTACGTTATGTATGTTTATTCGTATGCGTTCGCTGTATGTGTACATTTCCAAAATTTACTTTACCTCAGGTTCTAGATGCATGTATTGTCAAAGAAATATCACTGTAAGTATCATCACTCCCACTGAGGATGTGTATATTTGAGGGAGAATGTGAGGGAACCAGAAGACAACACGTTTGTTGTGCGTAGTATGAAGTGTGTAGTATGTGTTAGGCACTATGCAAAACACTTTAAGAATATCATATTAAGCCTCACACAAACTTGAGAGGTAGGTGCTATTATTATTATCTTAATTTTACAGTTGGAGAAACTGAGGCAGAGATTAAATGACTTTGCCGAGGCATGTGCTAAGTGTCTGAGGCCAGGTGTGGACTCATCTTCCTGACTCCAAACTTATTGGTATTTACTCTGCACTTAACTGTCTTGAAGTTTATGGGTGAAATATGATAAAATTTTACTTTAATTATCACTATTTTATTACATTTAGTGCATATGCTCACAATTGCATCCTATGACCAGCTAGGAAAATTAATCATTGAAAGGGGCTAGTGAGTTTCATATGGAGGGAATTTTTACTCACAAAGTACCTAGAAACTGGAAGTAATTTCTTTAGAGGTGTGTGTGTTTTTGTGTGTTTGTGTGTGTGTGTGGTGTAGTGTGCTACAATGAAATAAGGGAGGGTTATAATTTTTTAGAAGATACATACACACACATATATGTAGATATTTCTACTTTCTACTCCCTTAGATTTTGCAATAAAACCAATAATAACTTTAAAAATACATTTCCAGATGATCTGTTTCTTTCCACGTGTTTATCTCAAGTTAGTTAACAAATTCATGTTGACATTTAATTTATACAGTAAATTAAGAAGCCAATAATTATTGTCTTTAATTCAAAATCAGTATGAAAGTTTAGAGCAAATGAATTCCCATCTTTCTGCTTGTGGGTAAAAATCCTTATCGAATATGGTTCATGAATGTAGAACGTGACTAGAGAACCAACATCCTAGTACAGAAAATATCTCCCCTCCCCCAATCCTCTTTTTTATCCCCAGTGGAGCAGAGCTTTCTTATAAATTCTTAGATTATTTCTATTTACATTTGACCTTCCTTTTTCTTTTACTCCTTACTTAATAAGGTTGTGAGATTAGACAGGGTGTTTATGAAAGAAAACAAGCAAAATTTTGACCCAAGGTTCCTGTTTATGCTTTCAAGTTTATGAAGGCAGCTGTCAATCCCTTCACTTCACACTCTATTTCCTGAGCATATACAAAAGGACATCTGATGTTCGGTCTCAGTATTAATGTGAATGCATAGAGCCTGGGGAAAGGTGTGGAATCCTTTTCTTCTCATTATTATGACTCTACTTGTTTCTCCATTTTTCTGTCTCTATTACTCTAAGAATGGAGATATGCCTGAAATGTTTTAGGCAAAATAATAGAAACTGAAGGGCCATCATTAATCCTAACAAAGCATTCAGTAAATACTGCTCTTAGTATTAGGGATACTTTCATGTAAGGGTAAAACTTGTCACTGAGATTAAATCATTCTTCTCTGAAGTGGAAAGTAAGCCTAAGGCCTTCTATTTAGCCTTATACAATGGCACCTCCTAGATGTCTGTATGACTATGCACTTATATTACTTCTTTTTCTCTGGGGTTCTTTCAACACACTTATTTGTTAAAATGGTCCCATTTTCCCCAGGAGTATAGAGTAATTTCTATGGATTTTGCTCAAATGCATAAAAGTAATTTAGAAATAGTATTATTTTGGAAATGTACTAAAGCTCTCTTTGGTTGATCATGAATCAAAAGGGAAGCAGCAAACTCTCCACCACAAAGGAGGTAAGAATAGGTTTCCAAGAAAAAAGCAAATTTTTCAAGGACAGAAAAAAATTTTGGTTGTGTTTCGACTATGTATACCCTGTGGCTAGCACAACATCTTGTGCATGGTAAACAATCTTCATTAAATGCTCATCAAATTGTAATGAATATTGCAGTAGAAGGAAGGAGAAAGGTAAGCAGACTTCTCTTTTTCTTCTTCCTCCTCCTTAATGAAAATTTTTTCGGCTGCTTTTATAAGTGCTTCCATTTGTGCAAAGCATTATGTTGGGCATCAGAGAAAAAAATCAATAATGTAGTCTTCATTTTCACAGGTCTTTGTTATATCCCCTGTTGTATAGCACAGTTAGCTACCATTAGTAAGAGAAAAATTCTGAAGAGAATTGGAATTTGCACTATTCAAAGTTAAAATTATGCAAATTATGATAATTGACTTTGGTTCAATGAAACAATGCTGGGCAAATTTGAATAATGAGATCACTTCACGGTATTCATTATTTGTATTAATAGGGCGCTAGTTGCATTGTCGCAACAAATATGTCTTTATCAGCACATAGAAAAAAGAAAAGATACCAAGAAAATCCAGAGAAAGGGTGATAAATGGTAAAAGGCTATGAACAGGCAGTTTTCAGAGGAAGAAATTAAAGCTATCTGTAGTCATATGGGAAAATGCTCTAAATTACTAATGATTAGAGAAATACAAATCAAAATTACCCTGAGGTACCACATCATACCTATTAGATTGGTAAATATGACAAAACAGGAAAATGATAAATGTTGGAAATGATGTGGGTAAATTGGAACACTAATTCATTGCTGGTGGAATTGGGAACTGATCCAGCCATTCTGGAAAGCAATTTGGAACTATGCCCAAAGGGATATAAAAATGTGCATACCCTTTGACCCAGCATTACCACTTTTTTCCTTTTTTTGTTTGTTTTGCTTTGTTTTGTTTTGTTTCTAATGGTTCCTCCCATTCTTTCTAATTCCTCTCTACAACATGAGGAATGTAAAAATATGTTTAATAGGATTGTATATATGAGCCTATATCAGATTGCAGGCTGTCTTGGGGAAAGGGGAGGGAAGGGAGAAGAGAAAATTTAAAACTTATGGAAGTGAATGTTGAAAACTAGAAATAAATAAACTTAATTTAAAAATCCATAGAAAGGATAGGATAATTTCTGATAGGAGTGAAATATGGGAATCAAGGAATGCTTCATAGAAGAAACACTATTAGGCTGACATCATTTAGTGGATTTGTTTTCCTAATTTAGGGGCAACTAGTCTAATTTTTTTTATCAAGTGGAATGCTATGGCATCATATTTTATAGTATTTCAATCTTTTGTATAACCCAAATGAAGACCCGTTATAAATATATAGGTGTGAACAACATATATAACAATTTATTTCCACTGTAATTTACCAAATTGCCAAAATGAATTCAAAAATTTCCTTGATTATTATATAAGAAGTAATGTGGGAGAAAGATACATCCTGAGAATGGTAATTAAAAAGAAAGTAATAACACTGTGCACATTTTACAATGAAAAAGAATATCATTCATATACATTATAGTTTCTGTTAAATTACATTTCTAGGTATATAGAGCATATTATCTGAGAAAGTAAAAAAAAAAAGAGCTCACTTTTCCTGGAGCAAGGCTAAATTACTCATCAAAATGGTAAGTGTGATTATTTGCATGCTCAGAAAAGATAATTATAAGAGAAATGATGAAAGCAGATAAAATGATGAACTTATACTCCATTCATAATTTTTAAAGGTAACACATTTTTTAATTTTTGCATGAATTCAGGAAAATTTTCATGAATTGTAAAGGCCAAATCTCAAGACACATTGAATTTCAAGGTCTGCAATGAAAACCTTGAAAATATGTTTTGCCTAAAGAGGATTTTCATTTATTATCTCTTGTGTCATGGACCATACCCTCAAAATGAAATCCACTGATCAAACTTTGCTCAGAGAAGGATGAGAAAGATGACAAGGGGGGTTGAAACTGTGTCATGGGAATGGGAATCTAGTAAGTTTCCCTCTATAATAATATAAGAATGACATTGATTTTCTGGGCTATGGAATACAGAGCTAAGAGCAAAGGGTAGAAATTATAGAAGCATATTTTAGTTCAGTATAAGGTAAAAACAAATAAACAAAACATATCTTGTTACCAGTTGAAGCTGCCCAAAGTAGAATGAATTTTCAAGTCTAGGAAAAGAGCTCCCAATTTAATTTGAGTTAGTTCAATTAGATCCTCCAAGGCATTTATGAAGAAATTATATGTGCAAAGTACTGTAGTAGACACTGCAGAGATAAAAGATAAAATCCAAAAATTAAGCCATTTTGGCCCTCAAGGAATTTATATTCTGCTGAAGGGTTACATGTACACTCAAGTGCAGATGCAGTGACCACTTTTCAGTGATATCACAGGGGAATTCTTGTATGAATGTAAGTTGAAGTATAGGATTTCAATAGCTCCTGTCAACTCTTAGATTATATTAATTTGAACTGTTTTTGTAGACATGGTTCATGGCTTCCTAGGGAATTCATGGAAAATAAATTTAATCATTGAATCAGAATAATAATTGTCATTAGTTCAAAATAATCTTAGAACTTCATCTTAATCTGCTATACAATTGCTTTTCCATTTCATAATCACCTGACTATATCAGTAAACTTTACTCATATATTTGAAAGTACTGGAAAAAGCTTCTGGCTAGGAATCTTTCTTAGAAAATAAAAAAAGGAAAGAAATAAAGAAATTATTTCAGCCTAAGGAAAACTTGGCTAAAGTAAATAATGGATTTAACTGTGAGAATAATAATTAAAGAAAAAAAGAATAACGATTTGAGTTTTTGAAACACATCCAAGAGAAATCTCCAACCATTAGTGTGCAAAGAGAATTAAAATCATCTATTTCAGAGACTCTCAACCTTTTTTGTGCCATGGGTTCCTTTGGAGATAGTCTGGGCAAACCCATGAATGCCTTCTCAGAATTTTTATAATGAATTAATTATACAGAAGTAATGATAATAATGATAATGATAATGATAATAATAATAATAATAATAATAATAATAATAATAATAATAATTTAAGTTCACAGGCACCAATTTAAAAAATATATTCAATTTCAAAACTTTTATCAATGTTACAAATGAACTGAGGTCTACAGAACTGCGGTGTCACACCTCTACGATCCCACAGAGGGAAGGGAGGGGAACAACCTTCTATAAGCACCTACAGCCCTAAGTCCTAGGTGTTATTAGTACTCCCATTTTTTAAGGAGAAAATTGAGGCAGACCATGGTTAAGATACTTTCCTGGGGTCACAAAGCTTGGAAATGTTTGAGTCCAGATTTGACAATAGTAACAAAACACGGGCAAAGATAATGGATCTCATGTTCCAAGTTAGTCTCTTGACTATACAGCATAGAGTCTAAGGCATGTTGCTTGCAGATTTTAAATCCTGAGTCTCATTAAAGTGTTAATAGTCAGAATTTGTTCCAATACTAGACACATTGATTTCTTTCAAAATTTTAGCCTCTGTGTGGGATTTAATTCAATTTTGCAAAGCAATGATTTAGTACTTATTATCTGACAGCGTCCTAGCTTCTAGGGATGTAAGACAAAGAAAAGTATGAAAGAGAAAAAAAGACAAAGGAACGTGCATTCTATTTGGTAAAAAAAAACACAATATGAAAGTAATTTAGTGAATATAAATATGTATAAAGTATCAATTTGCAGTTTGAAACTCAAAAGTAATAAGAGTTTGAGGGTCAAAAGTAACTGGGAGACGGGGACAAGAACAGCAGGCACCAGCTCTTCTTAAATTGTGGGTTGTGACCCCATATGGTATTGTGTAACTGAATGTGGGGGTCACAAAGATTTGGCAACAATAAAAGGTTTCTGAAACGTTTCTGAATGACCAAAAAAATATTCAAAATCAAGAGTATGATGCAACTTCACTGCAGCATTGATTCCAAATAAACAACACGTATACTTTGCACTGTGTATATTATTATGCCACACAGTGCTAGTGAACACTTCCAGTAACACCTTAACTCAGATCCCAAACTATTGTTAGGAATTGTAGTGAAATTTTTTTGTTTCATTTTTTTACAGTATATACAAAGTTCTGCTTTTACAGAAACATAATATTTTTAATTATTTAATAATATTTTAATTATGGAAAATAAAGACTTAGTATTTTCCTACTGTCATTCCTCAGCATGTAAGTATCAGATTAATATATCTTTGGACTGTATTGTGTTAGAATGTTTGATTTAAAATTGCTATTATTTCATTATTTTAAAAAATGTGTTTAATTGCAGCAAGTATAGAAAAAAGTCCCTTAATAATATTTCTTCATCATCACCACTGTATGTGTATATAAGTGCAAACATCAATTTTTTTAAATTTAGCACAAGCAAATATAATGTCATATACTAAAGCTAGTATTTGCTTGAGAAGTTATTAGGGATATTTATATTGTAGGATGAAATATCTTTTGGCTTTCATAAGAGCTTAAATTGAGAAAGAAGAGGTGAAACTATTGCTGACAATGTAACATAATTACTTATGGCTTTCAGAACTGTTATTTGTCAGACATTTCTGAAAAACTCAATTAGTTAAACATGCCACTTCAAGAGAAAGAATGTAATATATTTATGTTAAAAGATAAGATTGGAAGTTTTAGTTAAAATGTTAACATGTAGAAGAATAGGGTAGAAAATGGTTCTTTAGAAATGTTTACAGCTGCAGATGATTTTATAATTGAAAAACACCTTCCCAAAAATTTAATTTTAGTAGTTATAATTCATCTTCTGAAGTGTCTGAGGAAAAGTTACAAAAATATTTCCCTTCAAAATTTGGTTCTAAAAGCTAATTTGGGTTCATAAACTATACTCAATTGAAATAAAAGTTCATTGGCCACTAAACATTGTAGAATAATTTGTCAAGTCACTAAACAATGCAGGTTTAAAATTTGAGTTTCCTAAAATTTGTTAAATATATTTTGGCTTGGGATGAGGACAGAATTTCCAACAATTTCTGAAATGGTCATGAACATACTTCTGCCATTTTGTAGTACATATTTTTGTGAAATGGTGTTCTCAGCATTTATAATTATAAAATCAAAATATAGATGAAATCTGAAAAATATTGAAGATGCTCTATGCCCTATATTATCAAGTATTCTGCAAAGATGTAATTCTTTATGTCACAGTAAACAAGCACATACATCCAATTAGTATGCAGATTTGCTTTTATCTTTACTAAATGGTAACATTATATATATACCAATTAATTGTTTTAAAATAAACTTCTTTATGGTTTCTTATCAGTAAATGTTTGATTTGTATACCTGTTTTATTTACCTTTATGCCCATGGTCACATAAATATTTCTCGGGTGAAAAGGGGTCACAAGTAGAAATAGTTTATGAAGTCTCACTCTATATGCTCCTAGTGTTTCTCTTTCCTATATTATAGTTGTTTAACTCCGTTGAGCAAGATCAGGGAAATGACCAATCAATCAATCCATAAGCATTTTTAAGCACCTACTATGTTCTTGGTTCTGAAGGTACCAAGGATAAAAATGACTCTTCATTCCCTCAAGGAGCTTGTATTTGGGTAAAAAAATATGAGCATACATACTTATGTGTATGTACACATGTATACACATTTACACACAGAGACATACATATATATGTATGTAAATGTGTAAAGGTGGTTTATTAAGCCCTGGAGCTTCCTGCTTTTTTGTCATTGATTTCTTCAGGAATATTTCTTTTGATGTCTGAAAAGCTACTAATTTATGACATTTAACAGTTTCTGGGTATTAGAAACCTGAAAAGTGTTTCTGAATATATAACAAAATTACTAGGGTGTTGAGGTAGTGAGGAGACTGATGCAGTTCACAGATACAACCCAATGGGTCTACAAAATGTTCTCATTTTTTGGCTTTTAACTGAAAACTAGATTTACAGCAGGCTTTCAATTAAGTCTCATCTCTTCAGAAAGAATTTGAAACTGGTGTATGGAGAGAATGGAGAAAGAACACTTTTTTATAGTTGCAGGATCCTATATTCCAATTCAGATGAATCACGTGTAACCCCAGTCCCAAGGCCCATTGGCATGGGACTTTTTCTTCATTGGTGGAGATCACACCCTCCCCTGCATGAACAGTAAGGCAAAATTGGCAAGGGCAAGAGAGCTTTGATTTTCTTTGGGCCTTCTTGGAATTTTCATTGAGTTGCTTCAAGGTCTCTTCAAATTTCAAATTGTTCCAAGGTCAGAAGTTAAAGAGGGCTCTTATTTCTCCCAACTTCACCAGGGAAGATGGAGGAGGTTAACCCCACTTCAGGTTGCTGAAGGAAAAGACTCTGGAATGACATGAGGGGATCTGGCAGTCTCTCTTGTGTCCCTAGTCTCCACCTTGCTATACTGAGACGTCAGAGAATTTCCACTTGGGTCAGATCTAGGATTCTTTCTCTCCTTTGAGATGAGTTCCTTCACTCTTCATTGTCTGGCAGCCATTCTTCTCTGTATACTTTCTCTAATTTCTGTTTTGCTACTGACTTGAATAAATGAGACTTTCTTGTTAATTGCTATGTGCATTCATGGTGAAACTGTTATTTGAAGGGAAAGGGATCAAACCTTGGCTAGAACTTTGAGGTTCAACTTTTCCACAATAATGACCAGTGATTGGAAACTAGATTGAAGCTGAAACTTACATTTGCCAGATTAAGAAAGTTGAAGGGAACCTATAGGTATAACTGTAGCCTTGAACATCCTTTTTATTGATGGTAACAGGATGGTAGCCTCTCACCCCTGCCTTTTGTTTCCCTTCCTGGTAGGAAGTAAAGTTTCCCTTGCAGAAAGGGAGGCGTTGGAGAAAATGCAACATATTTTTATTCTGCTTCTCTTCAAGGCACACAAATGGCAGACACCCCCATACTACAAGATGGGATGGAGAGATAACCCCCTTGACACATGTAGCCTCACAACATATATATATATATATATATGGTGGCATCATATATATATGTATAGGTAAGATTATATACATATATGTGTGTATATATATACATATATGTGTATATACATACATATAAGTATATATATATATACGTGTGTGTGTGTATATGTATATATAAAACTTCTACCTGATAAGATAATATAGAATAGCAACACCCCACCAAGTGCATTTTCTAAGGTGAATCTGATGGAATACACTTCAGTTTAGAATACAAGGAAGGTCAATAAGTCGTTTATAAATAGCCAAAGCCTGCTTTCAACTGTTCTATTCTGAGGGAAGAAAAATAAAGAAACTGTACCTCACACTCTATTTTTCAATTTTCAGGCTTGAGGCTGAATTTAGATGGTGACCATCCTGCCAGCATTTCCTCCCACACACTTTGTGTCTCCTCCCAGAGGGGAATAGTATTTGTGTTGTTTCTGTGACACATTTTATGGTTCTTCTGTGACATAAGCTCTCCCTGCTTAAATACAGTTAAAGTCTTTTGAGGAGAAAATAAGCATAGCTAAATACTCTTTTATCATAAAAGGACTGATCTCTCTTCTCAGCTCTCTTCTCCCTGGGAAATAAAATTCTCACTTAAGCAAGACCCAATTAAGTAATATGCACTTAGACCTTGGATGATGATGCTTTTGCTTCTCTTTCTCCTTTTCTTTCTTCTCTTCTTCATTTTCATTATCTTCTTTCTTTAATGTTATACAGTATTCGTTTTCTTCTAGGTTTCAAGAATAAAGTCGGACTCTTACTACAATGTCCTTTAACTACCTAATAGACATTGATTAATAATTGTCATTTATTGAATTTTAAAAACTATTATCTCATATTATCCTCAAAACAACTTCAGGAGGTAAGTGATACAATTACTCATTTTATAGTGGGGGAAATTGAGGCAAACAGAGGCTCAGTGACTTGCCCAGGCTCACACAATTAGTGAATACCTAAAGTGACATTTGAACTCGTGTCTTACTAATTTCAGTCCTGCAGCTCTCTCCATTCCACCACCTACCTGCAAAATGAGTGAGAGTTCCTTAATATGTGAGCCATTTTATGGAAATGAGCCATGATCTCACAAATGAACCAATCTTTTTTAGACTGTTAGGGCAGTATTTAACCAACTATTGCTTTGTACCATTAAATGATACAAAAAGACAGCTGTCATTGACAGAGTGCAACAGTTAGCAAAATGCTTAAAGTGCATGATCTCATTTGGTGTTCATAATGAATCCTTGGATATAGAGTGTATTATTTTAGACAATGTGCTTCAGGAAAATGAGGCACTGATAGGTTAACAAACTTTTTAAATATTGTATTGTTAGTGTCTCAGGTGGGATTTGAACTTACTCCCCCTGGCTCCAATCTCATGCCTCATCTCTCACTAAAAGATGATCCCAGGATACCATATTTCTAAGGCAGACTTCTAGAATATCCAAGACTTTTTTTCTTTCTGGCTTCTAATCTCAGTTCAGTGGATTGAAGTAGAATGCCTTGATTTATGTCCATAAACAGTATGAAGTTAAAGAAAATTGATTCAGATTCTGAAATTTATGATAGTATCATCAGCTTGGTGGATTCATACTTTGAATGCTCTTATGTACTTAGAGATATTGTCTTTAGAATTAATTTTTTCTATCATTCTCACACATCAGAGAGTTTTAAAATCTGGGACTTCAAATTCTTCTGATATCTCTCTCTATCTCTATCTCTGTCTCTCTGTCTCTGTTTCTGTCTCTGTCTCTGTCTCTGTCTTTCTCTGTCTCTCTGTCTCTCTCTGTCTTTCTGTCTCTCTCTGTCTGTCTCTCTGTCTCTGTCTCTGTCTCTGTATCTCTCTCTCTCTTTCTCTCTCTCTCTCAGAATGGAAGAAAATGAGATGTTAAAATCTATCAGGTGAAACATTTAAAAAGATTAGATTACCAAGTTCATGGTACTTTAACTTTTATGAAGGCTAGCTACACCTACTGAATTCAATTCAAGTTCAAGTCAATTGTTCAAGTCAACAATTATTTCCTAATTGCTTACTAGAGGCGAAGTACTGTGCCTGCCAAAGAGGTTACATAAAAGACATCCCAATAACAAGGAATAACTCCTGTTTTATAGGAACCTAGAATCTAGTTAGTGTCAAGATGGGTATGACATAAGTGAAAAAATGAAAAAGGTAGAATGGGATGAAGAAGAGACTAAGATAAAGAACTTCAGGAAAATTTGAAAAGGCATAAATTTTTTTCGCCTGGGGATATTGGGATTAAATGATGCCTCCTCAAAGAGGGGAATGAAATGGACAAGAAATAGGTTACTCTAGTTGGAAAATTTTAAATACAACTTCAGAGATGTAACTATAAAAATTCAACATTTATAGGATGAGTCATATAATGAAAGTGTTTGAGATTTATATTTTCCTTCACATTAATAATCATGTTTGTATTTGTGTGAAAGTTTTAAGGAAAACATATTTTATTCAATATATGTACATTTATGCATATATGAATATATATGTGATCCATACTCTATAGATGAGATATATTTCAGTGTTTGATATAATCAACACAATGTTACATAGACAAAGGAGCATATGGAATGGCAGAACTACATGTTGACAATGACCCATCAAACCAATGACTGAATCATATGTATTTATTTATGGCAATGGAAGGGTTTTGAAAGACAATTAAACATAAGATCACTGTTAACATAAATAATTAACAGATGAAATTCTGAGGTAAAATGGACCAACAGATAAAGGCAATACCTACTAATATGTGATGGTCTTCTCAGAAGCATTCTAACACATGAAATTGTGTTGACCCCACCCAACCACAGAATAACTTGGTACAGAATAAAAGTCAAAACACCACTGTTGAATACCTAGTTCTTTCATTAACTGCACAATTTTGGGTCTGAGAATAAGTTTCTCTGTTTGCAAAGTGAAAGGATTATCTCAAAAGTCCTCCCAATTCTAAATACATAAATCCTCCATAAATGTGCCTTGAAAAAGATCTGTGTTTACTCATAAAGTTATCTATATAATCCACTCATGAAAAAGTAAATGAAGAATGACCATGGTTCATACCAAGATGTGCCAAACTATAATTTGTGGGTGAAATTCAGTCCACTGTATGTATTTATACAGCCCATGTGTGACTTATTTTTTTACATTTTTAAAATAAAGTTTTGTTGAATTAAAAAAATAAAATAAATTCTTAACTTAAGGCCCAACAAATACAAGAGCCAAATCCCTTGGCCATTGGTTTACCAATCTTTGACCATATATTAGTGGTATGGCAAGCCTCTCAATGATCCTCCATTCTCTCTTTCCCAGGGTGCAAGACTCATATCATCCCTATACTCAATATGGCTTTCCTCTGTATTGCATCTATTACCTACCTTTACCCTTTAACTGTGCTGATGAGCTCTCCTCAGAAATTTCCATGCTACTATATAAATCATATCCTATTGTAAACCAAATTACTTACATCAATTATTTGGATTTTACTATGTAGCCGTATATTATTTACTAGAGTTTTAAAGGGACTCTATAAACAATTTCATCAACTTGACACAACTTGAAATAAGATCTTCCTACTGGCCAAATGAAGAAAAAGTTCTATTCATTTCTTCAAGTGCACTGAAAACATCCAGAGAATACTAAAATAAACATTATCAGGAAAAAAAATTCAAAATCTAGGATAGCTTTCCTAATGGATAATTCATTGATTAATAGGCAAAAAAATAAGAAATACGCATATTTGAATGTCTTTGGTTGAATTGCCACTGTTTGGATCTAAATATAAAACTTGATAATTATGCTGTTATAAAGGAAAATTTTAATCTTTTCAATGAAATAGATGTGGTGAATGATTATTCTGCATTAATAGACTTTTTTATAATCATTATTTTAGTACTATTTCACATGCTGATGTATGCATATAGATAGATAGAGAGATAGATAGATAGATAGATATATTTGTGTATACTGAATCTGTCCATTACTCATCTGTCTGTCTAATCAATCTGAATATATTCATTTATAATAGCTTCTACAGTCTTATGATCTGAAAGTACTGAGACTTCATGAATCAGCTGTGTCTTATTTCCTTTTTTACTTTTCCTTTATCCCCCTAGAGGAAAGGGAACATTATTTTTTATCCTTATTTGAATGCATTTATGTAATTTTATATTTTTTTTAAATTTAAGATAGTAATTCTATTTTTAATTTGGAAAAAAGAGGATTTTGAACATTTAGTCTATTTCCCTCCTTTGGCATACACACCTGCATTTGCACACATACATACATTACATATATACACATAGGTATATGTATGTATACACACATATATTCTTTGGAGATTTTTTTTTTGCATGTTGCCTCCCTCAGAGTGTAAGCTCCTTGAGAAGATGGATTTCTATTTTTCTTTTTTGCCTTTATATTCAGAGAACTTATCAAAGTTCTGGTAAATAATAGGTTCTTAATATCTACTTGGTGACTAACTGTCTCTACATCTAGCAAATAAAGTTTTAGTGACCTCTAAGGTTTATCACATTCAAGGAAACACAAACAGGAATGTACTTACAACTCCTGCTGGCATTCTGTAATGCCCCGCATCAGCAGATTCCCAAAAGAATGCTACTGTGAACAGCTTTTAAGTTTTGGATTACACAGTAATAGTGAACACACTGATTATTCCCTTACAAATGAAAGCAAACATTCACAATATATCACAATATAATATTCACAACATTACAGATTATCACAGAAAATCACAATATGGTGTTTATAACAGCTTAACATTAAAATGGCCACACAGTTTTTTACCACAGTGGCCATGATATTTAGAACGAGGAACAAAAGAATAATCATCTGGTTTCCCTAAGGGGGAAACTTCTTTACTTAATCAATCAATTCACAATATATCAATCTTCCACTCATGTGGCAAGCATTATCTTAATCAGTCGGAATACAATAATCAAACTTCCATTCATGGGGCAACCAAACATCAACTCAATCAGTCACTAATCTAGATTCCCAAATACTATCATTAATTACTAGTACAGTCATATAAAAAAACAAACAAACACAAACCCTCTACCCCTTGGTGTCCAGCAAACCTCAGTTTCATCCCAGGGGAGGCCTTTTCTTCATCTTGACTCTGGTTGGTCTCCCTGATTCCTTGGATCCCTTTCCATGTTCCCAGCTCCCTCCTGAATCCACCAAACAGTCACCTGGATTCAGAAGCAGACACTCCCAGTTCCTTGTCCAGTCCTCCTGGCACACACTGAAGTTCGCAAGGTCCAGCACCTCTCAAAACCTTCACAACACTTCTCTTACCTGGAATTCAAGGGTCAGCAAGGCCATGAAAAAAGCAATGTTTTATCCTGGTCATGCTTCTTCAGTCCTCCAGCAGTTCAGCTAGCCCTAGGATCCAGATGGAATATTGGCCTTATGGGTGGTCTTCACCAGATTCTGGTCTCATGAAAACTCCATCTCAGTTCAGTAGCCCAGCTCCCACAGGCTGAGACAATCCTGCTTTCTCCAACAGAAAAATTCCAATTCTGTCTCTCTGTCTCTGGAATTGTTGATGAGACCTCCTGTGTCATCTAGTCCCCTTCTTCCATGTCAACAGGAGAGTTCATGCCTTTTCAGCAGTGGACAGGGCTCACACCTTCTATACTCAGCCCTAATTTAATAAGTGCTAAGTTTCTGATAAACTGATTGTTCTTACACATTCCTACAAAGGATTTCTGACGGTCTTGCTCTGGGCAAATCCATAGTCCTTTGACATAGGTTGGAAGAGGCAGTAGAGGAAAGTTTCTGTAATACTGGACTTTGAGTTATCAATATCTGTGTTTATGTCCTGCCTCCAACATTTAGTAACTGTGAGTGCAAGGAAGTCACTGAACTTTTCTAAGTATTTGGCAACTCCTTAATAGATGGATATTAAGTTAGAAATGAGTTGCATGTGCAACTATGAGTGGGGGAAAGCTGGGATAAGGTGGTGGAGAGGAAATTATCTCTCATTTTTACTGGTATAGGGAGGTCCCTGATGAGAAAATTTCTTCCACAAATATAGATTAGCAACTGGTTTGTAATTTATAGCCTTGCAAAGTTTCCTTGGACACTGAAATTTTTGGGATCCTTTTTTTTGAAGCATTTTCTTAATTTTTTATTTAAATGGTATTCATTTGTCCTCAATTGCATATCAAGACAAATTTCAACATTTATTTTTATAAGATCTTTTTTTTTTTTTTGCTTTTTGGAAGAGTGGGGCAGGGCAATTGGGGTTAAGTGACTTGCACAAGGTCACAGGGCTAGTAAGTTTTTTAAATAATATTTTGAGTTCTAAATTTTTCTTCTTTCCTCAATCCCCTCTCCTATTCTGAATATGGTAGGCAGTATTGATATAGTTTATACATGTGCTATAATGTGAAACATATTTCCATATTCATTGCCATTATGGAAGAAGAAATAGATCAAAAGTCATCCCATTCACATTCACAGTTATGATTATTACTTGTGTATTTCTCTCCATCTTATTCTTCTTCTTGTTTGTCCTCTCTCTATTCACCCTTTCCTAACTCCCTAGTGTTTTGCTTCTATCATCCACTTTCCCCACCCCATCCAAAGGGTATATATTTCATCTCCTCCCCTCCTATTTTTTTGTTGGGTAAGATAAATTTCCATATTCAACTGATTGTGCATATTATTCCCTCTTTGAGCCAATACTGATGACAGTAGAGTTGGAGTGATGCCCATTGCCTGCCTTCCCATTTCGCCTTCACTGTAAAAGGTTTTTTCTCATCTCTTCGTGTGATATTACTTGCCCTATTCTACCTCTCCCTTCCTTTTGCGCTCCTTGTGAATCTTTTTTCATTGCTTAATTTTTATGTCATTCCCTCAAATTCATCTTTTACTCATACCTTCCATGTATATTCCTTCTAACTGTACTGTTAGCAACACAATTTTTAAGAGTTCCAAATATGATCTTTTTGTACATGGATGTAAACAGTTATCTCTATTAAATCACTCATGTTTTCTTTTCCATTTTTGCCTGTTTATGCTTCTCTTTGGTCTTGATTTTAGAGGTCAGACTTTTGCTTTTGTTCTGGTCTTCTCCTTATCAAGGCTTGAAATCTTTCTATTTCATTGAATGACAGTTTTTTTCCTTTGAAATAGTATGCTTAATTTTGCCAGGTAAGTAATTCTTGTTTGTAATCCTATTTCCTTTGCCCTCCAGAATTTTATGTTTCATAACCTCCAGTACTTTAATGTTGCAGCTGCCAGGTCCTATGTGATCCTGATTATTACTTGAACATATTTTAATTGTTTCTTTCTGTCACTTGTAGTATTTTTCCCTTGATCTAATAGTTCTGAAATTTGGCTAAAATATCCCTTATGGTACTTATTTTGGGATCTCTTTCCTGAGGTGATTGGTGATTTCTTTCAATGCCTATTTTGCCTTCTGGTTCCAGGACATGATGGCAGTTATCCTTGATAACTTCTTGAAAGATGCAGTCCAAGTCCTCCTTTTCATAATGGATTTCAGGTAGT
>CM053595.1:255501539-255522200 GCA_028646575.1 Pseudocheirus occidentalis | reverse complement strand
CTGTCCCAAATCACTGGGGCCCTCTCAGCTGCCAGAGCTCTTAGTGGGATGCTGCAGCTTCCCCCCCGCCCCAGCTTTGGCTCACTGAAAGCGCACCCCAGGACCACCACTCAAGACCACGATCCAGATCCAGGCCGCTCAATGCAAGAGCCCTTGGCCCCGATGGATCATGTCTGCCCCCCTGCTTTGTGTAGGCCAAGGGCTCCAAAGCAGCCCAGTGGAAACCGCTGCTGCCCCATTCTTGCTGCTACAGCCACCTCCTGCTGCTTCCTTGTTCTGGAAGCAGTTTGGACGGACCCGCTCTTCTCCTCCCCAGTCAGCAAAATCCACTGACCTTTCTCTTAGCCTTTTTGACTTCTGGCCTGATAAATGTGGTAACTGTGCTTCCAGTGCAGCCGATCTGCTCTCCTATGGACGCGGCTCCCCACCCGATGCCCCAGGGCCTGAGCCAGCCGGGTTTTGGCCATGGTTCCCAAACTGCTGAGAAGAGCCCCACCTGCTGAGCTGCCTGTAGCAACAGATGTGCTTTCTGTCTTTTGGAAAGTTTTGGACCTTGAAAATCTGTTTGGAGTCCCATTTTATGAGCTTTTTAGCACGTTTGTGTGGGAGGTGTGGTGCTTTGCTGCTTTTGTGCCACTGTCTTGGCTCCACCCTAAAGTGTATTATTCTTGTGATGATTTATTGTAGTCATTTGCTAATATTTTATATTGAATTTTTGCATCTATAGTCATAAGGGAAATTGGTCTGTAATATTCTTTCTCTGTTTTGTCTCTTCCCAATTTAGGTATCAATTTCATATTTGTGTCATAAAAATAATTTGGTAGGACTCCTCCAATTTTTCAAATAATTTGTAAAGTATTGGAGTCAATTGTTCATTAAATGTTTTAGAATTTAGTAGTAAAGCCATCTGGCCCTGGAGATTTTTTTTTCATAGGGAGTTCATTGATGGCTTGTTAGATTTCTTTTTCCAAGATGGGGTTAGGTAGTTTACTTCCTCTTCAGTTATTGTATTTTTGTAAATACTCACCCATTTTTACTATGATTGTCAAATGTATGTGCATAAAATTGGCCAAAATAATTCCTAATTATTGTTTTAATTTCCTCTTCATTGGATGTACATTCACTTTTCATTGTTGATATTCATAGTTTGGTTTTCTTCCTTATTTTTATAATGTTGAAGAAAGGTCTAATTTTATTGATGTTTTCATAATACCAGCTCTTAGTATTATCTATTAATTCAATATGTTTCTTAAATTCCATTTTATCTATTTCTCCTTTGGTTTTCATTATTTCTAATTTAGTATTAAATTGGTGATTTTCAACTTGTTCTTTTTCTAGCTTTTTCAGTTTCATGTCTGATTTATTGATCTCCATTTTTTCTGTTTTATTTATGTATACATTCAGGGATATAAAACTTGGCCTCAGAACTGTTTTTGCTTTATCCCACAAGTTGTGGAATGTTGTCTCATTATTGTCATTCTCTTGAATGAAGTTACATATTGTTTCTATAACTTCTTGTTTGACACACTCATTCTTTAGGATTAAGTTACATAGTTTCCAATTAGTTTTTATTCCATTCTTCCATGGCCATTTATTGCATATAATTTCATTGCATCATGATCTTAGAAGGATGCATTCAATATTTCTGCCTTTTTCACTTAATTTTGTGTTTTTTATGCCCTAGTACATGGTCATTTTTTATATGTGCCATTTACCACTGAGAAGAAGGTATATTCCTTTTTATACCCCTTCAATTTTCTCCATAGGTCTACCATATCTATCTTCTCTAAGATTCTGTTTTTCTCCTTAACTTCTTTCTTGTTCATTTTGTGGTTATATTTATCAAGTTCAGAGGGGGGGGATTGAGTATCCCCATTAGTATAGTTTTGCTTTCTATTTCTTCTTCTAACATCCTTAACTTTTCCTTTAGGAATTTGGATGCTGTGCCACTTGTTGCATAAATGTTTAGTAATGATATTGCTTCCTTTTTGATGATGTCTTTTTTGCAGTATATAGTTTCCTTCCTTATCTCTCTTAATTAGATCTATTTTTGCTTTTGCTTTGTTTGAGATAATGATTGCTACCCCTGCCTTTTTAACTTTAGATGAGGCATGACAAGTTTTACTCTAGCCTTTTACTTTTACATTGTGTGTCCGCCTGTTTCAGATTTATTTCTTGTAAACAGAAAATTGTAGTATTATGTTAATTAATCCTTTCTGCTATCTGCCTACATTTTGTGGGAGAATTCATCCCATTCAAATTCACAATTATGATTACTGTCTGTATCTTTCCTTCCATCCTGTTCCCTCCCCTGCTTATGCTTTTATTTTCCCCCCTTCTCCCTTACTCTCTTTAAGAGTTTTCCTTCTGGGGTGGCTATGTGGTACAGTGAATAGGGCACTGATCCTGGAGTCAGGAGGACCTGAGTTCAAATCTGCCATCAGACATTTAACACAAACACTATCCATGTGACCTTGGGCAAGTTACTTAACCCCAACTGCCCTCCAAAAAAAAGTTTTCCTTTTGACCACTGCATCCCTCAGTATTACCTTCTTGTCAGCCTCCCTCCCTTTTCCTACTCTTCCCTCTTACTACTTCTTCCATTCCTTCTAAGGGAATTTCATAGCCTTTCTCCCTCCTACTGCCCGTAGGATATGATAGATTTTTATACTTAATGTAGTATGTCATTTCTTCCTCCAACCAAGTTTAATGAGAAAAGATGTCATGCCATGCTCCTCTCCCTCCTCTCTTTCCCTATCTCATGATAAGTTTTATATATTTTCTTGATGGAGTCATATACTTAACTGATTCTTTTATTCCCTCCTTGGACCATAACCAATCAGGTATAAATCTCATATAATGCTCATTTCCCTCCCTTTTTTCCATCTATGATAATGTTTTTATGCCTCTTTGTGTGGCATAATTTACCCTTTTCTGCTTCACTCTTTCCTCTTCTTCTATTTCATTCCCTTTGCAAGCCCTTAATAAGGTTTTTTATCATCATTTTATTTTGTAATTTATACCCACTCCCTCTATTTATCTGTATCCCTTTTTGATGTTGCCATTGGTATAGAGTTCACAATATTAACACGTATCAGCTTCCCTTATAGGTATTTATACAATTTGCTCTTATTAAATAACAAGTTGTGTGTGTGTGCATATGTGTATGTTCCCTATTTACCTTTCTATGTCTTCCTTGCATCTTGTAATTGGAGCTTGAATTTTCCATTGAGCTCTGGCTTTTTCTTCAGGAAGGCGTCAAAGTCCACTACATCACTGAATGACCATCTCCTTGTGTGAAAGATTATGCTCAGTTTTGGTGGTTAGGTCATCCTTGGTTGTAGCTTAAGCTCTTTTGCCTTGCAAAAAATCATATTCCAGTTCCTCTGATCTTTCAGTGTAGAAGCTGTCAAATCCTGTGCTGTCCTCACTGTGGTTCTGCAATATTTGAATTGTTTGTTTCTAGCTGCTGATAGTTCTGGAGTATGGCCACAATATGTTGTGGACTTTTCAATTTGACTGATTTTGGGTGCTTCATAGAATCATTAGCTTCTATTTGGTGGATTCTAATTTTTAGGAAATTATTTCATCACTTAATTTTTGAAGCTCCTTTTCCACATGTTCAGATTTCATTTTTAGTTCACATATTTTTCTTTTTAAGGAGCTGTTTTCTTCATTGTAATGTTTCTTCAATTTCACTGTTTTGATTTTTAAAGAATTCTTGATTTTATCTTCCACCTCTCTAATTTGATTTTCAAAGTTCTTTTTGACCTCATCTAAGAATACTTTCTGAGGTTGAGACTAGTTCATATTCCCTATTGAGTCTTTAGCTGTGGGTGTGGAGTCAATACTTTCTCCTTCTGAATTTGGTTCCTCCCTCTCATAATAATAGGATTCTAGAGTCTTTGTCTTTTCAATCTGTTTTTATACTTTCTGAGGTAGGGCCTTAGCCGTACCCTTTCTCCAGGGTTCCCCAGCCTTTATTGTTTAATTTTATTTTCCTCTGGGGCAATAATTCCTGTTTTCAGGGATTGGGGGCAGAAGGGAATTGGAGCACCCAACATTGGTGAATCAACTTGCCATGACATGTTGTCCAGGCCTCTCAGCACTGACAATATTTTTCTTAACTTTTCATAGCACTACTCAACTTTTTAAATCTATCCCATTTGTATTCATAGAATTTAGAAAGATACTTTTCAAACAGCAAAGATTAATAAATGCCTTGTCATTTGTTCATAATTTATGATGATGGATGTATAATGGATTTGATTTTCTGAATGCGTATACTCATAATCATACATGTGCCAAAGAAGAGGTTCATAAGGTTTTTCAAAGCTGCTAATATGGGAGTAGGGAGAATTTATATAAGGAGGGTGTACTTCTTCCCTTAGGTGATTTAGAGACTGCCTTGTCCAGATCTTTTAGTCCTCCATGAGATTATGTTCCCGTCGTTTGGCTACGGATAGGGAACATGGTTCCCAGGAAGGTATGAGTGAGTGGTTTTCCAGACAGGTGGTGAAAAGGAAAATAATTCTAATACCTTAACCACACTATCCTCTTAAATTCCAGTGGAATCCAGAACCAAGAGGAGTTGCAGTATTCCCTAGATGACTGGTTCTCTTTCCAGCCAAGCCTTTATATCCATCATTAAGTGATACAATGTGGTGGATAAAAACATGCAATCCTAACCACAAAAACAAACTTCAACCCATAACCTACTGCCGTGAGGGAGGTAAGTTCTCAAGCCTCAGGAATGTTAGCTTCCCCCTTCCCCTGTCTACTCTAACCTCATATAGGATCATTAGGGAAGGAGGCAAGTAGGGAGAGATGAATGTGACAATCCTTTGTATATATGGAACTGGACAATTGCCTTTGAGGTGCAGTAACTTCTGCTGGCTCATGGACATAGCTACTCCAGAGCAGAAAACAAAAGTTCTTGCTCATGATTTTTAAATCCACGAAATCATATCACATCAGAAATAAATATGACTTTTATCAATGGAAATGACTTTAAGGAAGATTCAGCACTATCTGTTTCTCATTGCAACCTACTGACCACTGGACTTTCCATCAGATATGAGCTGAAACCTCCTAATTGTCTTCTCTCACCTAGTAAAATGGGAACTCCTTAAGACTAGTTACTATATTCCTTTCTATTTATATCCATTATTTCTACAGTGCTTTGCACAAAGCAAACCATTAAAATGTGTTTTCATTCATTCAATAGCATGAATTTCTACTGGTGGGTTATAAATATTAAAAAGACGCTGACAGCATTCCCAGAGATCACTTTGATTTGCCTGTTCAAGTAAATGGATAGAAAGTTGATAAGGCATCTATTAAAATTCACCATGCACCAAGCATTGCTGCTGAGAACTGGTGACACAAAAATAAGTAGGCAGCACAGCGTCCCCTTTCTGGTAACCTGCATTCTAATAGGGGTAGGAAAAGACATAAGTAAAGCTAGAAGAGCAGATGCAGTTATAGTGACATGGTCTAGGGATGGCTGGGAAGGAATTCTGGCCAAGACAAGGTGAATGCTCCCATACCAGTGGCCAGGGACCAGGGACAGATTCTAGGTAGTTCTGACAATCTAGATGATTCAGTAAATAGAGTGCCTGGACTCAAGTAAAGGAGACCTGAATTCAAATCTGGATTCAGACACTTAGCAGCTGTGTGATGCTGAGAAATTTACTTAATCTTGCTTGCCTCAGTTTTCTCATCCATAAAATATCTGAATGATTCTTTTTTTAACTGCATTGGGAGGTTGATGACTTTTTTTTTGCTTTTTGGAGGGCAGTTGGGGTTAAGTGACTTGCCCAAGGTCACATGACTTGCTTCTTGTGTTAAGTGTCTGAGGCCGGATTTGAACTCAGGTCCTCCTGACTCCAGGGTCGGTGCTCTAATCACTGCTCCACCTAGCAGTCCCAGGTTGATGACTTATTAAGGTACATGTGGGTCTAATCTAAATTCCTTGAGGGCAGGAGCTATATTCAATGCTGTCCTGATGTCCCCAATGTCTTTTAATGTATTTTGCATTTAATAGATTCCCAAAAGAAACTGATTTCAATTGAAAGGTGAAGTGATAGAGTCGTGACAAATTTGTTGTTGTTGTTGCTGCTGCTGCTGCTGTTGTTGTTTGTACTTTATTTTCAAAGAAGTCCATGGCATTAGGGAAGTGATGCTATGATGTGCAAGTGAATTGGTTTTATGTGAGGTGCTCTTCCTGAAGGGAATGTAAAAGTCATAAAGTAGGAAAATAGTGAGAGGAAAACTGGAATCCCAGGGGTGTCAGATTAATAATTTCTTACCATTTTAACAATATTAGGGCAAAAATGATGGGTAGTTCGAGAGTTGGATTAAAGATCAGGAGGAAAGGGAAAAGACAGTAGCTAAAATATTTCCTACCATTACCATAGTAAATTATATTATCTTTGATAAGTTTGACCAGGATAATGAAATAGAAAGTACACTACATTTGTTACATGCTATATGGCTTTTGGCAAACTACTTAACTTTGGGGGACATTGTTTCTTTATCCAAGGCATGTGAAGTGGACTAAATGATCTCTCTGGTCATTCTTGATTCTGTCTCTTCTGACCCTATATGCATCTTCACATTTAGGTATATGGGGCATGATACATACCACAATTATATACTCCCTCAATGACAAGCTTTTAAGTGTTTGTCTTTAAGACTCCTCTTCTCTTGTTAAAATAAAAATCTTCTCAAAGAAATAATACCATACATTATTCTCCAATGTATATATAATCTCACTGATTTGGTAGTTCCCTTCAGTGGTGGAGATCATAACCTATATATATTTTTCATCCTTAGTGATTCATGTTCATGCCATCCCAAAAGTTCTCCAACCTACTAGAGGTCTTCATTGAATTCTCTTGATCTTTTGAGGGTACCAATGTACCACTGAAGCCATTCACCTGTCATCCTTCACTGTGACCTTGTGAAAAGCCCATCTTCTCTCACTGTTATGTAATTATTTGATATCTTTCATTACTGTTCTAGTTAGATGTTTCTAATTAGTTACATGTTGTAGCTCACATAATCCCAACATGGACTTTCTATTTCCTGATAAATGGCATTTTTTTTCTATTTTTAAACTTTTTGCAGCCCCTTGAATTCCAAACCCAGTGTCATATGGTGATACCAGTAAAATGTTGTCATTGTAAAGATGGATCCTCATTTCCATTGGAATTGTGGGGACACCAAAGGAATTTTGCAATTTTTTGAAAGCAATTCAACCTGATTCTCTCTCCTATTCAATTTGAAATTGAAATTATTATTCAATTGTCCTGTCTTTCCAAAATATAAACAGTGATGGATAAACTCTATAGATTTTCCATCCAAATTAAAGACATAATCTAGGCATTAATCACCACTTTTCTGCACATGGGTGTTTAATCTATTCATGAAAGGTTGCAGATCTCTTCCAGGATGTCCTGCCATATTCTGGGACTTGATACAATCAGAACTATATCATCTTCAAAAAAGAAGCTTGGAATATGTACTTAACTTGGACATAGGTCAAATTTGTATATTAGGATTTAATTTGGAAAAATGCAAGAGAGTTGAACAGTTTAAAAATATTATGACAAACTTTTTTTTCAACATTATGTGCACTTGGACAGTACACTAATACCCTTTTCTCCCAGTCCTGTATTTGTTCATAAAGGAGGCAGAAGTGGTATAAAAGAGAACAGAGAAGGGAAAAATATCCAGATTAAGTCAAGTGTACTTAGAATATTATGTCCTCAGTATGTAATTATTCATCCAAAGCACAGCAAGATGGAGAGAAGTATGCTGAAAGTAGATGTATGTGGGCCCCACAGATAAGAGTCATAGTAAAGATAAGACTTTGTCAACGACAAAGCATCTCCCTCCCACACACAATCAGCACTGTTGTGCTCCCCCACGCCCACCTCTTATCCTGGCTTATTTAGACTTTTCTCTATACCCTTGCATGTCTCTTACTAAACATGCTCATATGGGTCACACCATCCTCGGCAATGTCTGTCAACACTCATCTGGCATAGTTTCGACTATTTACATGTCTGCCAAAGGCAACCTTTTCAGATTGTGGTGTTTTCTCCAGGGCTAGCCCTGGTCTTTGAAGCAGATCTGACCTTCCTTTTATCCTGTGGAGTGCCCTGCCACATACTCTGAAGCAGATATCTTGAATCAAAATATTATATAACTGAACACCCCCTGGCAGCCACTTGACTCTTTCCCAGAGCTCTCCTTGTTAGAAATGAGCTGTACTTAAATGAAAAATGGCAACACATGGTTAAAAATCCCAACAGTTTTGTCACAAAATAAGTCATGGAAAATCTGTCCTTTCTATTTGCTCTAAGGCCTGACATCTAATGCCAATGCAGCTGTTTCTCTGAAAGACAGTGAGGCAGTCCACACTCAGGGCAGCATTTGGCTTCAAACAGTATTATTTGCTCTTGGGGAACCATAAAATTAGAATCAGAGGGTGATGATGGCTTTTGTTAGTGCAAGAGACCAGGCCATCCTCAGCCCACTGAAGAGGGTGTTCATCAAGCATCATTTGCTTTCAGTTTCTGAACTGTAACCCAAAGCATTACCACGAACAAGCTGCAGTTGTTGGAATCTGTTCTTGTCATTAACAAACACATTTTCAATGCCTGAATGAAATTCTGCAGGGCAATGCTGTTTAATTACTTAACACTGTGCAGACTTGGCTTGTTTAAGGTTAGGGAGGGTGGAGAGAGAGAGACACACAGAGAGTCAGAAAGAGACACAGAGAGTCAGAAAGAGACACAGAGATAGACACAGAAATGGAGACATAGACATACAAAGAAATTGGGAGGGGTGAGAAGTGAGACAAGAGATAAAAAGACAGAGAGAGAAAAAAAAGATAGAATCAGAGAGAGAAATCAAGACAGTAAGACAGAGAGAGAGAGAGAGAAAGAGAGAGAGAGAGAGAGAGATACTCATATACTTATGTATTTTTTTAAGTAAAGTAACATCTGTAAATACATTCTGGACCAGAGGGAAGAAGAAAGCTAAGGCTTGGCTAAAAGGACATTTCTAGTCAAGATATTCTTTTAAATTACTTCATCCGGTCAAAAACAAACAAACAAACAAACAAACAAACAAACAAACACTATGTCTCTCATGCAATGCAGCTAAATCTCCTTATTGTGTGCTTACTGTGGGAAGGAACAATGTCTTAAACTAGTGAGTTTGAAATCAGAAAGCTTGGTTCCTATCTCAGTTCTGTCGCTACAACCGTGAAATTAGGAAAGTCACTTCTCCCCATGTTCCTGATCTGGAAAATGTAGATAACACTCCCTTAATATGCAGTGTTGTGTCATGGGTAGATGTGGGAAGCTCAAAAGTCAAATCTTGCCTCAGATCTTTATTCTTTTATTCTCAATGTGTCAATGGAAAAGTCACTTGACCTTTCTGAGCCTTGATTTTTTCTCTCTGTCTCTGTATGTTTCACTCTCTCTCTCTCTCTCTCTCTCTCTCTCTCTCTCTCTCTCTCTCTCTCTCTCTCTCTCTCTCTCTCTCTCTCTCTCTCTCTCTCTCTCTCTCTCTCTCTCTCTGTCTCTCTCTCTCTCTCTCTCTCACACACACACACACACACACACACAATAGGGATAAGAATAGCATCTACATTATAGGTCTATCTTGAATTTCAAATAAGATTATCCATGTAAAGTGACTTTTAACCTTCAAGGTATTATATAAATTGGAGCTCTAATTATCATCTCCTTCAAAGAGAAAATACAGAAATCTCCACTGAATTGTCTAATGAGTCAGCCACTTTATATACTGGTGTTCAGTCTTATCAGATTTTGTATGACACCCATTTGGGTTATTCTTGGCAAAGAAACAGGAGTGCCTTGCCATTTCCTTCTACCATGGATCCATTTTTCAGGCAATGAGTTGTCAGGTGACTTGCTCAGTGTCACACATCAAGGAAATGTTTGAGGCTGAATTTGAATTCAGATCTTCCTGACTCCAGGTCCAATGCTCTATCCACTCAACTTCTGACTGCTTGCTACTTTACATATTAGATGATTTTGAAAGGGGAGCAGGATTTGAAAGTATGCCTCCATAATCAATTTATGAAGAAGATAATTCAGCACTCCAATCTTATGATGTATACGTGTGACTTAAAATAGAGATCACAAAATCATCTATGTGATATATTTTCTATCTTTACAAAGTTTCTAGAAAAAATCAGAAGAATTCTGGTATAATGTATTCTTCAGCAGCAAGGGGAAAAAGAAAAAAATGCATCTTACATTAATATTTATTTATTTAATATTTCATTTAGCTCTTGATATATAAAGAGTGGGTACCTTCAGTTCTTTTATGTATATGATGTATTTACTAATTGTCAGTTTTTTATCAATAATTTTTAATGCATGGATTTCCTCAGGACTAAGGATACTGGAAGTTTTCATTTTTCCCCATGTCGCTAAGAGCTCATTTACTTTAGTCTCTAGTGAAGAGCCAAGTGTGAGAGGAAAATATTGCCCATCTTAATCTGTTTGAACCCTTGACGTATTTTTAGTTGGGGAAATGGGACTAACTTCAAACCCTGATATTATTATTATTAATCATAGGATATAATAATTCATATTTTCAGATCTTCTTCACAGAAACCTTGCAGAGTAGCTATCACAAAAACTCATCATTCCAATTTAGCAGATGAGAAAACAGAGGCTGAGAGGTACATTGATGAGGTCATATAACTAGTATTAAGGCAAGGAATCTTTTGACTCTTGTCTGTGGTTCTTACCACTATAATATAATTAGAAGGGTGTTCAAAGCCCATAAAAGTCAGAGTAGTTGAGACTCACCAACTAGTAACAAGTTAATGAAAAATAACTTTATATATCCTATAATCTTTAAATGTATATCCAAATTATCACTCATAAAGATCTAAGTCACTAGGGACTTACTCATAGAACATGAAACATGTGTGAGCTAGATCTGAGGGATCAGATTTGTGGCTCTGAGATTGAATCTAGAGGAATCTACTCATAGTTCATATCCCTCTAGATGAATATTGTGCTCGGGCCTTAGAATTACACGAGACTATGGACTACATGAAACATCTGGGAGAACCCAGGAAAACAGAAGGCAATAATAATAAAAGCCAGGACAGAGGGATGTCTCTATTAATACTAGCTAATTAAAGGAACTTGGTTTTTTTTACTCAAGCTCCTCCACAGGAGTGAAAACTATGATGATAATATTAAATATGCAGAAATTTAACCTGTACTTTCTGGTGTCTTTTTACATGATCATAAGAGGAAAAGATGTCATTGATACAAGGTTTCAGCCAGATGGTTAAAATAAACACAGCATCACAGAATGCCAGTAATGAAATAGATGTTCAAGTTCAGAAAATCTAATTCTCTCATTTAAAAACTTCAGAAGATAAGGCCCAAAGAGATTAGTTAATACCCAGAATCATAGTCTTTCTAAGCAGGAGAGCCAGGATTCACACCCCAAATTTGTCATACCAAATCCAGTGTACTTTCTCCCAAATCAGCTTTAACTGGTATAGCATTAAAAAGAACCTGCTACTTTACCTCTTAGAGCTTTTAATAGTCACCCTGGATATTTTTTCTGTTGGTTCAGATATCCCTACTATGCCAAATAAGAAACTAGAGAATTAGAAGGAAATTTGCCTCAATGTCTTAGTTCAACTTTCTAAGTTGGCAAAAATGATAGGTGCAAAAAGAGATGATTCTCAATCTGATCTGCAAGATTGAGTTACCCAAGAGCTCCTTCTTTTATTTTCAACCAGGGGACTGTATCATGTTATTTTGCTTCACAGAGCAGGTCACTTTTGGTAAGGAAAGACAGTCTCTCTAATTTTTCAATACTTTCCCTGGGACCAAAGCAATTTTGAAATTTGCAGCTAGGATTCTGCAAAACCATTTCATATTTTAATAAGTCTTAAAAGAATCTGGAATTGTTATCAAAAGCACTCCATCTGAGTCACATTTGGCACAAACAGTATTCCATCTCACATTGCTGTCTGTCTCTGTTTTAATTATTTGAAAGTTTAAGTGTGAAGGGTGGGGGGAATGGAAAGAAATTGAAATAGCAGTAACTCTGCATCCAGGTCACACAAAGCAGGAAGAACAATATTTCATAGCTGAACTTTTCAGCTGAGGTCTGAAACCTTCCTTATTTGCTTTTATTATTAATAATAGCTAGCATTAGCATAGGATTTTAAAGTCACAGTGTATTTTGCAAATATTATCTCATTTTTTCCCCTCACAATCACCCTCGGATATGGATGCTCTTATAATCTCCATATTATGGATGAGGAAAATGAGATATAAATTGGTTTTGATTTATCCAGGTTTATACCACTAGCAAGTATCTGATATAATACTTGAACTGAAGTCTTCCTAACTCTGGTCCAAGTGCTTTACCCACTGCAGGGCCTAGCTACCTATTCTTACTTAAAAACTTCCTCAAGTCTCTTAATTTCTCCAAGTCATATTCCATTTAGCTGTCAGAGTGAGGATAGGTCTGACCATGCTCCCTTCCCACTCTTCCAATAAACTCAGGTGGCTTCCTGTTTCCTCCATTTCCTGTTTCAAATATAAATTTCAATATTTCACTCCCAAGGCCCTTCATAACTTGTTTCTTTTATCCCTATCAAGTCTTTCATTTTATTCCCCCCCCCAACATACTTTATGATTGAGCACCACTGGCCTTCCTCTTCTTTATATTTTATTCCATTTCCTAACTGTGCATTTTCCTTGGCTGTGCCCTATACCTGGAATATTCTTCCTCTTTGTCTGTTGGTTTGGCTGGCTCCTTCTTTTTCCAAGAAGTCTTTCTTGGCTTCCCTTCCTGCCCTCATGCTGGAACCATCTCTCTGAGAGTACTTCCCATTTACATTGAGTGTATCTTTCACAGAAATAGCTTTATGTATTTTGCCTTCCCCATTAAAATGCGAACTTCTTAAGGACAGGAATTATGTCTTTGCCTTTCTTTTTACTTCCAGCACTTAGCAGAGTGCTTGGCACAAAATTAGCACTTAATGAAAGTGTTGTTGACTGACTCAGTGAACTGCAGTTTCAACTGCATGTCACTGTTTGAGTGGGTCTTTTAGTCATTTTTTCTGTCTTTTATGGATGATCAGACTTATCTAATTTAAATCATCATGAATTTGAAGAGACAGTATAATGTTCTGGGGTTTGTAACAATCAGCATAAGGTTATTTTGTCTATTGTGAATACCCAAATTAACTGTAAAGGATACATGAAGATACTATCTGCATCCAGAGAAAGAACTGATAGGTAGAAGCATGTATGTAAAGATTTGACAAATATGTATATATGTGTGTATATGTGTTTATGTACAAATATACACTCACTTGTATCTAATGCTAGCCATCTCTACTCTAAGGCTGGGGAAAGGAAGAGAAAAATGAAATACAATAAATTTACTTGATCATTTTGTTATATATTTGAAATGAATAGCAATGAGCATAGTAGATTTGCAGTTCCATGTACAATCACCCTTTTACTGTACTACATCATGGAAATGGTTTTTTTATTCCACAAATTAAAAATAAAATACATAAAATGGATGAGTTTTATATGCTACTTTAAGGTATGTAAACTGATTTATGTATATTATTTCATAATTCACCATTTCATGGTCAGCTTCTCCCCAAATGGAACTGTACCCTTTCAACATGACTTCCAGATATCTGTAACTGTCCTTGAGACAGTTACCCCATTCAACTACGGAAGTCCTGTCCTGAAATCTCATGGGTAGATAAGTAAGTGAATGTAAATTCACCTACCCCACTATATCCAGCTGGCCACAGACAAGACCACACTTCATATCCCAAACTGCTGCTCACAAGACAATTCTGTCATTTATCCTAATACTAAATAATTTCATTTCTACACGGTATTCCACCTTTTTCCCTGAGCACAATAATCCATTATGTCTGGAAAGGGTAGTATAATGAACTCTCCTATGAATCTATTCCCTTTCCCTGTAACTCCAGATCAAAACTTTGTTTTATCATCACAATTCTCCTCTATGTGTTGGATCCTCTTGTTAGAATGCCAATTCCTTGAGGTCAGAAGCTGGCCTTTATATTCACTGAGCATCACACACATAGCAAGCACTTAAAAGATTTTTCAGTCATTCAATCCTTCATTTATTGGTCTCTGTTCTATTCTGACTCAAAAGAAACAGAAAGTAGCTATTTACTTCTATTCATAAATTTCCCTTTCACATAATTATATGTGTGTCAATAAATACATATATTTTTGTTTATGCATGGCTATATGTATTTGCACACACACATATATATAGTGTGTGTGCAAATATATCTACATACGTATTTATTCTAGAGTCAGAGGTCTTAACTTCAAAACCCTCCCTTAAACTCTTTTTTCAAGGCCATATTTGTTTCATCATGCAGCATATTCATAAATTTGATAAGAAATATAGAGCATATGTGAGGGGAACTATCCAGAGATAGTGGTCAGCAACAAGCAGAGGAAGAGAGAGAGAGAGACAGATAGAAAGAGAGAATTAGAATAACTGTTCTACTTTTTAAAAATCTGAGACCTTTAACAAACTAACTCTGTTGCACTTTTAAGCATCTCCACTTCATCTTTTTTTTTTTTTGCCATTTCTGCACAACTTTCAGAATAGGAAATTGCAAAGCGATTTGTTCAACCCACATTTTATATATGTTAAAAATGAAACCCAGGAAGATTATGTGACTTCAGGTCACTTACTTAGGTAGTAATTGACAAAGATGGGCTTTGAGCTTAGGATCTCTGGTTTTAGATTCAGTGCTCTTCCTATCGTACTTTGTGCTCTGTACAGTGTGCCCACTGTATCATTGTCCTGATCCTTTAGGTAATATAAAATCAAGTGGATAATGATTTTCTTAGAACTATAAAAATAACAAGTTATGTTTGAAATGCACTCAATGGAACCTTATTAAGGGTATATCTAACTTGAACTCAAATTAGGGGAAAGAAGAATGGTACCTTTAATAGAGACAAGATCATGTCATACTGATCTTGTCATTTTGGCAAGCTTGCAATGCTATGCATGATAATGCTTAAAGCCTAATTACCATTCATTAGATGAAAATAAGGATTGATTAGGTATTTGTGCAGACCTAAAATACAGAGAAAATATGATCCCATGTAATGGTTCTCCTTAAACTGGTGATAGGAAGAATGTTATAGTGAAAAGTGTTGGAGTTGGGAGTGAAAAGTGCTGGGTTTGAATGCTACATATTTTTTTTGTTTTATTTTTTGCTCCAAATAAGTCAACTAACACTTCTGTGACTCATTTTTTAAATCTATCAGATTGGGATGAATCACTTTTACATTCCCTTTACCGTGTAAAGAAAAAAAACTTTATGAATCTTAAATTTCTTTATAAATCTAAGTTAGCAGTACTCTCTAACAAAACATGATGAAATGATCAATGTTCTGAACTGGGACATAAGCAAGAAAATTCAAGTTGAAGTACCATTTCAGAAACCTTATAACATGATCCTATGTATGCCATTTAATTGTGCTTTAGTCAGCTCCTTAGATCTTACTAGGTACCCCGGATATAGAACAGGCCTTGGAGTCAGCAAGACCTGACTTAAAATCCAGACTTCAGCACTACTGTCTGTATGGAAAAGGGCAAGTTTTTCTATATTTCAGTTTTTCTGTGAGGACAATAGCACCTATTTTAGAGTTGTTGTGATAAACTAATAAGCATGTCATTGCTAGATTTGATCTTATTAGTTAAAACATGGGTTGTTGATATGCATTGGTCGAGTGATTTCTGTCTCAGAATTTTTTCATATAGGCAAAATTGTAGATTTTTGGAGAATTATATTCTCTTTTTAGACTTGGAAGAAGTTACCTAGTCTGATACTTGCTGCAATTTAATTAGGTCAGAATGTTAACCATTATTAGCTGGATAATTTTTTTTAGCTTTTGCTCTTTTGTTTCTTTAAGTTATGTGTCCAGAACTCAATCTGTAGTGAGGACTACTGAAAGAAAAGTACCAGCCTTTTCCCCTTCCTAAAGAATTTTTTTAAATATCAATGAACTGTGACATTTTTCAGTGCATATCAGAAATATGATGGAACATCAACAAGAACAAAAACCTTATGTAATTTGGGCCTTCATTAAGAGATAGCAATAAATGTCAATATCACATCTTAAGTTCTGGGTACCAGATTTAAGTAAGAATGTTAATAAGATATATACCATTCAAAGGAGGTTGATCCCTTTAATAAAGGTATTCAATTTAATGCCATATATGAATCAATTGGAGAAAGTAGAAATATTTGATCTAGAGAAAGTAAGATGACTTAAGGAAAGACACAAAACTCAAGAGAAATTCATATTCATTTACTCATCCTTAAATGAGAAGTATGAGTCATTATAAGAAGTTACAAAGATGCAAATTTAGGCTTGATATAAGAAAAAACTTGACTAACAGTATAATTATACAAAATCATCTTACCTTAGAAGTTTGTGTGTTACCCCTCATGGAAAAAAAAGGTCAAGGAAAGGCTGATTCCTAGTCCCTATGCTCTGGAAAGGATTCTTGTTCAAGTATGATCTTTATTCAGTGGTAAGATATTTTCTCCTAATAAAGCAATCAACCAAACAACAAACAGTTATCAAATGTTTAAAGTAGCGCATACCTGATCTAAGGATTAGGAGGAAGTTTTTTCCCATATTAACCTGAATTTTGAACCTGTCTTAGAAAACAAAACACGTTTATTCAATTTTCAATGTAATAGTCCTTGAAATATAACATTGGCTCTCATTGCTCTACCAACATTCACTCTACCAACACACACACACACACACACACACAAACATGGAATTGGTCTTTTGAACATTTTCACATTTGCTTGCAATTTTTCAAATTTCAAAATTTCCCTTTTCATATTTTGAAGCTCCAAGAAAAGGGTTTAATTTATAACTATCTAAACTACTCTGCCTAAAGAGTCCATTAACTCTTCTTTTATGAGTTGTAATATTTAACCATATATTAAAAGTAGTAAAGTGATTTTGTTCCCAAGATTTGTGAATTTAAACTTGAATATAAACACTTCTATGGGAAACTGATATTTCTGATGACAATTTGCTTTTCTCTGGTTGTAGATTTATGGTATGTTTGTTGGTACTTCAAAATGTCTTTGCTTTTCATGGTGTCTTACAGATTCCTCTAAGAGGCGATGCCAACATCACCTGTAGTAGTCTATTGAACTAACCTTAAAACAGCTCAAACAGGTTAGGAATAATGAGAATGTAAAAGGTCAATGTGTGCTGTCCTGTGGAATCTGCTAATGTTCTACTCTCTTTTTTATATCCCAAACAAAATTATCAATTTTTGTTAGGTTAAGAAAAAGATGGGTAACTGGAGATACAACTTAATTCTCTAAATCTTTTCTAACCATCAGTTAGAGAGTTGACCACTGTAACATGTTTTTTTTTTATTTTAGAACAATAAAAATAAATTAGATATAAAGTGAATTGCATATAATAGAACTGAAGATGGAAAAGGATATTTTATAAGATCCTGATTCTGGCTTTAATTTAAAATTAGTAGAGATTGAACAGTATAGGTCCACAATAAGATGCATGACTACAAATTTTGATTTAGTGGAATTAATTATTAAATTTCATACTTGATAGTAGGTAGAGGGAGCATTTGTTAAGAGTCTTCATTTTTTATGATTAGTTTCATACATAAACACCTGTGTCATCTTCACATTGGCTAATAAATGAAGAGCCATTATAAATAGATATTCTTTCTAATATGAAGTGATTATTCAGGGTAACCACTAGCAATGCTAATGAAAACATACAAATACATGTAGAGAGAAGACAACTTTGTTATAGCCCTGGACTTGAATTCCAGGTCCACAAATCTTTGATTACTTCCATATATGTGTTTAAATTTTCTGATATGGATAGTTAATTAAGTGGAAAAATATTCCTGGGTTATATTTCATACATTTCAAATACATTGCCAAGGAATCCTCATTTAAGGTAATCAAAATGTTTTGGCATCTAGGGTTTGTGTAAACATGGACAATAACTAAATTCATAGCAGTACATTAAATTTACAGTACTTATATTATTTGCAAAGCATCTGGATATTAGAATCATGTATTTGGTGGTTGAAAACCATTGACACTGTCTCTTTTACTTTATGCTAAGGAAACAGAGATTCCAAGAGACATACTTAGTAATCTTGTACGGCTGTATTTAACCCCCCCCCCCCCTCCTTCCTCCAACTCCAGTGACATATGCTTTTGAGCTACTAATGACACATTTGTTTTGGTCATGATGTTTTTGTTCCTATTTTGGTAAAAAAAAAACAACAACCCAACAATAACAACCATAACAAAATTAAATTTCAGTGTACTGATGAAATCAAAATACTCTCCAATCTTTGAATAAATTGTAAATGTGCTTTTTAGATTCTTGACTAGATCCTTGATCTAAGTGGTATTTATCTGACAAGATAAATAATTCCTTCATACCTTTTCATCCTATGTGATTTCTAACAAAATCTTTCCACAACTCTTTCATATAGCATTCATAATGCATTGGAGGCTTCTGTTTTTTTCTTTGCCTCAGGTATACCATGATAGCATATGACCTATCTATTATCTCAGATACATAATTTCTCAGAATTTGACTGGCTGCTCTTGTCT
This sequence comes from Pseudocheirus occidentalis, assembly GCA_028646575.1. NCBI lineage: Eukaryota > Metazoa > Chordata > Mammalia > Diprotodontia > Pseudocheiridae > Pseudocheirus > Pseudocheirus occidentalis. The sequence goes on along the minus strand of CM053595.1, from coordinate 255,503,443 downwards.
CATATTTCTTCTCTGCAGTCAAACAATCTTAATTTTATAGCATTCAGTTTATATTATGCAGTCATTTTTACTTTTATTTTTCCCCCAATTTAGACTGTTGTTACTATGATAGGTGGAGGAAGTGGGGAGGAAAATGAAATAAGCATTTATATATCACTTACTATGTGCCAGACACTGTGCTAAGCACTTTTTTTGTTTTTTCATTTGATCTTGTAGTACTAGTTGCAATGCTAGATTTTGACCATATCTTGGTATATGGTGTAAGATGTTGGTCTATGCCAAGTTTCTGCCATACTATTTTCCAGTTTTTCCAACAGTCTTTGTCAGATAATGAATTCTTATCCCAGAAGGAGTCTTTGGAGTTATCAAACAGTAGATTATCATAGTTATTGACTACTGTGCCTTGTGTACCTCCTAACCTATTCCACTGATCCATCAGTCTATTTCTTGGCCAGTATCAGTCAGTAATAGCTCTCCTAATTTCCATCAATTTATTTTTCAATAGGTCTTATGTCTTTCACTGTTTCTTTACATTTGTAATTTCTCAAGTGTGCTTATAAGTACTTTGATGATGACACTTTCATTTATACCAATGATATACTTGGTTTATTTTGCTGTTCATTCTTCATTTATTAAGAATATTAACTAAAACAACAATCATAAGACAAAATAACAAACACTAACAACAAGAACAACAACAGGTACAACATTATACCAGAAATGTTAGCTTTAGCAATGAGATTGGCTAATGATAATTCATCCAATTGGTTAATGATAAATATTGAAGAGGATGTGTGAAAACTGGAACACTACTGCACTGTTGATGGTGGTTTGAACAGAATCAACCATTCTGGAGAGCAATTTGGAACTATGCCCAAAAGGCTATTGAATAATGCATACCCTTTAATCCAACAATACTACTGGATGTATATCCCAAAGAGATCATAGAAAGGCAAAAGGATGCCTTTATACCAAAATATTTGTAGCAGCTCTTTGAGTGGGGGCTCAGAATTGGAAATCAAGGGGATACCCATCAGTTTGGAAATGGGTGAACAAGTTGTGGTAGATGAATATAATGGGACTCCATTGATCTGTAAGAAATGATGAGCAGGTGGGCTTCAGAAAAACCTGGAAGTTAATCTTTCTGCATGAATGGATGGTGAGCCAATGAGCAGAATCAGAGATATTGTACAGTAGCAAAACAATGTATGATGACCAACTCTGATGAACTTAGCTCTTCTTATCCGTAAAGTGATATAAAGACAATTCCAAAAGAGTTAAGATGGAATATGCTATCCACCTATGGAGTCTAAATGCAAATTAAAGTGCACTATTTTCTCTTTTTGTGTGTGTGGTTTTTACATTTTGTTCTGATTCTTCTTTCAAAACACAACTAATGTGTAAATGAATATAATATGATTGTTCAGGTACAGGTGATTTCAAATTGCATGCTATCTTGGGGAAGGAAGAAGGGAAGGAGCTAGAAAAAAATTTTAACTCAAAATCTTATAAAAGTGAATGTTGAAAACAAAAAAATAATAGTAGCTATCATCGATACAATACTTAAAGTTTTGCAAAGAACTTTATGAATATCATCTCATTTGATAAAAATTCCTAGAAAGTAATTTTTCTTTAAAAATGAGGAAATTGAGGCAGAATTAAAGTGACTTTGCTGGGATGACAAAGTAAGCATCTGATACTATATTTGAACTTAGCTCCTCCTGAAGCAAAGGTCTAGCATGATATACACAGTGCCACCTATGAGTGGAATTTCAGTCAAAGTATACAGAAATTGTAATCAGATTCTTAAGCATTATTTCAAAATTCCTAATGACTTTCTAGAAAGTTCCTCTTCCTCCTCCTACTCCTCCTCTTCTTCTTCTCCTTCTTCTCCTTCTTCTTCT
>CM053595.1:255467640-255501039 GCA_028646575.1 Pseudocheirus occidentalis | reverse complement strand
AAGTCACCAACAAACAAAGTCCCATCGTGTTCATATCTGCAGTCAGCCACTCAGGAACCAAACCCAAGGTCTGTGTTGTCTCTGAAATTCTCCTGCTTATAAAAACTTGCCTTCTCCCAAGTCAACATGGTTCAGGGGAGTGTCTCAGCCAATAGCATTCTTCCAAGTCACAGGGAAATTCACACCTTCTCACCAATGGACAGACTTCTGAGAATTCACACCTTATCACCAATGGGCAGAGTTCTATACTTAACACTAGGTTACTAGGATCTACTTAACATCTGATCAAACAAATTAATTACCATTATAGCCATCTATGTGGATATATATGTATATGTATATATATATATATATATATATATATATATATATATACACACACACAGTCACGTATATATTCATATGCATATATACCCTTCCATATAGACATATATGTATGTAAACACACATATACACATATATGTACATATACATAAATACGTGTGTGTATAGTTTCCTAAGTTATAATTGTTGTTTTTCCATGTTTTATGTAAATAGTTAAACTTTGATAAGTTCCTTATGATTCCTTTTCCATGTTTACCTTCTCATGCTCCTTATATTTGAATGACAAATTTTCTATTTGGTTCTGTTTTTTTTTTCATCAAGAATGCTTGAAAGTCTTCCACCTCATTGAATGACATTTTTCCCCTGAAATATTATACTCAGTTTTGCTGGGTAGGTGATTCTTGATTTTAATCTTTGCTCTCTTGATCTCTGGAATATCATAATCCAGGCACTTTGATCACTTAATGTAGAAGCTGCTAGATCCTGTGTTATCCTGAATGTGTTTCCACAGTATTCAAATTGTTTCTTCTTGGCAGCTTGTAATATTTTCTCCTTGACCTGGAAACTCTAGATCATTCATAGGAGTTTTCTTTTGGGGATCTTTTTCAAGAGGTGATCAGTGATAAGTTCTATTTTGTCCACCGGTTCTAAAATATCAGAGTAATTTTCCTTAAGAATTTCTTGAAAAATGATTTCTAGGTTCTCTTTTTGACCATGGTTTTCAGGTAGTCCAACAATTTTTACATTGTTTCTCCAGGATCTATTTTTCCAGGTCAGTGTTTTTTTCAATGAGATATTTCACATTGGCTTCCATTTTTTTCATTTGTTGGGATCTGTTTAATAGTATCTTGATTTCTCATAAAGTCATTTGCTTCCATTTGCTCTGCTCTAATTCTGATTTCTAATTACTGAATTCTCTTCAGTAAGCTTCTAAGATTCTTTTTCCATCTGCCAAATTTGACTTTTTAAGGCATTCTTCTCCTAGTTAGCTTTTTTGGCTTGTTTTGCCATTGGAGTTAATATATATTTTAAGGTGCTATTTTCTTCAGTCAGATTGTTGACTCCCTTTTCATGATTTTCTTCCATCATTCTCATTTCTCTTCCCAATTTTTCCTCTGCTTCTCTTATTTGGTTTTCAAAATCCTTCTTAAGCTCCTCTATGGCCTGTAACCAGTTGCTATTTTTCTTGGAATCTTTTGGTACAGGAGTACTGACTGTGTTCTCTTCCTCCCATTCCATGCTTTGATCATTTTTGTCCCCAAAAAAGGAATCCTAAGTTGAATTGCTGGGCTTGCTTTGTTTCCTTTGCCACCTCATGTTGCCAGTCAATTATTTGGCTCTTGAGCCCTATAGAACTCTGCTTTTAGAGGGGTGAGCTCTGTCCTAAATTGCTGGTGTTTTTGCAGCTGCCAGAATGATCAGGAGGCTTCTATCTCTGCAGCCCCCACTAGCTTTGGCTCACTGAAAATACACCTCAGGACCACCACTGAAGACTGCGATTCCTGATCCAAGTAGCTCAAGGCACGAACATCTGAATGATCGCTTGTACCCCTGCAAACGTGAGGCTGCAAGCTCTGAAGCAGTCACATAGAGGCAGCTGCAGGGCCACTGCTTCAGTCACTTCTAGCTCTTGGGCAATGAGCCAGACCCTCTCCCCCAAATTTAACTGAGTTCCACAGACCTTTCCTTTTGTTCTGGGCTTTTATGGTTGATAATTCTTAAAATTGCCACAGCTGCCAGAGATCTGCTCTCCTGAAAGCTCCAGTTGGAGCTTGTTCTGGCTTCCCTATGGCTCCAGCCATGGGTTCATGAGGTGCTGGTCTGGGCTCTCAGCTTGCTGTGATGAAGCCCTTTCCATCTGCCTGCCAGACTTCTTTCTGCAAAAAACTTTCTTTTTCTGTCCTTTTGTGCATTCTGGAGCTCTAAGATTTGTGTTAAGTCATATTTTATAGGTATTTGAGGTGGTTATGGGGGGTACTATGGAGGTTTGCTGCTTCTACACCACCATGTTGACTCTACCCTGTATTGTGGTACATCTTTTTAGAACATCCTTTTAAAATCTAATTAATGTTGGCTCATTAAAGGGAATTGGTGATTAAAAGTGAGAAAGGCAAAAATTGGACCTTAGGCTTGTAGTTTTAGAGAAAAACATTCTTAACTTCTAAACAGAGATTCCAGACTCTGAGAGGAGAAATGTGATTTGTCTTACTCTGAGAAAGGGTAACTAGATTCATGGCTACATATACATTAACTCCCTCTATGATCTTGGATAGAACTACTTTACTACTCCAGTGCTCATTTTCCTTGTCCATAAAAGAAGGATTTGAAGTCGTTTCTTGTTCTCTTGTGAAAGGATATTGAGAAGTATATCTTTTTTTCACATGCTATAGTTTTTTTGAGTACTAACATTAATTTTATCATTTACTTTCTCTCTTCTAAACTGAGCAATTCAAAATCTTTTAGCCTTTCTGAACTTCCTTTTTTTTTTGGAAGGTTGAAGGCAGGGCAATTGGGGTTAAGTGACTTGACCAAGGTCACATGGCTCGTAAGTGTTAAGTGTATGAGGTTGAGTTTCAACTCGGGTCCTCCTCACTCCTGGGCCAGAGCTCTATTCTTTGTGCCACCTAGCCATCCCCTTTCCAAACTGTTGATTACAATTCAGAGATGGGCCTTGTACTCAATCAAATCCAATTCATGGGCAAGTCAAAACATCAGCATTGTGATGCCCTTGCTTTTCTTCAAGAAGAAAGGATGAACAACAGCATCATTGTACTTAAGTAGTGGTTCAACCATGGTTGATTATAATAGAAAGAATCAGATGTGTTTATATTCAACTCCCCCCTCAATTCCTGTAAAAACAATCTTACTGTTCTTTAGATCATTTAGTCTTAACTCTGGATCTCTATAATTTAGAATTCCAGAATCATGGATCCAAAATTAGAAGGTGATTCAGAGGTCATCTAATCTGATCCTCACATTTTATAGATGGGAAACTTGAGACCCAGGTAATTTAAGTGACTGGATCAAGGTTATAGCTGTGGTAAGTTTCAAAGAAGTTTTCACGATTATCTCCAGGTGGCAGTGCCATTATTATTTATATTTCTAGAAAATGGAAGTAAATATTCTCCAAGATTATTGAAGTTAAGCATTTGGTATTGTGTAGCTGATGAAAAACATCTTTTTGTATTCCACATGCAGTCCTGAGGCAATGTCTTTTTAGGCTTCAAAAACTTATGTAGTCCACATCCCTTAGAGAGAGGCAATAGTTCTTATCATAAGGGAAGTACAAGATTCTCATACTAAGTTATGCCAACTTAAAAAAATGATAATTGTATTTTAATACAGTTGGATTTAAATAAAGAGATGGCCAAACACCAAATCTATGGTTTTTTTAACTGAGGCTAGGGAATTGCAATTTGGGACCATGAGGATAAAGGAAGGTCCAAGAAAGTCAGATAAAGGCAGGGTTAAATACATGGCAACCAGGAGGGAGTCCCATGGGGGACCCAGCCTCAGGGAAACATTTATGTAAGTTATTTTGCATAATAACCTAAAGTCCCTAGAGAAGTCTAAGGAAAGCTTAGGAGTGGTGACATCTGGTCAGGGCTCTTTTCTTTTTTTAATAGGTTTTGATGGTTCTCTTGTAACTTGTTTCATTTGCCCTAAGGCAATAATTTGTAGCCCTGGGATCTGGCAAGGTCAGTTGCATTCAAAAGTTTCCATTGCAATCTCTGTATTTTACTTTGTACATTTACCAAAAAAATATTCTAAGAAGTCTTGGAATTTCAGCATTTTGACAAAGGGATCCATAGCACAAAAAAGTGAAGGGCTAATTAAAGAATTAAATTTAATTAATTAATTAATTAAAGAAGAATTAAAATAGAAGAAAAAGACAATGTAGTTCAAAGGTACCAAGCAGGAAGCCTGCTATCCCCTCTGAAGCAACAACATCCTTGATTGTCACTCAAAAAGATTAAAGTATAACTGGGAAATATTTAACAAATTAAATAGAATACAATGAAAAATAGATAATGTTACTAACCAGTTTCCTAAATCAAAGTGCTGCTTTCCGGGATTTTTATGAAGGGTTTGGAGGTCTTAGTTCTATTTGAGTTTGATACCACTTATCAAGTTTATACTGTAATCTGACAAAATACCCATGAGTGAATCAGGGTAAGGGATGAAAGAGGGTCTTCCCCCAACTTCTTTAAGTGTTTATTGATTGAAAAATGACTAAGAACTAAAAGCAATGTAAGCAAGACTGGGATGATTGGATCCTGTTAGCTGTGAATTTATTCAGATCTTTAGGTGAACATTAGAGTTTCTTCTGAACAGATGTTTCTCTAATGCTTGACCTTCAGTGATGGGTTATTAAGCTTCTACATTATACTTACATAGAGAATTATGCCATTGTCTTAAATTGTTTTGGCATTGGCCATGGCCAATTAGATGTTCATAAGAAGCCAATACTTAAGAAAATTTTCTTGTCAGAATTTTCACACTATATTCCCTGGTTATTTTTTGTTCTCTCGTGTTTCTTGCAAAAGATACTCTTGGGAGAATAAATAGAAAACATGACAGAAAAAAGGCTAGGCAATTCTCTTCATAAGTGGTGATGAATGACAGCTATAGCACAGATTCACATCCTGTGTACCTCAATGGGAATTTAGGCATCCCACAGCTACTCAGGGGGAGAAATCTGCTTGTTATCTTACCCTGGCTTTGGCTTTCAACTTGTCATACAAGATGATAGTCTCAGGAATTATTCCCTTCCTTTATTAAATAAAACTATCCATTACAGTCTATTTGAAGTTATTTAACTGTCCAGGGAGGGTAATAGGATTTTTGCCTTTCTTTGAACATTTATAAGCTTATGAATTCTGAGCCTCTTCTAATTACAGTTTCTGATACATTAAAAAGTTCTAAAAAGAAAGTCTCAATTATTCAACTCATGTTCCACCATTTAAAGCCATAATTTAAAAAGGTGTTAAGATTCAATTTTAGATGGTGAAATTGATCAGTTTTTAAAAACTCCATAGATTGAGCACTTTAGAGAGTACAGATATCACTTACATTAAGACAATCTAGCACATAAGGACAAGGACTGACTGGACCTGTGATTCTACTTGTATAGAGAATTCCCTTTACTAATACTATGTGATACATTCTATCCCATGTGATACATTCTTCACAATTTATAGATTCAGAAATTTTCTTAGTGTAATTATAGATTAGGTGACTTACTGTGTACCATACAGCCGTTATATATCAGAATTGAGACTTGAACTCAAGCCTTGATGATTCTGAGTTTAGCCTTTTATCTACTATGCCATACTACATCTTGCATTTAAAAAATAATTTTAAAAAGTCACAGGAGTTCAAAATTTCAAGAGACACTATGTGTCAATTATTTTATCTATACCTAGATGAACAGTCCTCCATTCTCCATTGACTTTGCTGGTCATTCATCTTTTGCTTGAAGAACTTTAATTAGTGGGAAACCATTACCTCTATAAGCAGCTTATTGTACTTTTAATAGCTCTAATTGCCTGCAAACTTTTGTATCTGTTAAGTCAAAATCTGCTCTTATGAAATTTCCCTTGTTTATAGATAATGTCATGTGGGGTCAAATTGAACAAATCGAAACTTTTTTTCAAGATATACCCTCACAAATGAAAACAAACTCATACTGTTCCTTCTTAAGGTATGTGTTCCATCTTGTCAATATCCTTTTTAAAGCTTTATGACTCAAAGTGAACACATTGTCCAAATGTGGTCTTTATAAGATATTGTAGTGGAAATGTGACCTCACTTGTGATGGATGTGTCATAGTGCTAATTTAGACTAAGATTATTACAGAAAGCAATAGCACACAGTTCACTTCTATTGAATATGTATCCCACTAAAACCCTTTGCATGGTCAACTCCCTGACACAGTGGATAGAGTAGCAGTCCTGGAATCAGGAAGACCCATCTTCTTTAGTTCAAATCTGGACTTAGATGCTTTCTAGCTATGTGACCCTGAGCAAGTCACTTAAATCTGTTTGCTTCATTTTCCTCATTTGTAAAATGAGATAAAGAAGGTAATAAAAAAATGGCAAGAAAACTTCAAATTGGGGCATAGAGAGCTGAAGATGATGGAAAACAGTTCAACAATAATAACAACAAAACCCTTGATGCATTTTCATACAAATTATTCCTTAGCCATACATCCCTTATTCTGGACATATGAAACGGATTTTTTTTGGATCTGGGTAAAGGATTTTGCATTTGTCAGAATTAAATTTGATCTTATTAGATTTGATCATTCCTCCATCTTTGTAGATTTGGGCACTGTCATGAGTCCACCAATTGAGAAATATATATTAAGTATTTACTACCATCAGTCATATGCAACGCTTTTGGTCTCAACAAACTCAAACACCTAATAATGGCCTCAGAGATTAATATCCTATGGCTTCCTTATGGGCTTTCTTATTACTAACATGTAAAGTCTCTGTTTGCTTTGACGAACTAGTGATAATAGCAGCAAAAAGGGCAGATGTCTTGGAATAAGGAAAACTATATTCAAATCCTACCTCAGACATTTATAATCTGCGCGACTCTGGGTAAGTCACTTAACTTCTTTGTGCCTCAGTTTCCTTTTCTATAGCATAAGCACATCATACCAGACATCCAAGCACCATTCCAAATCAATTGAGCATTTTGGCTATTAGGGTGTGTCTTGCTAAACATTCAATAGACGCTAGTTTTTGCAACATACACACTGAGAGATGCAAGATAAATGGGTACTAAAAATCCCCCTAAAACAAAAACTAGAACCTCATGAAGAAATGAGGATGGAAAATAAAAAGTCATATGTGAGGAACACCATATATGCCTGTTTGGCAGCACTGCAATATGCAGGAAAGGGAATAATGCACAATAAGTTTGGATTAGAAGATTGAGTTTAGGTTTTGAAAGGTTTATCTTAAAATCAGTAGGAAACCATTATAGTTTATTGAGAACAGGAGTTAGATGGTTATCTCTCCTCTGTGGAAACATCCTTTTTTTTGGCTTTATGTAGTATGGCTTAAATAAAGGTGAGACCTGAGATAAGGAGACAAAGAGGACTACAAGATTATAGGTAAGAAGCAATGAAGGTCTGACAGAAGGGATTAGCCATGGATTAATTTAATTCATTTATTCAACTACAAAAATGACCAATTTAACCAATTTACAAAAAGTGCATAAAGCTTTAAACATAAATGAATAAGAGCAAAAGACAGATGAGTTCAAGGACCAGAATATTACACAAAATCAAAATAAAACAATATAATAACATAAATAATACCAATATAAAAAAGAATGTTCTTTGAAAAGACAAGAAGTTTCATATGATGATAATTAGTATAACGGATATTTACGTAGGACATTCTCTTATTTGAGTCTTGATAACCATTTAACAGAGGTAATAAAAATATTATTCTCCTTTTCCAGATGAGAAAACTGATTCTCTAAGAGATTAAATGTCTTACCTTTATTCGCAAAGCTAAGAAATATCTGAAGCAGAATGTGAAGGTCTTTCTTTATCTAGTACTCAATTCATTATGCCATACTCCATCTACTGTTAATATCAAACTGTATTACAAGTTATCTTATTTACATGAACTCAGTTTCCCCATCATCAATGAAGGAATCAGAGGATTCAGCATGGTGCCAAGTAGAAGGGACTTTGATTCTCAAATCTGAAGGACTTGGATTCCAAAACTTCCTCTGACAGTTTACAACCTGTGCAATCATCAGCTAGTCATTGGGTTCTCTCTACCTCAATTTCCTCATCTATGAATGAGTAGATTGAATTGATTGCTGTATACTGAGATCTATGATCATAATATAATCTCCTGTGGTTCTAATTTAGGGTTCTCTGCAGATAGAAAATATTTCATAAATGAAGATAATATGTCCCTTAATTTTTTTCATTGAATATAAAAGATGACAATTAAACAGAATGTGTCTCATGTAACTTTTCAGAGTCACATCTATTGTGTGAATCAAGATATAAAAGTAATGATGTAGAAACTCAATGGTGTAGAAAATGCCTCTTACACATTTCCAAGATTAATATTTTCCATAAGACTAGAATTTATATTTCCTTTAAGATATTATAATTAAATTCTGTACCCAAATCATATAGCAATGCATGGCTTATAATTTCAAAATTACTCTTCTTTGTCCTAAACATTTATTATAGTTTGATGTACTTTTCAATTACTCTTGACATTATTGCCAAATTTATTTGTATACTCTTAGAATATCTCATGATTATACATGAGGGTGAGTGATACCAAAAACAAGTGCTTCTGCTAGACTCTGTAACACTTTTAGATCAGGGATAGCTTTCATATGATTAGAGGACATGACTATCATTTTTATATTGAAGACTTCTTTTCCCTATGACCATTGTGTCCCAGCATCAACAAAGGTCACAAGAATAGACAAAAATTTATATAAAGCTTATTTTCTTTATCATTTTGTTCCTCTTCTGGTAGCACTTTGTCCAAACCCTGCTAAAGTTGCCCAGCACCATTATATTCCTGGAACTTCCAGGGATCCCACGTTGGCATCACACCTAATACAACCATTAATATTGCCGCATATGCTGGATCTTAACAGTACCTTCATCTCCTTAAAATTCAGCTGTCCATTTATTTTCAGTCTCATTTGCTAGGCAATCACTCTTATTTCAGTCCTTAAACAAGGGTTTCCTTTTGTACATCTTCTTTTCACTCTTTATACCCTCTGTGGCCACATTCATTTCCAGAAGTTCAATTATTTCACACAGATGATTCATCAATCTGTCTATCTACTCTTAGACTCTCCTGGAATCATGTCGTACATTGCTAATTGCTAATTGAACATTTTCAGTGTTAAGTTTCATGGATATCTAAAACTTCATATGTCTGCAACAGAGTGATGTATCTCCCTCCAAACCCACAGTTCCCCAATTTTCCCTGAAATTATCATCCTCCATCACTTTTCCATTCTTTCAGATTTCCAACTTATGAGGAACAAATTTTCTTTTCTTTCACTCACACCTATATTTAGCTGCAAAAATCCACACCTGTCATGTCTAGTCCTTTTCTCTGCACCTGCACAGTCCTGTGCTAGCTCAGTCCATCATGTTTTGCTTGGATTTTTGTGATATTCTTCTAATTGGTCTTTTCACTCTTCAGCTTTTCATCTACACACTGAACAAAATTAAACTTTCTAAAACTTGTCTAACAATGTTAGTCTCCAGCTCAAAAAAAACTTATGGGATATCTTACTGTCTTTAGGATAGCTTGCAGGATTTACAATTGAATTCTTCTGAACATTTAAGGAACAATTCATCCAAAAACTATACAAACTATTTGAAAAAAATAGGAAAAGAGTCTTACAAAATCATTTTATGACACAAATATGGTAATGATACATAAACCAGGAAAGCAAAAACAGATAAAGAAAAGTATAGACAAACTTCCTTAATGAATATTGATAAAAATATTAAATAAAATACCACCAAGGGGATTGCAGCAACATATAACAAAGGTCATACACTATGACAAGTGAGATTTGGCCTAAGAATGCAGGGCTGGTCCAATATTAAGGAAACAATTGGCATAATTGACAATATCAATACCAAAAAAAAATCACAAGATTGTGTCAATAGATGCAGAAAAAGCTTTTCATAAACTACACTACTCATCCCTATTCAAAACAACAACATAAACACCAAATTAGAAAGTATAGAACCAAATGGAGCCTTTCTTTCAATAAGTATTTTCTATCTAAAACCCAAAACAAGCATTGTCTACAACAAGGTTAAATTGGAAGCCTTCCCAATTAGATCAAGAGTGAAGAAAGGATGTCCCTTATCACCACTATTTTTCAGTATTGTATTAGAAATGCTAACATTAGCAATAACAGAAGAAAAGGAAATTGAAAGAATAAAAATAGGCAATGAAGAAATTAAACTCTAGCTCTTTGAATATGGTGGTATATGTAAAGAACCCTGGAGAATCAATAACAACAATAACAAAAATAATTGAAACAATTGACAATTTTATCCAAGTTGTAGTATATATAATAAACTCACATAAGTCATTACCATTTCTATATACTACCAACACAACCCAACAGGAAGAGATAGAAAGAGAAATTCCATTTAATATATCAGCAGAAAATATAAAATACTTGGGAATCTTCCTACCAGACAAACTTGGATATTTTAAGAAGACAACTATGAATCACTCTTCACACAAACACAGATCTAAACAACTGGAGATATATTAATTGTTCAGGTACATTGAATCAATATAATAAAAAGGTTCACAACACTGTATGTGCTTTTTCACACTCATAGTTTTCCACACATTCATCTTAGAAACTGAAATGCCTAAACTTTACTTAATTCCCTTAATTAAGAGGCCACTCTTTCTCACGGTTATTTGGAATTATTCATGAAATATTCTATTTGTTTTCCTATCCTTAATAAAAACAGAAATGTAGCTAAGGCAGTGCTGAAATAGATCCAGGTTGCACAAAAAGGCATCTTTGAATTCCTCAAAATTATAGGACATTCTTTTAACTTACCACAAATACCATTTCTTCTAATTTTAATGCAAGGATTAATTAAGAAATTGCAAAATTCTCAGGAAATCAGATGCATTAATAATGACTATATATTACCTAAATGAAACAATTAGGTAACTGTGTTATATAGAGAAAAGAATGCTGGGCTTGGAGCTAAGACAAAACTATGCCCAAATTTTGCATTTGATAGATGTGTGAATCAAGGCAAATCACTGCCTTTCTGAACTGCTTTTTCCTTCTTGGTAAAATGGGGATAATATTGGGGATACTTTCCTATTTCATCTTGATGATGATGGAGTAAGGAAAGTGAACTTGGTACTTAACTATTAGTTGCTTGCAATGCATAAATATAACTAAATAGGAGTTCACACATTAAAAGAATAAAAGAGTAGTAGTGGTGTTTAAATGTTTAAACCCATTCTGTAACAGCAGTTCCAACTATATCATCTTTCTACTCAATAAGTTCCAGTAGCTCTCTATTGCCCCCAGGAAAAATACAAAATGTTATGTCTGTTATTAAATGCCCTTCATAACCTAGCCCTCTCCTATATTTCTAATTTTCTCATATCTTACTCCCCTCCAGGTATTCTTTGATGCAGTGATACAGGACTTCATGTGGTTACATGAACAAGACAATCAATCTCTAGGCTCCGAATCTTTTCTCTGGTTGTCCCCCATGACTGGAGTGCTTTTGCTCCTTTATGATAATTGGTTAATCACAAGTTCCTTGTCCTGTGTGGAAGTGTTTTAATGTTGATTAAGCTGATCATGTTACTGTAAATTATTTCCTTGGATTACAAATTGTGATTTATGTAATGTCATATGTGGGTTAACAGGAATACAACTTTGCTTAGAGTCCCATAAAAGAATTTCAACATCATGACAGAAACAGAATACTTGGAAAAATTGCTTTTGTTGCCTATTAAGAGATAGTGAAGGATTCCAATATGCATTTTATAGACATTGATTAAATGCTTTTATAGGTACTTTTTCCCCCTTTTTGATACATCAACTACTTCACCTTTTCTTGAGGATAACTGCAGAGGATTTATTAGGGCAAGGAATACATTCCAGCCTTTCCAGAAATTGTATACCAATAGGTATTTTTTAAATCTACTTTGTTTTATAGTTTATTTAAACTGAATGGGGAAACATTTGGAGAAGGAACTTAAATTTTTTCTGACTACATGGACATGATATAATTCACTCAGTTATTCAGCAAACATTAGCTGGGTCAATACAGTAGATGATATAAGGTTTGGAGACTTGAAGAGGGTATTTCTCCACAGGTAGTAATTGGCTTTTCTCTATTTTGATTTATAAACACCTGCAACTCATCAAAGTGTTTGGAAGAAAAGGAGCAGCAGAGCTGCTTGGGAATAAATAGAATATCAACATCAGTCAGTGTGAGGTACTCACATATATCTGAAGTTAAAAAAAAAGAGCTAAGCTTTTCGAAAATGCCTTGAGTTCAGATGAAGGGCTAATTCTTGTACATTTGCGGCTTTCCATCACTCTATGCTTTTGAAAATATTATCATTTTAATGTTCATGCTCTCTTTTATTTTTACATTACCTTCATTTTTTAAATATATACCTCCCCCTTCTATAACCTAGCAAGGCAGAATAACAATGAGAGAAAGAAGGATGGGGGAAAGGGAACAAAGAGAGAGAGAGAGAGAGAGAGAGAGAGAGAGAGAGAGAGAGAGAGAGAGAGAGAGAGAGAGCGATTCAGAAAAAAATAGCCAATGACTTAATCATATCTGAAATAATATTCAATGCATAACACCCATTATCCCTACGTGTGAAAAAGGTATGGTTATTTCATTTTCAGGTCCCATCCTCTTGAACTCTGACTTTGAACTCATCTCAACCCACTTGATCTCAAGTATTTCTTGCAAGACAAATTGATCTATTACTGGGGTGAGTCACATGCCATTCTGATACAGTTCATCAGATTTGGAGGACAGTGAGAGCATTTGCAGATGTTCATAAAACTCATTTTTACTAGCAAGAATACTAAAATGGGAAATTATTACATAAATGGCTGGATTGGGTACATATTTTGTGTCCCCCCCACCCACAACTCAACCGAGTAGGTAATTTGTACTAACTGCTATTGAAATGGTTGGTAGTACTAGTTCCGGCAAGTACAAAGGCACAAAAATTCTCGGTTATGACTCTTGATCTTGGTTTGAATTTTTGATTGTATTTTTTCTTCCAATGTCTTGATTTCATAATTTTCTATCAGAAATCATTGAAATGTGCCATTCTTGCTTCAGGAAATATATGTCAGCCTCCAACAATTCTAGTGTAAAGTAAAATGAAGAATTGAGTCATATAGCTATTACTTTGGATAAAAGAAGGTTTTGTTTGTCCGATTTGACCAAATAAGTTTAAATGTGAAGGAAGGAGCTCTCTATTTTGTATATCCATGGGTTTCATTTCTGCCATACCATTCATGGGATGTTTCACTTTAGTTGAAGTATTTAAAGTTTTTAAACTTAATTTTACTAATTTTTATATACCTAATGCATCTCATTGATTCATCACTCTGTTTCTTGGCTAGTGCAAATTGGTTTTAGGATTATCACTTTATAATACAGTTTGAATCCTGGTCCTGCTAGGCCACCATTACATTTTATTTCCACTAATATCCTTCAGATTCTTGATCTTTTGTACCTTCAGATGAATTTTGTGATTATTTTTTCTAGAACTATAAATAATTATTTGGTAGTTTCATTGATATGAATTTGAATAAGTAAATTAACTTGGAATTGTCATTTTTAATATAATGGCTCAGTCTATTCATGAATAATTGATATTTCTCCTATTGTTTAGATCTCTAATTGTGTGAAAAGTGTTTTGTAACTATGTTTCTACAGTATCTGCATCTTTTCTGGCAGGTAGGGTGCCTAAAATTTTACATTGTCCATAGTGATTTTAAAGGGAATTATTTTTCTAATTTTTCATCCTAAGTTTTGTTGATACCATAGCATATAGAAATACAGATGACTTGTGAAGGTTTATTTTATGTCCTGCAACTTTGCTAAAGTTGTTAATTGTTTTGACTACTTTTTTTATTCTCTAAGTGTACCATCATAGAATCTATGAAGAGTGATAGTTTTGTGTCCTCATTGCCTATTTTATTTCTTTGATTTCTTTTTCTTGTCTTTTTCCTAGAGGTGGCAATTTTGAGTAATAGTTGTTAATAATGGACATCATTGTTTTAGTCTTGATCTTGATGTGAAGGCTTCAAGTTTATTCCTGTTAAACAGAAAGCTTACTTTTGGTTGTAGATACATACTACTTATTATTTTAAGTAAGGCTCCATTTATTCCCATGTTTACTGCTGTTTTTACTAAAATGAGTCATTGAAATAATCATATGATTTATTGTTTTTGCTATTGATGTAGTCAATTATTCTTATAATTTTTCTAATATTGAACAGCCTTATATTTTTGGTATAAATTCCACGTGGTCATAATGTATGGACTTCATGATAAATTGATGTAATCTCCTAGCTAGTAGTTTCAGTTTTTTTCTTCAATGTTTACTAAGGAAATTGGTCTACAGGTTTCATTATCTGTTTGTGTTTTCCCTGTTTTATGTGCTAGTACAATATTTGTAACATAAAAGGAATTTGGTAGAACTCCTTTATCTATTTTTCAAAGAGTTAAGAGAGTATTGGAAGCAATTATTCCTTCAGTGATTTGTAGAACTCCCTTGTAAATCCTTCTGGTCCAGAGGATTGTTTCAGTCTCCATTTAAACTCTGTCCTTTCTAATTCTTTCTCTGAATGTACACATCTCCTTTGATCTTGAGACTTGTACAGTTGTCTTATAAGTATATGTTGCTGAGAACAGTCAATTTTATCAAAGTTAGTTATCACACATACAATGTGTCTGTGATTGTGTACAAATTTTGCTGTGTTCTGCTCTTCTCACTCAGCATCATGTTGCATAAGCTTTTACAGGTAAATATGAAGTCTATATACTCCCCACTTCTTATTGCACAATAGCATTCCAATACATTCATATACCACAAATCGTTTAGCTATTCCTCAATTGATGGGCATCCCTTTAATTTCCAGTTTTTTCCACCACAAAGAGAGCTGCAATAAATATTTTTTGTGCTTATGTGTTTTCTTCCAATTTCAATGATATCTTTGGGATACAACCCCAAAAGTGGTATTAATGGGTAAAAGGGTATGCAATTTTTAATAACCTTTTGGGCATACTTTCAGATTGTTTTCCAGAATGTTTGAATCAGTTCACAGCTCCACCAACAACATATGAGTGTTCCATTTCTTTTCCACATCTCTAGCATTTGTCATTTTCCTGTTTTGTCATCTTGGCCAGTCTGATGAGATCGGGTACCTCAAAGTTGTTTTGATTTGCATTTCTCAAATCAATATTGATTTAAAGCATTTTTCATATGCTTATAGATATATTTAATTCCTACCTCTCAAAATTCCTGTTCATATCCTTTGAGCATTTATAAATTAGGAAAGATTGTATTCTCATAGATTTAATTAATTCCCTCTATATTTTAGAAATGAAACCTTCATCAGAGACATTGGTTGGAAAAATTCATTCCCAATTGGCCACTTCTCTCTTAATCTTGGTTACATAGGCTTTGTTCCTACAGAAACTTTTGAATTTAATGTAATCAAGATTATCCATTTTGGGGGGCAGAGCCAAGATGACAGCATAGAAGCAGGAAAGCTCCACAGCTCTCACATAGCCACCTCAAATATCCTCAAAATATGACTCTAAACAAATTTTAAGGTTCCAAAACACACAAAATTACAGAAGGGTACATCTCCAACTGAAGGCAGCTTGGCAGGAAGGGCTTATCCCAGCATGATGGGAGCCAAAACAAGCCCAACCAAAAAAGGTGTATTGCCCCCAGGGTGGCCAGGACAAGCTGTGGCTGCAGCCTTCAGGAGATTGGATCAATGGCAGCTGTGGCAGTTTCCAGAATTATCAAGACATAAGAAACAATTACTAAGTGAAAAATCAGTGGACCTCAGCTAAATTAGGTGGGAAAAAGCTGTCCAGACAAATTTCTCCAGGGCAAGGAAGCAGCAGAAGCAGCAGCCCTGCAGCCACTTCCATGTGGCTGCTTCAGAAGCTCCTGGCCTGCAGACTTCAGGGGGTTGGGGGCAAGCAATCATTTGGAGGCTAAGTGGTCTTGCCCTGAGCAGCCTGGATCGGGACTGTGGAATTGGGTCGTGGTCCTGGGGTGCTTTTTCAGTGAACCAAAGCTGGTGGGGGCTTCAGCAGCCTCCTGATAGTTCTTGGATATGAAAAACATCCAGAGATTTGAGACAGAGCTTTCCCTACTGGAACCAGAGTTCCACAGAGCTAAAAAGTTAAATAATTCACTGTCAACATGAGCAGGCAAAAGAAGCAAAGTAAGAACAGCAATCAAACTTTAGATTCCTTTTTCAGGGACAAAAAGGATCAAAGCATGGAATGAGAAGAAGACAACACAGTCAGAACTCCCACACCAGAAACTTCCAAGAAATATGCAGATGGCCTACAAGCCATAGATCGGCTTAAGAAGGATTTTGAAAACCAAATAAGAGGAGTGGAGGAAAAATTGGGAAGAGAAATGAGAATGATGCAAGAAAATCACGAAAAGAGAGTCCACAACCTGACTGAAGAAAAAACACCTTAAAAATAAATGAACTCAAATGGCAAAAGAGGCCCAAAAAGCCAATGAGGAGAATAATGCCTTAAAACGTCAAATTTGCCAGAAGGAAAAAAGAATCTCAAAAGCTTCCTGAAGAGAATAATTACTTCAGAATTAGACTGGAGCAAAAAATAAGCAAATGACTATATGAGAAATCAAGATACAATTAAATAGATCTAAACAAATGAAAAAATAGAAAGCAATGTGAAATATCTCCTTGAAAACAACCACTGACCTGGAAATAGGTCCAGGAGAGACTATCTAAACATTATTGGACTACCTGAAAGCCAGGATTAAAAAAAATGTAGAAAGCATCCTTCAAGAAATTCTCAAGGGAAATTGTCCTGATATTTTAGAACCAGAGGGAAAAATATAACTTGATAAAATTAACCAATCATCTCTTGAAAAAGATCCCCAAATCTCCTAGGAATGCTATAGCCAGGTCCCAGAGTCCCCAGATCAAGGAGAAAATATTAAAAGCTGCCAAGAAGAAACAATTTGAATTCTGTGGAAACACAATCAAGATAACCCAGTATCTAGCTGGTTCTACATTAAGGGTTTGCAGGGCCTGGAATATGATATGCCAGAGATCAAGGGAGCTAGGATTAAAACTAAAAATCACCTACCCAGCAAAACTGAGTATAATTATCCAGGGGAAAATATGGTCATTCATTGAGGTGGAGGACTTTCAAGCATTCTTGCTGAAAAAAACAGAACTGAAAAGAAAAGTTGACACTCAAATAAAAGAAGCATGAAAAGGTAAACATGGAAAAGAAATCATAAGGAACTTTTCAAATTTGAACTATTTACATGTCAATATGGAAAAACAATAATTGTAACTTATGAAACTTTTCTCAGTATGAGGATAGGTAAAGGGAATACAAATGTATATACATATATGAATATTCATATATGTATATATTATTCATATTATATTAAATATTCATATGTGCATATTACATGTTCATATATATGAATATTCATGTATATATGAATGCATACACATATGTCTATATAGGAGTATTTATATTTGCATATGAACACACATCTGAGTAAGTGTATATATGTATACAGAAAGGGCAGATGAATGGGAAGTGATGATACTCTAAAAGGTGAAATTCTGAGGTAGGAGAGCATTAGATTGAAAGGAGAAAGGGTGAGAAAGAATGGGGTCAATTATCTCATATAGAAGAGGCAAGGGATAATTGATACAATGGAGGGGAAGAACAATAAGGCAAAAGGTAAAGGGTCAACCTTACTCTCATTGAATTTGGCTTAGGGAAGAAATGCTAGGGAAGGTGGCCTAGCTGTAACAGATTTTAATCTGTAATTTTAAACTGTAAGCAGCAGTCATCAAAACTACTTGGTACTGGCTGAAGAATAGAGTAGTGGATCAATGGAATAGATTGGATACAAATGACTCAGCAGTCAATGATTTTGGTAATATACTGTTTGATAAACCCAAAGACCCCAGTTTTTGTGATAAGAACTCACTATTTAAAAAAAACTGTTGGGAAAATTGGAATATAGCATGGCAGAAACTGGACATAAACCATCATCTAACTCCATTGATCAAAATCAAGTCTAACTGGGTGCACGACCAAGCTATAAAGGCTGACACTGTAAGTAATCTGGGGGAGCAATGATAGTTTACCTGTGAGATTTTTGGTGTAGGGATGACTTTATTAAGAAAGAAGAGTTTGAGAGCATTGTAAAATGCAAAATGGATAATCTTTTTTCCCCATGAATTGACTCATTTATATTCTTATTTACATCATTCATTTCCATGAGATTTTAAAATTTTTTAATAAAATAATTTATTTTGTTGTTTATATCAAACATTTCCATAAGATTTTGAGTTACAAATTTTCTCCCAATCTTTCCCCTACCCAGCACCTCAAAACAGTCTTATCCCACTGTATAACCACTCCCCTAATCTCTTCTCTCCTATAACCTCTCTTTCCCCCTCTGACTTTCTGGTAGGGCAGGATGGATCTCCCTACCACAGTGCCTGTATATCTTAATTCCCAGTTGGATATAGATAATAATGAAAATAATAATCATAACAATTATTATTATTGTTATTACATACATATATGTTTTAAACATTTGATTATAGAACTTTAAATTCTAGATTCTTTCCCTTCCTCCATCATCTACCACCCCTACTGGAAGGACAAGGAATTAAATGCAGGCTCTACATGTGTAATTACACAAAATAGCTCCACAATGGGCATATTGTGAGAGACTGATTATATGTCCCTCCTCTCTATCCTGCTCCACCCCCTTGTTCTATTCCCTACCCTATCTCTGTCCCTTTACAGTAGTGTGTACTTCCAGCAACCCTCCCCTCCCATACTGCCCTCCACTCTACCATCCCACCTTTCATCCCCATACCCCCTACTCTCCTGTGTGGCAAGATACCCAGTTTAGAGTTCATGCCATTCCTTCCCTAAGACACATTCAATGAGAATAAGCGTGATCCTTTCCCTTTTGCCTTTCTCTTCTTCCCTGACATTGCAACAGTTATCCCTAGCCTCTTCTATATGAGAGGATTAATCCCATTCTTTCTCTTCTCATTCTAATCCTCTCCCACTTCATAATTTCACCTTTACAGTATTGTCCCTTCTATTCAATTGATCCTCTGCCCTCTATGAACTCATATATACACTCAGATATGTGTTCATGTACATATATAAACCCTCCTATGTTGACATATGTGTACATATATGTATATACATTTGTATTCCCTTCACCTATCCTCATACTGAGAAGTTTCATAAGTCACAATTATCGCTTTTCCATGTTGGCATGTAAATAGTTCAACTTTTATCAGTTCCTTGTGATTTCTTTCCCATGTTTACCATATCATGCTTCTTGTATTTGAGTGTTAATTCCTCAGTATTTCTAACAAAATCCAACTGCAAGAGGTAGAAAGAGAAATTCAATTTAAAGTTGTTGTAGATATTAAAAACTATTTGGAAATCTACCTGCTGAAATAAACATAGGACTTATATGAATACAATTACCAAACACATTTCACACAAATAAAATCAAATCTAACTAATTGGAAAAAAATCATCTATTGCTCATGGCTAGCTTGAGCTAATATAATAAAATGATAATTTTACCTAAATTAAACTACATATTTAGTGCCATACCAATCAATATACCAAAAAATTACTTTGTAGAGCTGAAAAAATGGTAGCAAAATTCATTTGGAAGAACAAAATGTCAAGAATATCTAAGCAATTAATTGAAAGAAATGCTAGGGAAGGTAACCTAGGCATACTGGATTTCAATCTGTACAGCAGTCATCAATACTACTTGGTACTGGCAGAGGAATAGAGTAGTGGATCAATGGAATAGTTTGGGCAGAAGAAACTCAGCTGCAAATGACCACAGTAATCCTCTGTTTGATAAACCCAAAGACCCCAGTTTTTGGGATAAGAATGCACTATTTGACAAAAACTGCTGGGACAACTGGAACATAGCATGGAAGAAATTGGACATCTACCAATATTTAACACTGTACACCAAAATCAAATCTAAATGGGTGCATGATCTAGGTATAAAAGCTGATACTGTAAGCAATCTGGGAGAGCGAGGGATAATTTCCCTGTCAGATTTATGGAGCAGGGAAGACTTCATGATGAAACAAGAGTTAGCATTATAAATACAAAATTGATCATTTTGATTATATTAAATTTAAAAGCTTCTGTACAAACAAAGCCAATGTTACCAAGATTACATGGAAGTGGAAAATTTAGAAAGAATTTTTACAACAAGTGTCTCTAATAAAGGCCTCATTTCTAAAATATACAAAGAATTGAGAAAAATCTATAAGAATGCAAACCACTCCCTAATTGATAAATGGTCAAAGGATATGAACCAGGAGGTTTCAGAAGATAAAATTAAAGGTATCTACAATCATAGGAAAAAATGTCACAGATCACTAGTGATTAGAGAAATGCAACTTAAAACAGCTCTGAGGTACCACATCTGACCATCAAGATTTGCTAAGATAACAAAACAGCAAAATTATAAATGCTGGAGAGGATATGGAAAAATTGGAACACTAATGCATTGTTGGTGGAGCTGTGAACTGATCCAGGCATTCTGGAGAGCAATCTGGAACTATGCTCAAAGAGTTTCAAATAAGTGCATACTATTTGACCCAGTAATACCACTTTTAGCGTTATATCCCAAAGAGATCAGAGAAGTGGGGAGAGGACCTGTATGTACAAAAATATGTATAGGAGCTCTTTTTGCAGTGGCAAAGAATTGGAAAACAAGGGGATGCCCATCAATTGGGGAATGGATGAACAAGTTTTGTTGAATGAATGGAATACTATTGTGCTATAAGAAATGCTATAAAAATAGATGGACTTCATAATAACCTGGAGAGACTTATATATACTGATGCTGAGTGGGAAGAACAGAACCAGGAGAAATTTGTATACAGGCACAGATACAACATATGTGTGTCAACTAACTTCAGTAGATTGGGCTCCTCTAAGACATATAAGGTTATTAGAGAATTCTAAAAGACTCAGAACTGAAAGAGATATCCACATCCAGAGAAAGAGATGTGGTGTCTGAATGCAGATTGAAACAAACTACTTGCTTTGTTTCTTTTTCTTGTTTTGTTTCCTCTTTCACACTGATTATTCCATCACTTACGATCCTTTTTTACAACCTGAGTAATGATGATTGTGAAAATATTTGTAGATCCTATATTCAAGTGCATGCCACCATGATGGGGGTGGGGGGAGCAGGGAGAGGGAGAAAATCTGAAACTCAAGGGACTGTGTAATTGAATGTTGCAAAATAAATGTAAATAAAAAATTTAGTTTTAGAAATTCAGGACAATTTTCCATGATGTTTTCTCATAATATTGTATCAAGATTCTTTTTTATCATAATTTTCAGATGGCCTTACTATTCTCATATTATTTCTACTAGATCTTTTCTCAAGATCAGTTGTTCTGATGTGATATCAGCTTTACATTCTCTTCTACTTTTTCATTCTTTTTATTTTGTTTTATGATTTTTTTGTTTCTTAAAATGTTGTTAGCTTCTGTAAAACCAAGTACAAGCAGGCCTCCAGAGGACAGCTGCTGTGCATAACTTTAAGGTTCTGATCACACCATGTAGTGAACTTTCTATTTATTCAGAAATAAACTAAAGCAAAACATTCAGAAACCAAAGTACAACATTCACGACAATAACCTAACAACTTATAACTAAAGTGGCCACATATTCTTAAGCAAAAGATATTATTCAGTAAATCACAATCTGAATCAATCAATATAAAGTACCTATCTAAAGTCTTCTTTCATCTTCAAATCATTCTTAACTCAATCATTTTTTTTTGCTTTTTGGAGGGCAGTTGGGGTTAAGTGACTTGCCCAAAGTCACATGGCTAGTTAGTGTGTCAAATGTCTGAGGTCGGATTTGAACTCAGGTCCTCCTGATTCCAGGGCTGGTATTCTACTCACTGTGCCACCTAGCCACCCCAACTCATTCATTTTTAAGAAACAATCACCTTAAGGAGTACAAAGTACAAAGTTCTCCCACCCTTAGGTAATAGTCTTAATATTGTCAGTCAGCCAAGTATCCAAGTAGAGGTTCTTTCTTCACTTGAGGCTGACTCCCAAACTCTGTGGTTCTTCTTCTATGCTCCCAGCTCTTACCTGAATTCACCCAACCATTCTCTGGATTCACAGGCAGGCAGCTCTCACCTTCTGGTCCACTTTTTATCCAGCTCCTGATCCAGCTCCACACATCAAACTTAGCAGAGTTACAACAATACTCATACACATTTCTGGCAGTTTAATCAATTCACTTTCTGCCTGAGAAATCAACCCAGAGAAACAGACAGGGCCTCTGTCTGAGAAATTAACACAAATTGTCAATGAGGTCCAAGAATCTCTGAAAACATCAGTAAAACCTTCTTTCAAGACTTCTGTAAACAGAGAGCAGGAAAGTCCTCTTTCAGATCTTCTGAGCTAGCAGTAAGATCCCAGGGCTTCTGTTACAACAGCAACATCCTCTATCAGCAGACAGGTCTGAACTGATCAAGACAAGCAGATCAGACAGAATGCTAACATCACAATTATCTTTCCCCCTAGTTCTGCTTGGTTTCAGTTCGTGCTCAGGCTTTTATATTCTCTATTGCAAGTTCCTCCTACCATGGGCTTCATAGGTTCTGTTTCTAACAAAGACTTGATATAATTACAGGCAATGTACAAAGACACTTGAAGAATTGAAAGAAGAAGCTAAGTACTGAAACAAGGAGTTAAGTACTCCTATGCATGCCATCACGTCTTCCCTTATCCAATTATAGTTTCAAAGAATTATTTTCTTCCTTAAGTTTTTGATTCTCTATTTCATGTATTTTACTTCCTTTTCATGATTTTATTAGGTTGCCATTACTTTTTCCCTAATTTTTGCTCAATTTTTCTCATTTGGTTTTTAAAGTCCTTTTGAAGTTCTTCCAAGAATATTTTTTTCTCCTTTGGACCATTTGATGTTTTTCATGGAAAAAAGAGTGGTTTTTTTAGCACTATTGTTTTCCTCTGAATATGAACTCAGATATTCTCTATCTCCATAATAGCTATCTATGGTTGGGTTGTTTCTCCTTTGCTTGCTTGCTTGCTTCCTTCCTTCCTTCCTTCTTTCCTTGCTTCTTTTCTTATCTATCTATCTATCTATCTATCTATCTATCTATCTGTCTATCTATTGATCAATCAATCTATTAATCAATAGATCTATTTACTTGTGGGTTTATTTATTTGCTTTAGCAGCTATTAGTGTAATCAAGTTTCCAGTTCTGAAGTATAGAGAATGATGTCCCAAGAATCAGCTCTTTCTTACAATTATTTTTTGAGGTCAATCCCAGGGTTTAACTTTCCAGTTCTCCACTCCTAAGCCATAAATAGAGACTCTGCTCATGCTGTCCTTAAAATATTTGTGCTTCTTAGAGTCTTTTTTGTGACTACAAACTACATCTTTCCTTTCTGCACTGGAATTGAAATACCAGGTATGTACTAGCTCCTTTTCCCCCTAGTTTTTCCTCTACCACACTTATCTGAATTTGAAAATTTAGTTTTACCTATGCTAGGAATTCTTGTTGGGCTTGTGTCCAATTTCATACTGTTTTTGTTATTGTTTGCTCATTTTCTCCCTTTTTTTCTCGATTTTGAACTTTATGTTAAAGTTGGGCTCTGTTCCCAGTGTGTGGAGACAGGAACATTCTCTTAAGCTTCAGACTTTTTCACACCCAATATAGTATTTATTTAATATTACTTAAAACAACGATAACTCAATGGGATATCCATTAATCCTTACTTGGGTGAGGCCAGATAAAGGGAAAAGATAGCTTACTATGTATTCAGAGGCTCTGGTTTTATGATCCCTCTCTAATATTCCCTGCCAGTGTAAATTTAGGAAAGTCAATTAATTTTACTAGATCTCATTTTCTCAGTGATAAAATGAGGGCATCATTCACCCCATCCAGCTCTATATCATGGACCTCATCCACACATATTAAAATCCATCTCTTGAATTCTATTCACTTCTCTTTAGGAGGGAAATCAGTTTTACACCTTGAACTAAGTAGTAGTTACTAGATTGAGGCACAAAGAAAACATTGTTCATGTCAATGCAAAATTATCCCCATGTACCTTATAGAGAAGAAAACATAATTGCTAAATTTGGTTATTTAATTTCCTTTCTGGGAATCTAGCATTTAGTAGAAACAGTCAGAGATTTGGAGTCAAAGGACCGGGCTTTGGTTCCCAACTGAATATAGTAAAATCATTTAATTTCTCTGTACTTGTGTTTTCTAATCTACAAAATAGGGATAATAAAACTTGTACTATCTTCCTTAACTGGTTGATAGGGTGAACATTCTCTGCAAAATTTAAAGAGCTCTTCAAGTAATTAAATGGTGAAGATAACTACAATGATGATGATGATGATGAACACAAACTTGGTTAACCATGGAAGATTTCCATGAGGACATAAAAAGAAGTTACATATGAAAGGTAAGCATGGCTCTTTTGGACTATATCAGTGGAGGGATTTCACAGACTTGTTGAAGTACTGGAAAACTGGAACGATCTTTGTAAAAATTTTCCCCCCTCAGGGGTTAATTTTCCTCCTCCATAAAATAAAAATGATTAAACTACATCAGTGCAGTCAAAGTCAAGCTTAGATTGTGACCACTGATATATACATAATAATCCTTATGGTCTTTTATGGACTTATTTTTAAAATGTGATATTATCTATGTTTATTTATATTTTTATTAATTTTGCTAAATATTTCTTAATTACATTTTAATCATGTTCAGACCACACTCTGGAGTGTTATACCTCCCACATGTGGGTTTGATAGTTCCCTTTCTTCAGGTTCCTGTCAGTGTACTCACATTATCAATATAGGATACTTGCTCCAGTTCTAAACATAGGAGCTGGCTGTTAAACACTTACATTGTGCCATGTGGGACATTACACAGTTTTTGTTACTGCATACTATATTCTACATCCTGGTATTTCCAAGCCCCTTTTACTTTCCCCTAACTTTATTACATATATAAGCTGAGTCCATATTCTCTTTTAAGTGGCTAGAAACTGAAAAGCCTTTGAATTGCATCTTGTTCTATTGTAAGAGCTGTCTCAGTCAGTTTCCAGCTGTTTATAAGACAGCTCTGAATGACTTCCATGACTTTAACAAAAGCCCAGCATGAGAGGGACCAATCCATTTTGTTTAAGGAAGTCCAATTCCTTTGACATGGTAGGTACCGTAATGACATATCATCTCATTCTAATAACTGGGTGTATTGTCAGGAATATTGTACAGTGTGCTGCTTCCTTCAAGTCATTTATCAGGGATTGCTATTCATCAGAAGAGATCCAACTGAGCACTTGATTGGAATAGTTCTTGAATACAGCCATCAACAGAGCAAGTAAGGAAAACAAAATGTAGTACTTAGAGGAACCATAGGATAATAGAATATCCAATCTGGAAAAGATTATATTTCAAAAATAAATATGGCAGATTAAAAAGTGTCTTTTAAACCCACTTTCTTCATTTCTTCTGCATTTTTGGTGACAGGTTTGTTGTTGGTCATTAAAATTTTCCAAGGAACCATAAGGACATTTTAAAACACTCTTTGTAAGTGAAACATGGAGTGAAGCAAGGTAAGCATTGGTTTTAAAATTAGGAACCTTGAGTTCTTTCTACTGTCAGCTAGACTATTAAGTCTCTTTTTTGTCTTATTAAACTGAGAAGAATTTCACTTTCTCTCACTTATAAACTACTTTCTGAAACTATTTTCAAACTTGGCTATTCAAAGATGCTATAAACTATACAACTTGGTCTCTAGAAATTGTTGGACCATAAGTAATGACTTACCTAATGGATTGTTTGTTTGTTATCATTTTACTTGAGATAAAGGGACTGTTGAAAAAATATAATGCTGAAATCACATACCATCAAGTAAAAAAATCAAATACTTGAACATCTTTGGTTAATAAAGACAGAGGCAAAATTCAATATTAATTTTAATTATACGTTTAATCTTACTAGACTATGACTCCTAGAGATCAGAAGATATTTTATTGGGGGCAAAGCCAAGATGGCAGCATAGAAACAATATCGTTATGTAGCTCCCATATGACCACCACAAATAACTATGAAATATGACCATAAACAAATTTGAGGGCTCCAACACTCACAAAAATACAGAAAAACTCAACTCCTACTGAAGGCAGGTTGGCAAGAAGGGCCCATCACAGTATGTTGGGAGGCAAAACCAGCCCACCCTGAAACCAGAGCCTGGCCCTGGAGCAGCCAGGATGAACTGCAGCTGGAGGCTTCAGTAGAGTAGATCAGCGGCAACTGTGGTAGTTTCCGGAATTATCAAGCCTAAGAAACAAGGACAGAGTGAAAGGTCAGTGGAGCTCAGCTAAATTTGGGGGAGAAAAGTAGTCTGACCAAACTGTATATAGGGCAAGGAAGTGGATCTGCAGCCAACTCCACATGGCTGTTTCAGAACTTCCAGGCTGCAGACTGCAAGGGGGCCAAGCAATCATTCGAGGCTAAGTGCTGTTCTGTTGAGTGGCCTGGATCGGGATCATGGTCTTGGGTGGTGGTCCTGGGGTGTGTTTTCAGTTAGCCAAAGCTGGTGGAGGCTGCAAAAAAAATCCCTGCTGCCTCCATAAAGCTCCAGCAACTGTGAAAACCCCAGCAATTTGGGACATGGCTTTGCCCTCTGGAAGCAGTGATCCACAGAGCCAAAAAACAAGTAATTAATTGACTGGCAACATGAGCAGGCAAAGGAAGCAAATTAAGGACAGCAACCAAACTTTAGATTTCTTCTTTGGGGACAAAAAGGATCAAAATGGAACAGGAGAAAGACAACACAGTCAGAACTTCCACAACAGAAGCTCCCAAGAAACATGAAGACTGCCTACAACTTATAGATCAGCTTAAGAAGAATTTGAAGAACCAAATAAGAGAAGTGGAAGGAAAACTGGGAAGAGAAATGAGAATGATGTAAGAAAATTATGAAAAGAGAGTCAATCTGACTGAAGAGAATAACACCTTAAAAACAGATTAACTCAAATGGCAAAAGAGGCCCAAAAAGCCAACAAGAAGAAGAATGCCTTAAAAAGTCCAATTTGCATGAAAAAGGAATGGAAAAAGAATTTCAAAACTTTTCTGAAGAGAATAATTCCCTTATAATTAGAGTGGAGCAAATGGAAGCAAATGAATTATGAGAAATCAGGATATTATTAAACATATCTAAATAAATGAAAAAAATAGACAGCAATGTGAAATATCTCCTTAAAAACTACTGACCTGGAAAATAGATCCAGGATACAGAATTTTAAAATTATTGGACTTCCTGAAAGCCACGATCAGAAAAAACCATAGAAAGAATCCTTCAAGGAATTCTCATGGAAAATTGCTCTGCTATTTTAGAACCAGAGGGAAAAATAGAACTTGAAAGAATTCACCAATCACTTCTGTAGTAGGGAGATCCATCCTGCCCTACCAAAAAGTCAGAGGGGTAAGGGGAAGGACATAGGAGAGAGCAGATTGGGGTAGGGTTTATACAGTGGAATAGGGCTGTTTTGAAGTGTTCGGTAGGGGAAAGATAGGGAGAAAATTTGTAACTCAAAGTCTCGTGAAAATGAATGATGTAAACAAGAAAGTAAATAAATTGATATTTTAAAAAATAGAAGATATTTAATCAAGGATTAACATTGCCTATGAGATGGGAAGATACCCATAGACACACACTATATTCAATGCCCATCTTTTTATCATCCATCCGTCTATCTATCTATCTATCTATCTATCTATCTATCTATCTATCTATCTATCTATAGCATTTAATGATCTAAGGAGAGCAGCATTATTTCTGATAGTTATACTACACTCCAAAACCATCACTTTTGATAGTGATAAACAATTATAATAAAGATAGGAACATAAAGCTATGTTCTCTAGGCTTCATACAAATCATTATTTCTTCTAGTATCATATGCATATCAACATAAAATATTGTAGAATTACAGAGGAGTCCCCCTATTTCCATGGATGAAATCGGCTTTGGATCTAAGAATATAGTCAGAAATTTAAATGTTTATTTTTCTTTCGAGCCAGAAAATTTACTAAGTTAAAGTGCCTTGAATCACCATGAGAAAAAATATCAATAAAAAAATAGCCTTTATCTTAATCTAGGTGCTCCTCTCAATTTTCACTTGATTCAATCTAAACAAGGACCTTTAACCTTTCACTCTTTTGATAGGGAGCTTTTTTAGCACCCAAGAAGATGGTAATCTAGAGTAGTAGGTGATCCTAAACAAGACAAACAGCTGAAAACAACCAGACTCTAGCTTAGTGATCATGACTGTCAGTGATGTCACTATATATATTGTTACTGAGTCATTTCAGTAAAATCTAATTCTCTATGACCCTATTTTGGATTTTTTTTGGCAAAGATAAGGGAGTGGTTTGCCATTTCCTTTTCCAGCTAATTTTACAGATATTGAACTAAGGAAAACAGAATTAAGCAGCCTGTCCAGGGTTACCTGGCTAGTAAGTGTCTGAGACCATATTTGAATTCAGGTCTTCCTGACTCCAGGGTTGGCTCTCTGTCCATTATGTCACCCAGCTGCCCTTCTTACTACCAAAAGAAAGACAAATTTTGGTCTAGTAATATAAGGATATGGCATACAGTGGAGAGTGGAGGTATGATAAATAGAATTCTGAGGAAAGAGCATCATTAGAAAGCCTCAGAGCTCTACACCACTGAAGTTATGATTGCCCTATCCAGATAGGCACACAAGTAAAAATGTACTTACTTCTATGTCTGCCATACTTGTACCTTGATCACTCAGATTCCTGTTAAATGTGTTGCTACACATGGGGTCCCTGGCCATATATTTTGTTGTAAGTGAGAACAATACATGTTACTTGGGCATGCAGTCTCTACATGTTTTCATCTTATTTGATGTGTACACATACAACAAGTCTGCTAAGATTAGGGCAAATAATGTATGAGGCTCATAGATTTGGAGATTGTATAGTTGTTGAAATTCTCAGGGTCCCATGGACAGCATACAAGGCATCTGAGTCTTGTATGGGCTTACCCAAAGAACAACATTAAGTATTAGACAAGAGGACATGGAGTTTTGATTAATGGGAAGAATATGAGGGTTTAAGCAACAAGGAATAGGGATCTGGTTTTAGAAAGCATGTGTTTGGGGAAGAGTTTCTTTGAGAAAACAAGGTTTTGAATGATACTTTATACTAGGCCTTGCAGACCTTACCAGTTATTGCCTAAGGACACCCTTACTTAGGCATGTTACCCTAGTCCCCATAAGTGATATGTTGGATTATTACCCTGTGGGTGAACAGGAGACTGTTTTCTTATCACTCAAATTCCTAGCCTGCATAATTAGAGTTTTATTTAGATTTGGTTTTCATCTTGCTTTTTTATTCTTTTTTTATTTACTTTGAATTAATGTGTCCTTTGCTTGGCTAACAAAGTAAATACATTCATGGGGAATTATGACCTATTGATTTGAGAGAGGGTTGTCCTACAGAGTGCCTCAAATATGAGTTAGATTTTCAAGGGATACATGTGTGAAAAGGACCCCTAACTGCTACATTAATTAAAAACAAAGACTTCATGCCCTGCTTGCCTCATTTGCAAATCAGCAAGTCTTGATGGAGTTACTTTTTCCTGCTGAGAGATGATCATGAACTCATTTCTGTTCAAAGGGAGCTACTCAGAGGTATCTCCCCTACCTCAGCTTAAGAAATGCTTCACTTCTGAATGCACATTCTAGAATGTCCAAAAAAGCAACATTTATACTTATTGCAGTTTATTTAAATTGGATTTTTAAAGTGTGTCCTGGGTATTGGATCAAATAACCTGACTATCCTCCAGTACATATCAGAATGTTTGAGATTTGTTCTCTTTCATACACTAAAGTATTCTGGTGGGGAATGAGTCCACAGTAATTAATAATAAGTGTGGGTTTGACTTTTGACAGTAGTATTCCTCCTTGTAATAGGTAGTCGTGGTTAGTTGAAATATTGTATTAATAATTAAGCACATTTTGGACAAATTAAAACATCAAGCAAACATAATTTCAGATTAAATTAATGTTATCATAGATGATATTCTAGATATGTAAAGCCAAGGTCCTGACCACATGCAGAGAAGAGATGTCCCTTGGCATCCTTCCTAAATCAAAGAGAGTTAATACATAGACTTAGCTTAATTCCAATTGCATAATTGGATTTTTCCTACATAAAATAGTTATATAGTTTCAATTAACTATTATAGTTTTCATTTATCTTTGGGAATACTTGTTATTCATCTTCATCAGAATTTTATAGTACAGTGCGAAGTTGTCCATAGTGTTTGACCAGTCTGAGAATCAATTTCCATAGTATGGGATAATTAACTTCTAGATGGCACCTTGAGTTGAAGTAGTGACTATTTCAAAAGAAATTTGTAAAAGTAGAAATCAGGCAATCTGAAAAAAGATTTAATAGGACTTAATCTCTTAAAGATAACTAATTTTGTTGCTGTCAGAGATCTTAGCTATCATCTACTCAAACCTCCCTTTGTTACAGATGTGTAAAATGAGGCCTACAAAGGATGACATCTACCTAGGACATATGGTAACAAAGATGGGATGGGAGACAATGGAAAGGACAGAAGCTCAGAATTAGCCTTGGATAGGTTGCTAACAATGGAGCTGTCTTTTTTCCTAATTTTTCTTACCAAAAGTTAATGAAGATCTCACAATTTTCTCTAGACTTAATTGAAGATCTGGCTAATATCCCTTGAAAAATTAAATTACCTAGCAGAATATTTCCAGTAAATTGAGTATATTCTATCCAAAATTAATGGTAGGACTTATACAAAATTTGACTGTCATGAAAAAAGTATATTTTGGGGAGACTCTGAGTGCTCTATCCTTTCCTTCATGAATAAAATGACCCTTTGATCCAGAAGCATTTATTTGGTGACCAGTTTCAGGCCTGTGTGAGCCCAGTCTTTAATGAGTAGGATTAGACAGACATGTTTTCTCATATTCTTTGACTCTTTAAGCATTCTTTCTAATGTCATAGTGTCCTGCCGAAAATTATTCACAGGTAAGTGTTGGCTCATATCTAGGGTCTTTACATGTGTGTGCGTATGTGTTTGTGTGTATGTGTGTAAAACTGCTCTCATTGCATAAAGAGAATAAAGCAAGAGAAGGCCTCTATTTATCTCCTTTATAGAAGAGATATACTTAATATATACAAGATCCAAAAGCACATATCAACAGAAAAGCTTAAAGCAAGATAGAGAAATTTATAATGCTATTCTATTTTTGCCAAAAGGTTAAGATTAAAAGCATTGCAATTTAAAGCATATTTTATTATAGTTAAATTGACACCACATTTCACCTGTCTAAATGGTTGCCTTTAGACTTATATCTTATGGCAAACCCAGTCAGGTAAAAGCTCATATTCTTAAGAATAACACTTTCCCATTATGGGTATAATCAGCCATAGTTGGACATACTGTGCTTTGTCCCTGATATTTTGATGTTATGTTGATTCTCTTTGAGTAGGAAGAATAATGACTGGGGCTGGGACCTGATGCAGCTCTGATCAAAGGACCAAGGCAGCTATTCAGTCAGTTCTGACCAAATTACCCAAGTCCTCCAACAATAAGCACCAAGTTTGGAAACATTCATCTCACAATCCCTGTTTAGTCACACACATGATGTGGAAAAAAAAACACAAAGAGGAAACTTAGACTCTGGAATCAAGTCTCCAGCTTCGCCAGGCCTATCTCTGATAGGATAGGGTGAAATAATATTGCTAAAAGTAAAACCAGGAGGAGAAGAGACAAACTTTAAGTCATTCATTTTAAACATTCTACTAAGTCACGAGCTCTCCCTACTCAATGTTCAATCATGGAGTTTCTATTTTTCCCAAACTGTCCAAAACTTTCACAATGAACCATGTGTCAAAAATGGGAACAGTTGTTCTGTCCTTGTCTATGATATCTGTTATTTATGCATTGAGAAGAATCAAAGTCCAGAAGCACCAATTCACCCTGCCATCATATGTCATATCTGCCAGTCTATGGTCACTATACTGTGGGATTGTGGGCCTGAGAGAAAACACTGTGAAGTGGCTACCACGAGAAGGGAAGAGCTTAATTTGTTCTTGGAAGGTTTCTGGAGAAAGGCAAATAATGAATTTTGAGGTTGTGGTGAAATGGAATTGTCTTCTTTTAACATTTTTTAAAAATTTGTTTTCTTGTTTACATCATTCATTTTCATGAGATTTTTGAGTTACAAATTTCCTCCCCATCTTTCCCCTACCCAAACCCAAAATAGCAATCCCACTGTAAAGCCCCTCCCCTGATCTGCTCTCTAACTTTCTGGTAGGGCAGGGAGGGTCTCCCTTCCCCAGCCCCTGTATATCTTAATTCCTAGTTGCAGGTATTGCAGAGCTTTAAATTCTAGACTCTTTTGATTCCTCCCTTGTCACCCACCCCCAATGGAAGGACAAGTAATTCAGTACAGGCTGTGGATGTGTGATTATACAGGACATCTTCAGAGTGGACATATTGTGACAGTGATCATATGTCCCTCCTTTCTATCCGTCCCCCTCTTGTTCTGTTCTCTACCCTGTCCATGTCCCTTTACTGAAGTGTATGCTTCCAGCATCCCTCCCCGAGACCCTACGATCCCCTCCATCATCCCCCCTCACATCCCCATGACCCCTACTCTCCTGTGTGACATGATGCCCAGTTTAGAGTTTGTGCCATTTCTTCCCTAAGCCAAATTCCATGAGAATAATTGAAAGTAAAATTGTAACAGTTATTCCTTGCCTCTTCTATATGGGATGATTAGACCCATTTTATTTCTCCCTGTTTCCTCTCATTCTAGTCCTCTCCCACCTCAGAATTTTGCCTTTTAAAGTATCATTCCTTTGTATTCAATTCATCTGAGACCCTCTATGTACACAAATACATACATGCTTAGATGTGTATTCATATGCATATATAGCCTCCTATATAGACATATGTGTAAATATACATACATACATATATATGTATATATATATATGTATATATATATATATATATATATATATATATATAAATACACACATTTGTATTCCCTTCACCTATCCTCATACTAAGAAAAGCTTCATAAGTT
>CM053595.1:255446212-255467140 GCA_028646575.1 Pseudocheirus occidentalis | reverse complement strand
GGAGGGACTCTATACCCTAGGTCTGAGGAAGACCTAAAAAAAAATTTGTAAATTTTTAAAAGAAGATTTCACTAGAGTTTTACTCTGGGGTGAGATAATAGCTGGAAAGAGAAATCTACTCCTTATGGGCCAATTCTCCCAGAATAGAATCTGGTCTGTGTGAACTCAAGAGTTCTTTGGGCACTCTGGGCCACCTTGTTTACTATCAAAGGTGATATTTTCCCTTTATTTACATTGTATATGTCTAACTATATGTTTACCTAATGTACTATCCAATATAAAGTTCCTTGAAGGTAAAAATTGATTTGGATTTTATCCATACATCCTTATCACTCATCATAGTGTTTCATGTATAAGGATAAGAGCTAGATGTGATTTCATTGGGATAGAAAATTCCCATTTGAGGGGACTTCCTTTACTAAGGTAAAGTAGCACCTTCTAAACAACCTATAGTTTGCCTAGGACACTGAGAAGTTAAATTGTTTGCCAAGGGTCACACAGTCATTTAAGACAACCTACTAGAATTTTCATAGGGCAACTATATGGTGAATGGCATAGAGTGCCAAGCCTGGAGTCAGGAAGACTCATTTCCCTGAATTTAATTTGGCTTCAGTCATTTCATAGCTGTATGACCTTGGACAAACCACATAACCTTGTTTGCCTAAGTTTCTTTGCCAAGAAAACTCAAAAGTGGTCATGTGGAGTTAGACAGGACAGAAAAACAACTAACCAATGACAACAACTAGAACTGTCCCAATATAACTCATATTGTAAGTACTAAATAAACATTGAGTGAAAGAAGTTAATTCTATTAAAGAAATATTTGTTCTCTTTATTTTATGATAATATTTTATGGATTAATTTTGTTATATATTATATCCTAATCTTATCTTTATACATGTCATCTTTAACATTTCTAGAATCAAAGTAAAACAGAGGCAACAAAAAGTATGAACTGTTTTGTGCTTATCATCCCCTGACACTTTACAGAGTAAAGGAGATCTCAATAAGCCTTTATTAACCATCTATATTAACAGAGCTGTGTTAGAGGAAAATAATAGAAAAAATTAATATTATCTGCCCGTTCTGGAGCTCATATTCTTATATAACACATGAACAAATAATTAGAATAGAGAGAGAATATCTTTATGAAAGATGCACAAGTGTAGCAGAAGCCTCCCTAGATATTGCAGATTAATTCAGTCTACTATAATTCTATGTGACATTGGGAAAAATCTCTTAAATTTTATAGACCTGAATTCTCTCTTGTGTAAAATGAGAGCTTTGGACTCAATTGTCTCCAAGACCCAGCACTGTTCTGTAGTCTGAGTCTACACACATGTAAAGTGGATTATGAAATTCAAGGAAGGACAACTCAATTCCACTTGAGAAGGCAGGGATCATGGAAGGAGAGGCATTTGATCTGGGCTCTGGACAGGTGTGATTTCAATAGGCAACATGAATGGAGGCAAATTCTAGATGTGAGTGATGCTGTAAACAAAGACAAGAATGTAGGGCAGAGGCAAGATGGCTGAGAAGAAACAGCATTTACATGATGCTCTGGGTTCCACCTCTTCCAATGCATGAAAGAAAATGACTCTAAATAAACTTTAGAGTTACACAACCTACAAAGTGACAGAAAGAAATTAATCTCTCACTGAAGGAAGCCAAAGAGCCCAGCAAGAAGGGTCCATCCTATCACATTAGAAGCACAGTACCGTCCTGCCTGAGATACGGTTTTAGCCCCAGAGTGGCCCTGACCAGCCATGGCTGGATCAGCCTTCTTAAGAGTAAACGACCAGCAGCTGTAGCAGTTTCCAGACTCCTCAGTCCATAAATATCAAAGAAAAAGTAAAAGGTGAGTGTGGAATGTTGTTGGTCCAGGAAAAGATAGACAAGCATGGTCTGGCTGCTACCCCAAGAGAAGAAGCAGAAGAGATTCAGTGGCTGCTTCAAAGATCTTTGCCTGCAGATTGTAGGGGGATCAAGCAACCATTCAGAGAGTAATTGCTCTTGCTTTGACCTGCTTGGATCCAGATTATGGTCTTGGGTGGTGGTCCTGGGGTGTGTGACCAGTGAACCAGAGTGTATGGGAGCTTTAGAGAGGGTGCCCATCTAATAGCTCCAGCAGCTGCAGAAACCATAGCGATTTGGAACTTTCTCCATTCTGGAAGTAGAGTTCTATGACGGAAAAGCACTCAAAAGTCAAGTAATTGGCTGTCAGTATGAGCAAGCAGATGAAGCAAAAAGAGATGATAGAATCCTTTTTTGGGGACAAAAAGGAACAAGGCATGGATTACGAGGAAAACATCAAAGTCAGAACTCCTGCATCAAAATCCCCCAAGAAAAATATGAAGTGGTTACAGGCCATGGAGGAGTTCAAGAAGGATTTTGAAAATCAAATAAGAGAAGTGGAGGAAAAATTAGGAAGAAAAATGAGAATTATGAAAGAAAATTATGAAAAGTGAGTTAACGGCCGGCTCAAGGAGACCCAAAAATACACTGAAGAAAACAACATCTTAAAAAATAAACTAGAGGTAGCTAGGTGGCACAGTGAATAGAGCACTGTCCCTGGAGTAAAGAGAACCTGAGTTCAAATCCGGTCTCAGACACTTAACACAAAATCTATCTGTGTGACCTTCGGCAAGTCATTTGACTCCAATTGCCCTCTCCCCCCAAAACAAAACAAAAAATAAAAGCAAAAAAATAGTGTTGATTCTTAAAAAAATAAACTAACTCAAATGGCAAAAGAGGCCCAAAAAGCCAATGAGGAGAAGAATGCTTTAAAAAGCTGAATTTGCCAGATGAAAAAAGAATTAAAAAAAAAGAGAGATTAACTCCTTCAAAATTATATTGGAGCAATTGGAAGGTAATGATTTTATGATAAATCAAGATATTATAAAGTATATCCAAACAATAAAAAAGAAGGAAATGTGAAGTATCTCATTGGAAAAAAACACTGACCTAGAAAATACATCCAGAAGAGATAATTCAAAAAATTATTGGACTACCTGAAAGCCATGATCAAAAAAGAACCTAGACACCATCTTTCAAGAAATTATCAAGCAAAACTGCCCTGATATTCTAGAAACAGAGGGCAAAATAGAAATTGATAGAATTCACTGAATGCATCTTGAGAAAGATCCCCAAAAGAAAACTCCAAGAATATTATGACAGATTGCAGAGTT
Source organism: Pseudocheirus occidentalis (assembly GCA_028646575.1). Taxonomy (NCBI): domain Eukaryota; kingdom Metazoa; phylum Chordata; class Mammalia; order Diprotodontia; family Pseudocheiridae; genus Pseudocheirus; species Pseudocheirus occidentalis. The sequence continues at coordinate 255,463,952 of CM053595.1, read as the reverse complement.
CCCAGGTCAAGGAAAAAATAATGCAAGCAGTCAGGAAGAAACAATTTGAGTAATGTGGAAACACAATGTGGATAACACAAGACCTAGCAGATTCTACATTAAGGGATTGAAGGTCCTGGATTATGATATTCTAGATATGGAGCTAGGGCTAAAAACCAAAAATCCGCTACCCAGTAAAACAGTGTATAATACAACAGGGAAAAAATATGGTCATTCAATGAAATAGAGGACTTTCAAGCATTCCTGATGAAAATACCTGAGCTGAACAGAAAATTTCACCCCCCAACACAAGAAGAAAGAGAAGTATGAGAAGGTAAACAGGAAGAAAGAAATCATAAGGAATTTATTAAAGTTGAACTCTTTACATTCCTTCATGGAAAAATGATAATTGTCACTCATAAGACTTTTCTCAGTATGAGGACAGCTGAAGGGAATACTTACATACATACATACACACACATACATACATACATATATGTATGCATATATGTATCTATATGTATACGTGTGTATGTGTATAAAAGGATTATGTTCATATATATATGTGAGTGTGGGCATTTGAATGTTCATGTATACCTAGATAGAGGGCACAGGATGAGTTGAATATGAAGAGATAATATCTAAAAAATAAAATTAATATGTGAGAGAAGAATTTAATTTATAGGGAGAAGAAGAAAGGGGGTGATAGATTAGGGTAAATTATCTCATATGAAAGAGGCAAGAGAAAACTGTTATAATGGAGGGGAAGTGCAGAAAGGTGAAAGGGAATCGGCCAACATGATTTTCATTGAATTTGGACTAAGGAGAGAATAACATACACACTCAATCGGGTATCTTTTACTACAGGAAAATAGGGGGTAGGGAATAAGAGCGGGTAGGATACAAGGGAGGGCAGATGGGGGAGAGGGTAGTTGGAAACAAACATTTTTGAAAAGGAATATGATCAAAGGAGAAAATAGAATAAGTGGGTAGCAGGATAGGATGGAAGGAAATATGGTTAGTCTTTCGCAATATAAACACTATGGAAATGATTTAGGTAACTACATATGTACAATCTATACCAAAGTGCTTATCTTCCAAGTGGGTGTGGGTGAGAAGGGAAGAAGGGGGAACATGTCCAGGCCCCAAATTTTATAAACAAACATTTAAAATTTTGCTTTTTACATGCAACTTGGAAATAAGATATACAGGTACTGGGCTATAGAAACCCATCTTGCCCTACTAGAAGTTAAGGAGGTGAAGAAGGATGATACAAGAGAGAACAGATTGGGGGAAACTGTATTCAGTAGGCTTGCTATTTTGGGTTGGGGTTAGGGGAAAGACAATGAGAAAAAATGTAACTCAAAATGTTGTGGAAATGAATATTGAATACGAAAAAAATAATAAAAAGACAAATGTAGGAAAGATCAGTATATGTAAAGGGGTTAGTTATTTTTCATTGTGGCTGAAGTACATTCAGAGCATTGAGATAAGATACAGTCAGAAAAGTAAGAAATTACATAATTGTGGTGAGCCATGAATGTCAGGCTAAGTAGATTTACATTTTATAACTGATTGTAAATTTCTTAAGACCAGTAATAGTTTCACTTCTTTTATTCTATCCATATAATTTAGTGTAATGTGTGTCATATAGGATGTGTTAGGTACTTTATTGTTTATTAAAGAGGGAGCAATTTTCTTCTTAAAAAAAATCATTGTCTTAAAGGACACAGCAAAGACAAGTTTGGATATAAATATTTTTTACTTCTGCAATAACTATGAAGAAGACTATGGTAGGCCTTCACCCTTTTTAAAATACCATTACTTTTTTATTTTTTAGAGTGATATTGAAGCAAAGGAAAAATATACTTTCAGCTAAATTATTTTTGAAATAATGCATTTATCTTATATGCATATAAGTGTATATGTCCTTATCAAGATGAAGTCACTATGCTGTTTATTTTTATTCAGAACTTTGTCATATTAACTGTGGCTGTTGATTTCTTTTCTGCCAAAAGAGTGGGAAAGTATCTTTTGAGCTTTTATTATAAAATGTGAGAAATTGTGTTTCAAAATAAGGCTATGATTATAATTTAATTCTAACAGTTAATGATGATATGTGTCCATATTTATACACACATATATGCATACACACATACATGTATCTATGTATGTGTATATACACACATACACATACACACATATAGATTTATATATGTTTATATGTGTGTGATTCTATAACATTTCAATGTGGCTTCTGAGGTCCAAGGAATGAAAACTTATTTCCAGTTGGGAAGGCAGTAGTCATGGAAGAGGAGCATTATTTAATTTGTACTCTGAAAGACAGATTAAATTTCAATGGCAACAAAAGTGGAGATAGATTCCAGATGTGAATAATGCTGGGAAGAGAGGAATATGTATAAAGGAGTTGATTATTTTATAGATGTGTATATGTTCATTTATATACATATATAACATAAATTTATGTGTATACAATCAGCACAAGTTCTCTCAATTTAATTTGTAGCATAACTCTATTAGGTTAAAAATATTGTTTTATTCTAACTAGCATTATCTAATTCTAACGATCATTATCATCGTCACTAGGATCAAAGTTATTATTATTACTGTCAACTCATAATCAAAATTATGGCTATTATATAGCTATGAACAATAAAAAAAACCCTACAATCCAAATGTAATATCTAGAATTTACATCCCCAAATGTTTTCCTGATGTTTGGCAGTATTATTATTATTATTATTATCATTGTTTTTACAATTTTTGTGTTGTATCTATTTAAATGAGAACAATGTGTAAGGTATTAGAGAAAGAAGCAGTTTTAAAGCTCATTTAATCCAAATGTTCTCTTGTTATAATATATGAGGAAATGAGATTCAGTGGAATGATGGTTGTTGTGTTTGTTGTCTTGTTCCTCCATTTTTGAAGAGGACCATGACATTAGCAAGATAACGACAGGACTTGCAGTTGACTTTGATTTAAATAAGGGAAGGCTATGCAAGGTCACCAGCCTCACTTTCTCCTCCAAATCCATCTGGGTCCAGTGGCCAGATTTTCATCAGGTCAACTGGAGATGGCCCAGGATGCAAAGCGAGACCTTGGTCCTTATACGCTAAGGTCTTTTCAGGTTCTCACTTTGAGTGAGGAAACACCCAATTGACATAGTAAAGTCCAGAAATAATTGAAGGACTAAGGTGATACTTTTAGTTCTATTCAGGTCTCCTGATTATCTAATGAAATCAAGAAGTGTGGAAAGATTATATGATCCTGTCTAGCCATAAAAGAGCAATCAAGATGAGGTTTATTAGTTATTGAGAATTAGATAATTGCATATGGAGGAGCAACTTCTTTTATGTATTTTTTCCATAATAGTCTGTAGATCCCATTTTATAACTAATTATGATTTCAATTAGACATTGTATATTCAGGTAGGTAGATAGGAGACAGAGATGTAGGGCAGAGAAACAGAGTCAGAGGGACAAAGATTGAGACAGTGACAGAGATAGATATACTATATCAACACATTCATTATTAAGATGCCTCTTCCTTCTCAAACTTAAAGTTATTTTTCTTTACATGTACAAATATCGTATGATGGATTGATAGTCATCAGGGCACATATTTTTATTTACTTTGTTGGTAGTGATGACAGATTTATGGAAGACCTGTTCACTGTCTTGTATGACTGCCATTCCTGAGATGAATGACTGGTGTTTTGGGTGTAGTCTGTTACTATAGGAGAGTAAAGTTAATTAACCCATGTGGGTATCAAATTTGTGATCTTGGATTCACTAGCAATGTGCTCTAAACAACCTAGTTTAGGAGTCAAACACCACAGAGGTGTTTACATGTATTTGCATGTTTGGCATCATGTAGATCAAATGATAATTACAAAAGCAAAAACAAAAACCATAACTAGTATATGCCAAGAAATTCACTGAACAGCAGAAGCCTAAATATATCATATTTCTTTGAAGAATGGGGCAAAATTTGGGTCTGAGGTGAATTTGTTTACCAGAGATCATTGAGTCTTTAGTAGATATCAGAAATGGAATTCAGGTATATCCCAGTGTGGTCACTCTTATTTCAATATATTTATAGCTTTGTGAGCTGATATTTCTTTAATCTGGTTATTCCCTTAGGTGATAGGGATCTTGGCCCATTCATGCCAATATATCTCATGTGAAGTCATTCCTCTGTTAACAGTTTTTCAGGCATGTTTCTAACATAGGCTCATAGAACCATATAATGTTAATGGAATCTGAAGATCTTCCCTGCCCCTTTGTATTGGCAAATAAGCAGGCACTTGGCACTTTGTTTCAAATTAACACCTTGTTTAAGCTATTTAATTAACAGAGAAGTAGTTAACACCTTGGGAGGCAGTTGCTGATGTAACAGGAGGGGGCAGAACAGGGAGGAGCTAAACTGTATATAAGGAAGAGCACCAGCTGGACAGTCAGATTTTCTCTCAGTGAGAACCTGGAGGCTGCAACTTTTTGCTGAGACCCTCCTGTTGCAACTATTGCTTAGAACTTCCAAGAACCAGGCTGAGGAGATACCATGCATGAGAGAAGGATCCTTGCTTAAGGGAGCCTATTCTATTGCTAAGGCTTGGGAATGTGGGTGTTCACTGCATTAGCCATGTGTATCAACTTCATGACTACTATAATGACTTTGACTTTCTTGTTCTGGGACTCATCATTCTGGTTCTGGGACTTGGTTTTCTGATATTTGAATAAAGGCTTTGGTTCTGCCCTTCACATGTAGAGTTTGCTACATTTTGTGATTCACAACTATACCAGCATATTAATAACCACAATGCATGTTGTGAATATTGCATTATTGTTACAGACCATGGGTTTTAATCTATGAGGGAAAGAGTTATTTACGTTTAAGAATATTAATTTGCATTAAGTCACAGAAATCATGAGGTACTTTTTGTTGACACAATTGTGACAGTAGGTAATGGAAAGTTGAGATAGCTTGCAGCAGTCGCCCCATTGTCTTTTTTATTCACAGAAAAAGAGTTAGAGCAATTCAAGTCTAGATGAAGGGAAGTAATGGATTTACTTGACATTGTAGCAGGATAAAGATAAAGGAATGATGGGGCAGTGGTAGGATAGATAATGTCTTCTGCTTTTCAGATTCAGTGGCTAACAGAGAACCATTAGAGGGGCAATGCTGGGAGCTCTCCAACTGAAAGGACTTCAGAAGTAGCTAATGTCTGGGCTTTATGACAGCAGGTATAACACATATAAATCAATAGAAGTCTTCCTTGAGGTTAATGTGCTGTTGTATACCAAAGAGTACTGGATTTGGAATCTCACGACCTAAATTCTTATCTAAGATATGTAACTTACTATTTGACATTGAACAAGTCACTTTACCTCAATAGTTCTCAAGACTAACATCTATGAAATGTGATACATGAAATCGTCATTAAGGTCCCTTACGACTTTAAATCCTGTGATTTATGTAGTCATCAGCTATTACACTCTGAACATACATTTTTATTGTAGACTTTCTTCTCTCTTACTGTATTGCAACTTGTGTGCTTCTTGTCTTTGCCTCTTCTTCAGACAATGCCTCCCCCTTCTTGTCCCTTGTACTCCATGACCCATCTATTCATATTTTGATCTTGATTTTTCTTCACTAAGACTCTGAGCCCTACTCCTTTTATAGTCCTTTGGATATAACTCCAAATTGCTCTTCAGAATGATTGCATTCATTCACAACTACACCAACAATGCATTATTGTCTCATTTTTTTCCCACACCTCCTTCCACATTTGTCATTTTGCTTTTCTGTCCATTTAGCCAATATAATAGGTATGATGTAGTACCTCAGAATTCTTTTAATTAGCATTTCATTGATCAGTAGTGAATTGGAGTATTTTTATGGCTATAGGTAACTTTTATTACTTTGTCAGAAAACTGATCTTATCTTTGGATCATTTATTAATTGTAGAATGGGCCTTATTTTTATAATTTTGACTCAGTTCTCTATATGCTTTGGAAATGAGGCTTTTATCAAAAAAACATGCTTAAATTTTTTCACAGTTACTACTGCTAACTGCATTTCCCTCCATCCTATTCCTTCATCCCCATTTATTCCATTCTCTCTCTTTTTATCCTGTCCCTCCTCAAAAGTTTTTTTTGCTTCTGACTACCCACTCCTCCAATCTGATCTCCCTTTTGTACCTCTCACTTATCTTCATATCCTTCAACTTTCCTGCGAGATAAGATAGTTTTCTATGCCCAAATGAGTTTGCATATTATTCCCTTTTGAGCCAATTCTGATGAGAGTAAAGTTCACTCATACCCCTTCAACTTCTCCCTCTTCCCCTCTTCTGCAAAAACTTTTTCTTGCCTCTTTTATGTGAGATAATTTACCCCCATTCTACATTTCCCCTTCTCTTTCACCCCCTAACTTTTTTTTCAATATCATCCCTTTAGATTCAACTAAATTCTGTGCCCTCATTCTAACTACACTAATCATGATAAAGGTCTTATAAATTACAAATATCTTCCCATGTGGGAATGTAAACAATTTAACCTCATTAAGTCCTTTATGATTTCCCTTTCCTGTTTACATTTTAATGCATCTTATATGTCTTGTATTTGACATTATAGTAAGTTTTGCTGTGTAGGTGATTCTTGAGTTTAATCCTAGCTCCTTTGCTCACTGGAATAACAAATTCTAAGCCCTCAGATTCTTTAATATAGAAGTGGCTAAATCTTGTTTTATCATAACTGTGCTTCCATGATACTTAATTTGTTTTCTTTCTGGCTGACTGCCATATTTTCTCCTTATCCTTGGAACTCTGAAATTTGAAATCTTTTTCTCTGTATGTGTTTTGATCTTCCTTGGCACCAAAGTAGCTTTCTATAGTTACAGTTTTCCCCATCATTTGCTCATATTGCTTTGAGTTTTCTTTTTGCGATCTCTTTCAGATGATTGGTGGATTCTTTCATTTTTAAATTTTACTTTCTGGTTCTAGAATATCAGGGTAGTTTTCCTTGACAATTTCTTGATAGATAATGTTTATGTTCTCTCTTTTATCATGATTTTCAGGTACTCCAATAAATTTTAAACTAACTCTTCTAGATTTTTTTCTAGGTCAGTTTTTCAAATAAGATAGTTCATATTTTCTTCTGTTTTTTATTCTTTTTGCTTTGTTTCATTGCATCTTGAGCTTTAATGAAGTTATTAGCTTCCATTTGCTGCCTTCTAATTTTTAAGGAATTATGTCTTCAGTGAGATTTTGAACCGTTTTTTCCATTTGTTGAATTCTGTTTTCTAAGGTATTCCTTTTCTCATTGACTTTTTGGACGTCTTTTACGTTTTGATCTAGTCTGTTTTTCAAAGCTATTATTTCCTTCATTGGGGGGGGAGGGTCTCCTTTACCAAGTTATTGACTTATTTTGTCATATTTTTGTTACATAACCCTCATTTCACTTCCCATTTTTCCTTCTGCTTCTATTTCTTGATTTTCAAAATCCTTTTTGATCTCTACTAGGACCAGAGACCAATTCATATTTTTTCTCAGTGGTTTTAGATAGAGAGTTTTGATTTTGTTGTCTTTTTCTCAGTATGTGTTTTGAACTTCCTTGGCACCAAAATAGCTTTCTATAGTTACAGTTTTCCCCATCATTTGCTCATTTTCAGAGTCTATTACTTGACTTAACTTTTTGCTAAAGTATGGCTCTACTAGGATGTCCTGAATAGAGTAGAGTGTATACTGTCCCAAGTATCAGGGGTTTGGTTCAGCTTTTTCCAGAGATACTTCTGGGGACCTAAAAGTTTTTAGTTCTTCTAAGGTCATATGATCTAAGGAGATATGTTTACTATCCTGGTCTGTGCTGTGATCTGTGATTCACCACAAGCATGCTTTCCTGCCCTGGAACTGTGACAAGTGCCCCTCTCCACTGTGGCTGCAAGTTCTGGTGTTCTAGTGCTCATCCTTGCCCTGAGACTGCTACCAAGGACTATGACCCAGATCTGAGTAATGGCCAAAGCAACAGTGTTCTTCTTCAATGCAAGCAAACAAGACTCCCCAGTAATCACCTTCTGACCTGTGGTTTGACCCCCTTACGGTCTGTAGGGTGAGAGCCCTAGAAGTAGCTACCATTAATTCTCTTGCTGTTTCAGTCACTCCAGAGGCCTGTTCTTAGTTTCATATGGCCTGGGCTTTATTCCCCTTCATCCTATTCCCTCTCACCCATTTGAGCCCAAGGTGGGAGAGATTTTCCTGCTAATCTTTTAAGTTGTTTTTGGTGTCTCTGGGCTGAGAAGTCTGGAAATTGCTATTGCTGCCAGTGATTCAGTAACATTGAGGCCTGCTTTGAGTTTGCTGGGGCCTGGCTGGGCATTCATGGCCTAGGCTGGACTGCACTCTTCTCTCACCCTGGTACCACAGACCTTTCTTGTTTTCCAAGTTATCTTGTGCTGGAAATTTATTTCATTTCATCTTTCTGTGGGTTCTGCTGCTGTAGAATTTGTTTCAAGTCATTGCTAACAGTATTTAGAGGGGTTTGAGGTAGAGCTTAGGTGAGTTCTTGCTTTTACTCTTCCATATTGGCCAAAAATTGTATTTTTAGGACATTCTGAGCTTCAATGTCTTATCCCAAAGAAAGATGTTTTAATAATAAACCTTCATAGTGACAGAGTCTGGGCCAGTGTTGGGAGAGACTTTTGAATCAGAAGCCTTTCTGAAGTCCTTTAAATCATATGTCATTTTGCCTAAACTCAAGAAAGGAACTCTGCAAACATTCATTGAAGAGAAAGTTGTCATTTCTTGCTGTAGGACACCCACATAGAAAGTCAAAAGCAAAGAACCTTCTAATTTTAAAGCTTAGTCACAATTTTCCATTTCACTCACTCAATCATTAATTCAGTTTGCACTGAGAAATATTGTACCTCTAAAAGAATAGCTTCTCAGAGCAGAAATCTTGAGCAGACATAAAAGCTGTGTAGGCAGGCAGGGAAATGACAAGATTTTCAAGCAGCAGACAAGCCATTTAATGAAAATAAGAAGTTTGTACTTTCATTCTGGTGGAAGATAAACCCTGAAATTTCCCACCTACTAGGTCTTCTTGCTATGTTCACTATGGATGGAGATCATTCTCTTGAGATTGTGTGTGATTGGATTAAACCAGCAGAAAATAATAAGTTCTGACTTTTGAATTATTTTGAAAACAAGGGATTCCAATCAAAGTGGTAAATGAAGAACAGAAAAAGTACCTGCCCCATAAATTTCAAAATAAAGAAATAGCCTAGCTACATTCTAAAAGTAAAAGGAATAAAAGTGTGAAACCAGAAGAGGAAAAAAAGTCACAATTAGCCTCTTTTTCTAGTTAGCATATTAATTTGCCTACTATATGCAACAACCATGGCAAGGTACTTTGATGCATCATTTTGTGGTGGAGGATAATTTAAGATCTCTAAGACCTTACCTGTAGACCTGAAACTATGGTACATATAATAATGCTTAGTCTAGAGTATGGCCCTGAATCATTTAGACTATATGCCTACTGGAAGAGGATCAACCCAGTTTAATTTAGAGAAACTCATAAGAATTTTAACTATAGAGAAATGAAATTTTTGTCCAGAACAGTCATGAAAGTTGTCTGCTAATCCATAAAGTATGAAAAAAAATAAGACAACAATAGCTATAGGATTTTCAAAAGGAAAGTATTGGTTTTGAGTCAAAGAAGATTTTAAAAATGAGGAGAAGTTAGGGCTAAATTTTAAAAGATTGGTAGGATTACAATAGGAGGAAAATTTCTTTTTGTGGATTAGGCAGGGGATGCCTCAGGTGTTGGTATGGGAAATTGTATTAATTGATTGTCTATGGAGGGGCAAATCCTGGGAGTTTGTGCAGTCCAATATATGAGAAGGTAACTTAAGTGGATACTTATGGATCCTGCTTCTGGAAGCAAGCTAATCAAAGTAATAAAGGGAAAGAAAAATTTAGGAGGTTAGTAATTTAAATAGACAAGAACTTACAGAAGCCAAAGAACTACAAGGATAGGCAGATGACTTGTGATTTTATCTCTACAGGGAATTTCTGGATGGGCAAACTCCCTCTACTAATATAGATCAGCACCTTCTCTATAATTTATGCTTAGTGAAGGGTCATGGGTAAATAAGAGGGTAAATAACTTGCTTAGGATTGTATAGTCATTATACTTCAGAAAAAGAACACTAATCTTCACTCCAAGAGTGTTATGCAGCATTCTATACTGTCTCTCATCTAAATAGAATAGATGTAGAAAGGAAAACGAATCTGAAAAGTAGATTGGAGAAAGATTATAGAGGTCTAGAATGTCAAGTCATAGAGTTTTGACATTGGTAATAGGGAACAGTCTCAAGTTTTGTTTTTAACAACTTGAAGAAGGAATATTTGCCTTAGATATCTATAATGATGTTAAGAGAATTACCTCAACTTAGACTTGTGGCTTTCAGCAAAAATTTACACCTGGGTCTTTATGACAGCCCTAGAAAGTAGATGCTGCAAGTAATACTAAAGTCATTCAATAAGTGAGGAGACTGAGGATAGAATAAATAATGTGCTTATCATTTTACTGCTATAAAGTGTAGTGACTGGGGTTTGAATCCAGTTTTGCTGACTTAGACACTCATTCCATAACATTCTGGCCATCTGCACTAGCCATCTTACTTTTGCTTCTTGAAGGAACAAGTTCATCCGTTTCTGCTTGCAAAATAGTACATTGACTACCCTCCTCATCACTAGAAAAGACATTTGGAAGATGGGACGAGGTGGATAGATATTCATCATGTCACAAAATCCTGGAGATGCAAAGGAAGTCAGAGGTCACAATTATCTGAATCCAAGAAAAACATCTCAAAAATGATAGGATCTGCACTGGGGGTTCAGGACAAACTGGAAACATTATGGAAAGACAGGTTCAGGATACTGCAAGGAGACACAGAACGGTATGACTAAGTAGAAAGTCAGGATATTTTCCCAAAAGAAGAAAATGAATGGAGATAATCTAAAGATGTAAATGTACCCTTTAACATATGAGTTTTATAAAATGGAGCCCATTTCCCCTTGTAGTACATGTATATACACTGGGGAAGGTTTGCTGCCACTTGAGGAAGAGAGTGGGGAACTGACTATTTTTATAATACCATCAGTAAGTTAACCTAATTAAACTACATTGACAGGTAACCAATGGAGAATATATCATTCAGGATCTGCTAGCTTTATTACATGAAAAAAAACTCTTAGCACTTCAGAGAATTCTCATCTCCTGAAGGAAGAAGTAGTAGCCTCCTTCTGAGTTGCTGACATTCCAGTGTTCTTTCAAATTGGGTCATTAGCCCAGAACTCAGGTTACACAAATATAGAACCTACTTTATTCTATATCTATTTTTGTAGGGTAAAAATTGACTAAATGAGATTCTGGAGCATGAGATTCATGCTAATTGAGTAACATAAGATATGCCTAACTACTGATTAATTTTAATGCTTTAGTAGGAAAGTAATAAATTCTATTCCCGTGAAACTTCTATTAGGCAGTTTTATCAAAATCAATCAAATAACTTCATACAGTTTTATGTAACAGCTGAATCTTGGCCAAATTTGTACCAAGTCAATCAACCAGTTTTCAGGTGACTTAAGTTTTTTTCAATTTCTTTTTACATGATGAGCTATTAAATTTAATTCACCATAGTCAGGAATATTCAAAATAGAATTAGACCAGAAAAAAAAAACTCATTGGAACTTTCACTTTGAGGCACATAACCAGCAATATTTGTGCCTGAGCCAAAGTAAATAAAGGTGTCACACCTTCTCTTTATCTCTGCATCCCTCCCTGTCTTGTTACCCAAATTTCCCATTTCCACCTTTTCACCTTGCTTACCTTCCTTTTTGCTACCCACCCAATTTGTACCTTGGATAATGCTGTTTCCCCTCCTCTCTGCTTATCAGAGAACCAATTCTTAAAGAGTAGAACCAACAGAAATTTAAGATCCTCCATGAAGTTTTTCTTGAAAAAAATTACTTTCAAACAGAATGGCCGAGGTAACAAATCCACTGTACTCTGCTTTGGTCCAGAGACAGAGGGATAAAGCAGGTGGACTTCTCTCCTGGGTACTGAATGTAGATCATTCTGATAACATGTACTGTTACTTGATATTCTATGCTCCAAGAAGATAAATATCTGCTTAAAATAGCAGTATAGCAGATGGTATACTCCTTCCTTCTCCTGTACTCCTCCTTCTTTAATAGCATCTTTGTTTAAATAAGTTTTGTGCTGATATCCTGAGGTCTTTATCCTAACACCCTTCATCCAAATGAATGTGCACTTTGTGCTAGTTGCCCAAAGGTTCTTGCCCAGTTGCAAAAATCCCTAGTCAGAAGTCTGTTCTGACTACTTCTGAAATATCATAATCATTTTTACCAATGAATTTCATGAAGTGTAGTGTATTTCCTGTAAGAGAGGTAACTTCAATTTATCAAGGGCAATTATATTTCTCTTTTTTTTTCTTTACTATCTCAATTATCAATTCCCTATTAGTTCCTTTGATTTTGTCATTTCCATTGTGAAGGTTATCCTCTTTTGCAGAAAATCAAAAACAAAATAAGAGCTCAGTAGCTTTACTTTCTCTGTTTCAGTTATTATCATCCTATCCACATGAGAAAAATTTTTATTCCTTCTTTGATCTTTTTGATTAAATGTTGTTTTATATTTTAAATTAACAAGCATTGTTTTTCTCCACCACATAGTTGGTGGAATAAGGAGGGAGAAAAACAAACCTCTTGCAATAAATATACGTAATTAAGCAAAACTAATTCCAACACTGGTCATTTGAAAAAAGTATGCAATTCATTCTATGTATTAGGTCAATAAGCTCTCAGCAACTCCATAATTATGGCGACACTCAACTCCCCTTCAGCCTTGTATCAGACGCTTGTCTATTTCAGTTTTTTCTTATCCATCACTATTTCCATTTGTCTAATCCGCTAATTATTATACTTAATTTTTCTTGTTTTTCTTCACTTGGATTACCAAATATTTTCTTTTCTGTCTAAAAACAACTCCTTAAAAATCTATTCCCTAATTTCTCTTGATCATCCTTATTTCTACTTGGTTATCATATGTAACCTTGATTTTTCTTGATCCTTCTTTTCTTACATGTAAAAGTAGATTCTTTACCAGTGTCTGGGTCTAGAATTTTTCCTTCAAATTTTCATTAGTTTCTTCTAAATTTTACTAAGTTTCTTTTCTTTAGATTCAATCTCTGATCTCATTTACTACTGTCAACCTCTCCAAGCCATCTGCATGATTTTATTCTCCTTATATGACTCAAGTTCTTTTGTACTTCACTCTTTTACCTGTTACCTTCTCCCTCCTAAAAAGCTAGGTAGTCATAAAATGATGTGTTTGTTTCTTTTCATTTATGTTGAGAATTATGATGTTCTTCATTTATGAATTTAAAAAATAATATCAAAAGTATTCAAAATCTTCACCAAAATAACAAAAATATTTATGACATAAAATGATTTATAACTCCCACATAAGAGTAGAAGATAGGGCCCCTACGAAGTTCACAGGCCATATGTGTGCTGAATTTGAGACTCCAATTACAGAAGTATTTACTAATCACTTACAGCAAGGTACATAAAATCAAATGCATGGGATTACAAAGGAAACTAATCATATTTGAAATATAATTATCAACATATATTTTTAAAAATTTCTTTGACTCCATGTTAAGAACTTATGTTGTAAAGGATGGACTGCTTGAAAAAATTAGGAAGGTGATAGGCAGGCCAATATATTATGTCACATCTCATCCCATCCCATCAATTCATATTATGTCATATAATTTCCCATATCATACCATGCCATGTTATGTCATGTCATGTCACATCATATCATGTCACATCACATCATATCATGTCATATCATACCCTATCTTATCCTACCCTATCCTATCCTATCCTATCCTATCCTATCCTACCCTACCCAATCCTATCCTATCCTATCCTATCCTACCCTATCCTATCCCATCCCATCCCATTACATTCCATCCCATCCTATCTTATCCTATTCTTTCCTATCCTATCCTATCTTATCACACGGAATCTTTTATAATATATTATACATATTATATAGTCAAATCACATCACATCTTATAATACATTCTATTCTATTCATTTAATTTTGTAGCTGAATCAGCTGAAAGTAACTGCCAGACACAGAAGAGTCATTTATTACTAGAGATTGGAAGGAAAATGATTACGATGGACTTACCTAAGTTATAGTCATTTGGACATCAGGATGATTCCCAAGATAATTGAGGTGATAGTATAGATGAGAATCATCTACTTGCCTTTGCCTCAGATTCCTATGTGTTACTTGAGGGATGGAAAAGCTAATTCTGAAGGGACAGGAAAGGAGATTTTGTCTAGTTAAGTGTGCATGCATAGGTATACATGTGTATGTGTGTGTAACAGGAATTAAATTATATACATACCATTTTTTTGGACTCTAGGAAGCCAAAAGGACCTGGAACATGCAGAAAATCATAGGGATTTATAGGATCTTGAAAGAAGGATCTATTTGTTCTAACTCAGGGATGCAAGTAGGGTGAAAATATACAAAGAAACAGACAAACAAACAAATAGATAAATAGATAGATAGATAAATTATTTAAAGTACACAGGACACTTGTGTTGGCCATAATTACTTGGGCGTATAGAAAGGAAAGTAAAGGAAAATTTTATTTACTTATTAATTTCTACTTTTTATTATAATTTTTTCTATGAACCAGTCCTTAATAGGCTAACTACTGGGATTCCCAAAATTTTATGCAGTAGACCTGTCCTGATTTTCATCAAGTGATTTAAATCTGCTGGGTTGCAAATGAAAACACAGTTGTAGCCCTTGCCCTACTGTGAAGATCAGTGCCAACATATTGGTGAAGTCTTCTTATGCCCTTGGGAATAAACAGCCACACAAATAGGAGGTGTTTGAAGGAGAAGAAAAGGAAAGACTATTTTTTGCTAAAGAAATTTAAATCCCTCCCTGGAGTTAAGGTTGAGACACATTTTGTGTAACAATCTGCTTACAATTCAACTTCAAAGTGTTACTTTCCTTTTGAATTCTGATACATACAGTACAGATGGGGGTTTGGAGGAGGGGAATATGAAGGCATTATTTTTTTAACCTCCTCAAATTTATAGCTATTTACTATGAATGCTTGGTTCTGGTGAGATATTGTTTTACTGGACAGGGGAAAAATTATCATCCATAACTATTAGATGCAATTCATTTAAACACAATGCATTGGAACATAAATGGACATTTAGTTGAACAGATTGATTTTAATTGGAACTCAGGAAATATATCAGTTAAGATACAAGATATATTTTGTTAAGATCTATCCACAGCTATATGAAATGCTGCAAACGGTTCATTTTACTCTATATCCTTATATTTTAATAACCACAGAGTGTGTATGTGTTTACATATGGGCATATGTATATACATACAAACATCTATACACATAAACATGCATTTGTATATAATATATAGTGCCATGTATATGTATATATATATGCATACATTAATTATATATACTTTTTGCAAATACTAAACATAGTATATATACATATGCATATTTGTGCACATGTGTGATTATATATGCATATTTACATGTATATATACATATGTGTAGGCACAGAGGCAATATCCATTAATTACACCATATTTCTTATTATATTAAAATAATTAAAATGCCATTTCATTTTCATTAATGATTTCAAGAGAAACTGTGTAGTATGGAGATATCTACCAGTTTGGAAGTTAGGATGACCTAGTTTTCAGTTTGACCTATGACTATAGGCTTTATGACTGTGGGGAAGTCACTTAAAAACCCAATATTCCAAGGTATTCTCCAAGAATATGTTGCAGACAAGTTGCTGATTTTTATCAGAAGAAATAAATTCCTCACAGGGAGCTCCTCAGTCTAATAGTAAAATTATAAATGAAGATGGGGAGTAAAGATTATTAAAAAAAACTTTAAGTTTTGCTCTCTGAAATACTGAAACTTATAATAAATTTTCACTTTTATAATCCTTTCAAGTTTTCATAACAATTTTCCCCTAGTTGATCTCATTATATATAAAATATTATTGTCCCCATTTTATAGATAACTAAATTGAGATTTTAAATGTTTAAGTGGCTTCTCTAAAGTAATAAAGCTAGCAAGTGGTAGAGGTAATATATGAATACTCCAGGTGTTCTGACTCTAAATTAACCATTCTTTTCACTGAACTAAGTGAAATGATTGGATGACAGCCATGTAAATAAAAATCAGAGCCAGGATTTGGATCATGTCTTCTCATTCCAGGACCTTCTAGGTTACAATATTGCTCCTTGTTTAAATAAGAAAATTGTGGAGTTAACATTACCTGAAGGCTCTATGATACCCTTATGCTGTGGCTTAGTCCCAGCTATATATTTATCACTATGAAATGTTGCTTTGCTACAATTTCTATCTTTATTTACTTCTCTTATCTTTTTTTCACATTTTTCTTCCACTTGAAAAAAATCATCTATTACTTCTCTTTAATAGAAAAAACACAATTATTCTCTATTAATTTGTTTGATATCTAAAAATTCCCAATAAAATGAGCCCCTGGTATGCTTGAGTCTTATCAAGACAAGGAATGGGGGGGGGCGGAGGTCCCGCAGATCTGACACTGCCACCCTACACACCCATAAAATTATGAGCCCAGACAAAGTCTAGGACTCTAAGACTCAGAAAAATACAGAGAACACATCTCCAGCTGAAGACAGCTCGGCAGTAGGGGCTCATTGCGGTAGTTGGGAGAAGAGGCTGTAACAGCCTGAAGCCAAGACCATGGCCCAGGGAAGTGGGAAGGAGCCAAGCTGAGCCCAGCTTCGCAGCAGCCAGTCTGCAGAAGAGAGGAGTTACAGCCACCAGCACCTTCACATCTGCCAAGGCGTGAGGAACGGGGATGGGAGAGGGGCAGCTCACACCGTAATAGAGACCAGCCCAGCCCAAAACTGCAGCTACAGCCAGGCCAGGCCCCAGGGTGGCCAGGAGGAGTGAGCCTCCCAAGCTGCAGCTTGAGTCTACTTCAAAGAAAATCTAAAGCACCTGCCTAAGGGGATCTTTAAATCCCGGTCAGAGATAGTTAGTGAAAGTGAAAGTTTGAAAATTAATTTGGGGGTGGTAAAGCAGTTCAGCAAATCTGCACCTGGGGCAAGGAAGTATTGGGGGAGGGGAAGTGTTGGAATCAGCAGTGGCCCCCACCAGACTGCTTCAGAGCCCCTGGCCTGCGGACTCTGCAGAGGTGCTGAATTGATTGATCAGGGCCAAGTGCTCTTGTGTTGAGTGGCCTGGATCTGGATTGTGGTCTTGGGATCTGGTCCTGGGGTGCACTTTTAGCAAGCCAAAGTTGGGGGACTTGCAACACCCCCCTAATAGCTCCGGCAGTTGGGAAAAACCCAGTGATTTGGAAGATAGCTTCCCCCCTTGGAAGCAGAGTTTCACAGAGCTAAAAAAAAAAAACTAACCAAATAATGGACTGGCCAAAATGAGGAAAAGGAAGCAAAGTAAGAACAGCAATAAAACTCTAGAATCCTTTTTTGTGTACAAAAAGGGTCAAAGCATGGAATGGGAAGAAGAGAGCCCAGAACTCAGAACTCCCACACCAAATGCTTCCAAGACAATT
>CM053595.1:255418485-255445712 GCA_028646575.1 Pseudocheirus occidentalis | reverse complement strand
GTCATGGGTTTCAGGTAGACCAATAATTTTCAAATTGTCTCTCCTGGATCTATTTTCCAGGTCAGTGGTTTTTCAAGGAGATATTTCACATTGCTTTCTATTTTTTCATTTCTTTGTAACTCTTTAATAGTATCTTGGTTTCTCATAAAGTCATTAGCTTCCACTTGCTCCACTCTAATTCTGAAGGAATTATTCTCTTCAGAATGATTTTGAGATTCTTTTTCTATCTGGGAAATTTGCCTTTTTTAAGGCATTCTTGTCCTCATTGGCTTTCTGGGCCTCTTTTGTCATTTGAGTTAATCTATTTTTTAAAGTGTTGTTTTCTTCAGTCATGTTGTTGACTCTCTTTTCATGATTTTCTCACTTCATTCTCATTTCTCTTCCTAATTCTGCCTCTACTTCTCTTATTTGTTTTTCAAAGTCCTTTTTCAGATTATCTATAGCTTCTAGGCATTCTTCAAGTGTCTTGGAAGCATTTGGTGTGGGAGTTCTGACTGTGTTGTCTTCCTCCCGTTCCATCCTTTGATCCTTTTTGTCCACACAAAACGATTCTAGAGTTTTATTGCTGTTCTTATTTTCCTTCCTTTTTCTCAGGTTGGCCAGTCAACTAATTGGTTGGGTTTTTTTAGCTTTGTGAAACTCTGCTTGCAGGGGGGAAAGCTCTGCTCCAAATTGCTGGGGTTTCCCAGCTTCTGGAGCTATTCTGGAGGGGTGTTGTAGCTCCTGCTCAGCTTTGGCTTGCTGAAAGTGCTCCCCAGGACCACCATGCAAGACCACAATCTGGATCCAGGCCTCTCAATTCAAGACCACTTGGCCCAGATTAATCGTCTTAGCCCCCCTGCAGGATCTATAGGCCAGGGACTCTGAAGCAGCCCAGTGGGGGCAGCCAAAGGCTACAGCAGTTCCTGCCCTTCCCCCACTACATCCTTGCCCTAGTGGTAGATTGGCCAAACTGCTTTTCACCCCCAAATTTAGCTTGAAGACTTCACTCACTTTCACTGATCTCTAATCCTGGCTTAGTAGATGTGAAGATTGCAGGAGGTGCAGTACATCTTCTCTGAAGTAGACTCACACTGCGGCTTGGGAGGCTTGGCTCCTCCCGACCACCCTGGAGCCTGGCCACATGGCAGTTTCAGGCTGGGCTGGTCTCCACTCCCAGCCTGCAGGCCTGCACAATGATCCCCTCCTGCCAAGCTGCCTTTCTCTAATCCCTATTTTTCATGGCTTGGTAGATTTGGAGTTGCTGGAGGCATTGTAGATCTTCTCTCTTGTAGACTGGCTGTGGCTTGCCTTGGCTTCTTCCTACCGCCCTCCAGCATGGCCATGTTTTGGTTTCAGGCTGGGCTGGCCTTGGCTCGTGTCCTGCTGCGATGATCCCCTGCTGCTGAGCTGCCTTCTGTGAGAGATGTGTTTTCTGCATTTTTGTGAGTTTGAGAGCCCTATAATTTGTCCAGAGTCGTATTTTATGGGTGTTTAGCATGGCTGTGTGGGAGCTGCAGGACCTTGCTGCTTCTACGCCACCATCTTGGCTCTGCCCCCCTCTCAGATTCCTAATAACTGTATGACCTGGGTAAAGAAAACAACATCTTATTCCATCAGTTTTCTCAGCTGTAAAATGAAGGTTATACTAATACCTACCTTGTAGGTTTGTTGCAATGATCAAGTGAAATAATATTTACAAAGACTTTAGCAGATTTCTTTTAACATAGTAGGTACTTTTGCTACATTTCAAAATGTTTTCCCCTTATTTTTTCCCTCCTTGATCTCATATAGAGATACTAATACACCCTGTCCCCCAACATACTGCATCCCCCAACTAAGGTTACTTACATCATGTTAGGATAGGATAAGACCTTATTTAGCCTGATGCCCTACTTTTTGAAGCAATACATAGCAGTGAAGAAAACACTGGCTTTGTAGTCAGAGGACTTGTTTTATTCAAATCTCATATCTCATGCTTTACCATCTCTTTGACTTCAGGTAAGTCAATTAGTCAGTCTCTCTTGGATTTGGGGATAACTAAAAAAAAGATTTTTGGTAAGATGGCCTTTGAGGTGCTTTTAAAATTCTAAGTCTATGATCCTTTGATTCCTGTTTATGACTGTAAACTGAGTCTGGAACCTTGGGATCCCTGAGATGTTTTAATTTTCTTTGTTTGATTCCCAATCCTTTGGCTTCTTGCCTCCTTGAACAGTTCCATATGTTCAAATCCTCACTGCCCTGTGAACTCTTTCATTTCCAAAAAAGATCTTTGAGTATCTCCTGGTTTCTTTGTGATCCATATTTCTAAAGTTTCTTGACTACATTTTTTACCAACTTCCAGTGCTTGAGGTTCATCATTTCTTCTTAATTGGTTTCTTTCTTTTCATGGCTTGCAGGCTTGTCAGTGGTTGGATCCACAGCATTTATCTTTCTACATGAAAGCCCCTAAAAGTGTCTCTTCTGAGCTCTTTTGTGGCAGCTATTAAAATACCACATACATACATACATACATACATACATACATACATACATACATATCACACATACATATCATACCACACCATACTAAATCTATCCATCTATCTGTCTGTCTGTCTATCTATCTCTCTATCTATCTATCTATCTATCTATCTATCTATCTATCTATCATCTATCTGTCTTTCATCTATCTTAATGAGTACTTTTAAAGAGTAAGTTTAAAGTTCTCTAGAATTAAACAAGGGAATGAAGGCCATTGGGTATCACACAGAATTAGATTTCAAGTCATGCCCTCACCACATTTCTGCTATGAATAATAGGAGGACACAACTTTGATAGCTGTTCATTTACTTGTGGTAAGCTCTCAGAGACCAAAGGATAGCTACCTAGTGCATTGTAGTGTACAACCTACTGCCACTAGCTAGCTGATAGTATCCAAACTGGACAACAAACCCAAATCATTTTTTCTGTAGAGCACAGGGGCATAATTTCACATAAAACCTTGACAACAGATGTGGAGTTGAAATAACTCTTAGAGGCAAATGATAAAATAATTCTGATGGGAACACTGAAATGTTCTAGTTTGCTTGTTAGAACAAACCAGATCTGTTATCCCATTGTTAAGGAGGTACTAGGGGAAAAGATCTTCTACCGAAGTCCATAGCCAAATGTTCTCCAGTGTAGGGACTTCCCTGTGGACACTGAGAGATTAAGTCACCTGCACAGCTTACAAAGACAATATTTGTCAGAGGAAGGACAAAGGATGGAACACAGGATTCTTGACTCCAAGGAAAAGCTCTTTACTATACTGTGGGGACTCTTACACTGCCTTCTTTTTAAATGTCACTGAAGAGAAATCTACAAAGCTATCCCAAACAGGGGAGTACTTGACCTCCTGAACAAAGGTCATTCAGACACCACTCCATTAAAAGGAGAGATCTCTCGTGATTTTCAAGAAAACCAAATAGCTCATCTTTCAAGCGACATTCATTCAGAATATATCTATTAAGTGTGTACTCGGCAAGATGTCATTCTTGGAACTTAAGGAAATACAAAGATGTGCTAGATGCTATCCAAAGGAGATTATGACATATGTGATCTATTGCTGTAAAGAGACACTTAATTTATTCTATCCTTTAGAGAATGAACTTTTTTTTTTACTATTTGCAGAGTTATGGTAAAAATAATGCTATTTTTGGAATAAAAGCACTGATTCAAATTCCAGATTTGCTATTTGTTATTCATGTAACTTTGGGAAATTCACTTAAGAATTCAAGGGCTATTACCTTCTTTGTAAAATTAAAAAAAAAATTGAACTAGATGACTGACACGTAAGATCTATGTATTTTAAAAGCAGAACAATAAAGAATTATAATTTCTCCTTAAGTAGATCAGTCCAGTTGTCTAAGCTAGGTAATCCTGGACCTAAAGTGTAGTATAGAGGTATCATGTAGTCAGCATAATTTTCACTCATCATAAATGAAACAAATTGCCATGTAAATAACCAACATTGACCTGAAAGAAAAGCCATAGTCTCATCCTGTAGATAGGAGTAATGAAGCTAAAATAGGAAAAAAAAAGAGAACTAGTCAATGAATAAATGAATACTGACAATATACTAGCAAGGCTCTTGATGTCTATTTTGACTTGCAAGGGTTCCTTTTAGTATGCACTTTGTTATCTAGGCAGTGTAGAAATGATGGCAATGTGTGCTCTCTTATACAAATTGATCTGCATCATTGTGATCTGTATAGAATATTACTATTTCTGGAGAATGCAGTTTAAATTATAGAATTCATTCTTCACATTTTCTAAATTACTGGGCACTAGCAAAATTCTGTTCAGCAAGGGGTTTTCTCTTTCACTTCTCCACTTAACAATAAATGGGTTCTGTCATCTTCATCAACCAGGGCTTGCACATTTTCATGAATTTCAATCTAAGAGATTCCAGGATATAAGACTTTTGTTGTTGCATATCAAGAGAGGGGGAGGAGAGCAAGAGAGGAAGAGAGACAGAGAGAGCTAGAGGGCCAGAGAGTGGAGATAGAGACAGAAGCACAGAGAAAGATAGACAGAGAGACAAAGAGGCAAGCACACAAAGAGAATGATACAGAAAAAAATGGAGAGAGAGAGAGAGAAAGAGAGAGAGAGAGAGAGAGAGAGAGAGAGAGAGAGAGAGAGAGAGAGAGAGAAATCCTGTTACTCTATGATATTCTGGACAAATAATTAATTGCCCCTCAGAATACTATGATCCAGCCAAATAGAGGCTTTCTCCTCCTAGGAAGCAATTTTTTTCAGTTCAGTCACCTAGAGGTATAATATTTTCACATAAAATATTTATGTGTATAATGGTGTATTAGCAACCACAGAAGCACACAGTATGGGCTGCTAGTATAGGTTCTTTGATCTTCTTTTCTAAAGGTAAGGCATATTTAAAGGGACTCCTTAACATGGCTACCCAGAATCTTCTCTGACCAAATCACAAGTACATATATATATATATAGACACACACACACACATACACAT
Source organism: Pseudocheirus occidentalis (assembly GCA_028646575.1). Taxonomy (NCBI): domain Eukaryota; kingdom Metazoa; phylum Chordata; class Mammalia; order Diprotodontia; family Pseudocheiridae; genus Pseudocheirus; species Pseudocheirus occidentalis. The sequence goes on along the minus strand of CM053595.1, from coordinate 255,440,725 downwards.
ACACATACACGTACATATATAGATATATAGATATATGCATAGATATAGACCTGGGAACATGGACCCTGTTCCAAGGGGAAAAAAAGAGCTGTGGGGGGACACATGTGGTCACATAGATGTATAAATGGACAGGTAAGATAATATATTCCCTTAACCCTTAAGATGGCAGCAAAATGGTAAATTTATGTAAGTTTTAACTTATTGAATGAACTTGTAAGAAGTCAAGAATACTAACCATGACCTCAGATAAAACAGCAACAACGTTAATTTAATTAAAAAAACATAAACTGGAGAAATTATTTTTCACTGGAAGATACCTAAAACAATGAAGTAACACCAATACTGAAATTATATGCACTAAATTTCACAACATCTAAATACTCAATGAAAAGTTTAACTATTACTGGCAAAAAACTGGAAATTAAGGGGATGCCCATGAATTGGGGAATGGCTAGACAAGTTGTGGTATATGAATGTAACGGAATACTGTTGTGGTATAAGAAATGGGGAGGATATGGACTTCATATATACCTGGAGAGGCGTATACAAACTGATGCTAAGCGAGAAGAGCAGAACCAGGAAAAATTTGTACACAATCACAGACATATCGTATGTGTGACAACCAACCTTGATAAACTGTACTGTTCTCAGCAATGCACATTTACAAGACAGCTCCCCAAGTCTTACGATGGAAGGAGATGTCTACATTCAGGGAAAGATCTAGGAAGAACAGAGCTTAAATGGAGACTGAAGCAATCTACATGCTATCATTCTTTTACATGTTTGGATTTGTTTCTTCTTTCCCATTGTTCACTCCACTGGTTAAAACCCTTCTATACAACTAGACTAATGTCCAGTGTGAAAGTATTTGAACATCCTCCACCGGCTTGCATGCTGCCATGTAGGGGTGAAAATTTTGAAACTCAAGGTATTCTGGAACTGAATCTTGTAAACTAAAAATAAATGAACAAATCAATTAAAAATAAAAAAGTTTAAATATTACAGGGAGAAATAGACATTAGAATTATAACTGATGGGAAACTCAATTTGTTGCTTTCATATCTTAATCTTAACAAAAATAAACTAAAAAGAGTGGTGACAGAATAGAATTTTAGAAAAGTTAGATATAATAAATCTACTAATTCTATTTTTGTTGAATGTTTACAGATAAAAATTCTAAAATTTAATAACAGGACTAGAAAGAAATAAACACACCTCAGTTGTTGATGGTACCTTAATATAAAATGGCCACATGCTAAGACATAAAATCTTCATAAAAAATGCAGAAAAATAAACACGTTTTTATAGATGACAGTGCACCAACATTTACTTTGGCAGAGGGTTACTAATGAAATAATTTAAAAATAACCCCACATTCAATAACTTAAACCAAAAGAATGGAGAGATTAAAGAAAAATGATAGGAAAAATAATTTCAATGAAGATAACTATGACACGATGTACAACCATTTTAAAGCCACAATGACAGTAATCTTTATGATGGGAATTTATTTCTCTCTATGTTTTCATCAATAAAAGAAAATGAACAGATTAATAACTATGGCATGCAACTAAAAATTGAAAAACAATGGTTTGAAAGTCCCAAATAAATATGAAAATGGAAATCCTAAAATCATAGAATAGCTATAAGAATCTGGGTGTGGTTTTTTGAGGGGGGAAGACAATGGTTTAACTACATTTCTTAAAAAAGAATACCAAATTACCAGTATTAAAAATGAAAACTAGATGTGATTTCATAAGTGAAGAAGAAATAAAAAGGAACTATTACCAATATTTCACCAAGTTATGTGCCAAGAAAGCTGAAAACAGAAATAAAATTAATAAAAATTTGCAAAAAATAATTAGATTAATAGAATAAGAAAATAGTTTAATAAAACACTTTTTGAAAAAAAATTAATTAATTCTCAAAGGAAGAGGGGATAGGACTTAACTTTAGAGTATAGGACTTTCTTTGCAAGAAATTTTCTCTTGCACATTTAAAGAAAATTAATTCTAATAGCACACATTTGGAAAAAATAGGGAAAGAAGGGGTCATACTAAATTCCTTTTCTGACACAAATATAGCATCATTACCTAAACCACAAGAGTAAAAATAGAGAATAGAATAATGTAAGAAACAAACAAAACTAATGAATTTAAAATTCATAGAGAAGCAAACAGAGAAAGAAAATTGGCAAGTTTCTCTGATAAACTTAGTTCCATAGCATTTATTTATTTTTATTTTTTATAATCTCTTTTTTCTTGCTTTTTGGTGGTGGGGAGGGCAGGGTAATTGGGGTTAAGAGACTTGCCCGAGGTCACATGGTTTGTAAGTATCAAGTGTTTGAGGACAGATTTGAACTCAGGTCGTCCTCCTGACTCTAGGGCCAGTGCTGTACTCACTGCAAAACCTAGCCACCCTCACATAGCATTTATTAAGTTCATACTATATTAAGCAAAGAAAGTCCTGTTCTTAAGGAGCTTACATTCTACTCCTCCCTTGAAGTGTAATGTCAAATGGTCACAAGCCCCAAAAGAAATCTTTGAAGAACTTAAACAGGAATTCAAAAATCAAATAATAGAGGAAGAAATATTAGGCAAAGAAAATAATGTAATTTAAGGAAATTATGGAAAGACAGCCCTTTAGAAAAGAGAAAATCTTAAAGATAAAATAACTAATTGAAAATTAGAATTGGTCAAGTGGAACCAAATGATGTTATAAGACACCAAGATATAATAAAACTAGAAAAAAATAGAAGAGAAACAGAAATATATAATTTGAAACATGACAGACCTGGAGAACAGATTGAGGAGAAAAAACATAAGAATTGTTAGACTACCTGAAAGTTATGATAAATTAAGACTCTGGATATGATATCACAGGAAATTATTAGGGAAAAATGCCCTCAGGTCCTAGAACAAATGAGTAAAGGAGAAAAAAGAAAAGAAAATACACCACTGGAAAGGTATCACAGGAAGAAAATTTACAGGAATGTTATAGCCAAGTTTCAAAATTGCCAGATTAAAGAGAAAATATTGCAAGCAACAAGGAAAAAAAACAGCAGAAAAAATTAAATACTGTGGGAATACAATAAGGATTTCACAAGACCTAGACCTAGCAGCTTGCACATTAAAAGGTCATATGTCTTGGCACACTATATGTATTTATTAATATTTGGGAGAGGGGAAGGTAGGGCAATTGGGGTTAAGTGACTTGCCCAAGGTCATACAGCTAGTTTTGTGTTAAATGTCTGAGGACAGATTTGAACTCAGGTCCTCCTGACTCCAGGGCTGTGCCACCTAGCTGCCCCTATGGAACATTATATTTCTAAGAGCAAAGAACCTGAGATTCCATCCAAGAATAACTTACCCAGCAAAGTTGAATATAATCCTGAATGGGAAAAAAATGGATGCTGGATGAACTGAAAGATTTTCAAGTATTGGTAAAAAAAAAATGACTCAATGGAAAATTTGATATAAAAGATCTAGAAGAAATAACAGGAAATAATTAAAGAATAATTTAAGGCACTGATAAAGATTAAACTGTTTACTTGTGATATATGAAAATGTTATTCTTAACATGTTTCATTACTGAAGTAGTCAGAAAAGAAGGTTGTGGCTGAGTTGTTATTATGGGGTGATTCTAAAAAAATTGGGTAGGAAAAGGTAAAACAGAACAATTATGTGATAAAAAAAACAGCATGAAAGGAAGAATTAATACAGACGGCCTTGGAAGGCTGGTAATGTTGGAACATTACTCTCATCTGGATGGAAGAGAAAACAAAGTGTGTATCTGAAAAGATTGAGAAATCTTCTGAACTTCTAGGGAGGTGAGAAAAGTGGGAGATAGGTTGGGAAAGGAACTCTTAAAAGGTTTCACAAAAGATTATGAGGGTAGGGGGAGAAGATAAGGGAGGGAATTTGAGAGGGATGAGTAAAATAAGGAATAAGAGGGCCAGGGGAAAAGATAACGTAACCAGAATAAGGTAGAGAATGGGAAGGAAAACATTGAGTAAAATAAGAAGGGGGCAATTCACAAAGAAGTTTGTCAAATTTATAAAAATGAGTCATTCCTCAACTGATAAATGTTGAAGGGATGTGTATAGGCAGTTTTCCAATAAAGAAATCAAAACAATTTATAGTCATATGAAAATGCTCTAAATAATTATTGATTAGAGAAATTCAAATTAAAATAACCTTGACACATCATTTTATATCTATCAGATTGGCTAACATGATAGAAGATTAAAGTCACAAATGTTGAAGAGGACATGGAAAAAATAGGGACACATTCCTTGTTTATAGAATTGTAAAATGATACAAGCATTTTGGAATTATGCCCAAAGAGTTCTTAAAATACCTATTGCCTTTGGGCATGATGAGGGAACCTTGTATTCAGTAACAGCAATATTTCTTTTAGTGATATTGTTTGAGTGAATAAGTTATTTTGTCTGTTATAAATGCCCAAATTAGCGGTAATGGACATATGAAGGAAGATGCTATCTTCATCCAGAAAAAAAAAAACCTAATAAGTAATAGTACTTAAAGAATTATTTTGTATCTATATCAATATCTATATGTGTGTATGTGTGTGTATGTGTAATTATTTTTGTCTAATGATAGTCATCTCTGGGTTTGGGGGAGTAAAGAAAATATTTAAGTAATAATTTAGTTGTTTATCCCAAAACAATAGCATTTTGTGCATGGTAGATTTATAGTTTTTTATGCAATCATTTTTTTATTGTACTATGTTATGGAAATGCTTGTTTTATTCTATAAATTCAAAGGAAAACTAGAAAATAGAGAAAAACAAAGGTTGTGAGAGGGGTCTTGCAGATATATGCATTTTAGTCTTGAAGGAAGTCAGGGACACAAGGAAGGGCAAAGGAGTAAAGAGAGTGTTCCAGGGATAGGGACACTGGAAGCAGCCAGAAAAGGTGCTCAGCATCAAGATATTAAGTATTCCAGGATGAGAAATTAGTCCAAGACAGTGTTTAGAGACCCTCACAATTAGTGGGTATGACCTGTAAAAAGGTCACCAAAGTAGACATAGCATACAGTCAGGAAGAGAACCAGGAAAGAGCAGTGTCATAAATTCTTAAAGACAAGAGGGTATAAAGGAGTACAGAGTACTTGACTGTAGAATAGACTGCTAAGAATTCAAGATCAATGGGGACTAAGAAAAGGTCATTGCATTTGAAGATTAAAAGATTGTTAATAATTTGGACAGAAGAGTTTCAGTTGATTCATGAGATCAAAAGACAAATTGTAGAGTGAAGAAAATGAGAGAAAAGGAAATAGGGTCATCTGTTATACATAGACTCCTCAAGAAGTTTAGCAAAAAACAGGGGTGGATGGATCAAACAGGGTTTTTGAGGGGGGGAAACATAGGCTTGATATAGGTTTCAGGTCTAAGATAAGTTATTGATGTGAATTTGGAAGAATAAAAGCAACAAAACAAATGATAATTGTTTTAAGTATGTGAATTGTCAGTTTTCAAAGAAAAACAAATCCAAGCTATAAATAGTTACATTAAAAATACTCCAAACACTAATAATTAGAAAAATCTAACTTGAACAAAGAATTAGTTTCTGCTTTTGATCCGTCGAATTGCCAAGGACAATTATTCTATTATTGGTGGACCTATGAATAGGTTCAACCATTTTGGTGTCCAGGTTCTTAAATTTTTCTTTGGTCATGGCTTTAAGGTAATCTAACAATTCTTAAATTATTTCTCCTACATCTACTTTCCAGGGTAGTTGTTATTCCCATGAGACATTTCACATTTTGTTCTACTGTTTCATTCTTTTGACTTTGTTTCATTGTTTCATGAATTCTTATGAAATAATTTTGTTTCACCTCCTCAATTCTTTTTTTAAGGAATTATTATCATCCATGATCTTTAATGCCTCATTTTCCATTTGGCCCATTCTGCTTTTTAAGGATCCTTTTATTCAGTCAATTTTTGTGTCTTTGAAAAAATTAAGTCACTTCTGTCATCTAAGGTTTTATTTTCTTCAGTATTTTTTTGCCTCTTTTACCAAGCATTAATTTTCTTTTTCCTGATATTACTGCATCACTCTCATTTATTCTTCCAATTTTTCCTGTATTACCTTTATCTCTTTCTTTAACTTTTTCACCAATTGTTGTTGGGCTTGGTTTCAATTAACATTTTTTAAGGCTTAATTTCTAGCTCTTTTTTTTTCATTGTTGTTTTCTGAGTTTGTCCCTTCATCTTCTCTGTCATCAAAGTAGTTTTCTACAGTCAAGGTCTTTTGTTGTTGTTTGCTCATATTTTTTTCACCTTTTCCCCTTGATTTTCAAAATTTATGTTCAAATTGGGCTCTCTTCTTCTGAGGCTGTGGAGACACTAACTCAAGCTTCAGATTTTTTTTGCTGCTGTTTTCAGGACTTGTTATGGGGTTCTGCAAGTTTTTGGTGCTTCTAATGTAGTGTCATCCAATTAGAGGTGTGGTCACTGCTCTCCTGACTGTTCTTTAACCTGGAATCTTGCAACTATAGGTACAAGTGCTCATTTCAACCCTGGAACTGTGCTCAGATTCCCTGATTTCCTGAAACCTACTATTTCTAGTACAAGTACTAGTGCACTACTCCCTTGTGACCAAACAGAAGTATTCCTTTTCACCCTGGAACTTTGAACAAGAATTGTGTTTGGGCAATAGTGTTGCTAATCAGCATTGACTTTACCCAATGCCTGTAAGGGTCCTTGTTATGTATTTTTGACCTGATATTCTACCCTTACTCTTTCTGAGCTGAGAGTTAAAGAGGCTGCTGCTGCTATTGCAGCTGCCTCCAAGGTCCTTCACAGAATTTCCTGTGCTCCACACAAGTCCCTTGGTTCAACCATTTGGAAAGAAAATTTGGACTCAGACACTAAATGTTGCCAAAATCATACTTGCTCTTTCAGCCAGTCATATCATTATTAGGCTTACACACAGAAGAGAAAAGAGAATGTCAAAAAGATCCTATCAGTACAAACATTTTTATAGTATCTCTTTCTATCATGGCAAAAAGGATAAACTTGGTCTTGAAGAAGATCACCTTCAACTGTGGCTCAAGTAACCAAAAATAAAAAGATATTATAACATCAGTACTATAGTATGACATCTGTATTATAAAATTTTAGAAACTTTTATAAACTTATGGAGAATGAAATAACCAGAAAAAGAATAATTTATACATTAGCCATAATTCTGGATAACCAAATCTTTGGAAGCTGTGAGAACTCTAGTCAGCAAAACGATCAAATGTAATTATCCAGGACCTCCTTATCAGGGAGAACTGCTTTGCTTCTGGTACAAGCTCTTCCATGGAGGAGAGAAATCATGTAGTAATGACCAAATAGATCATGTGAGTTCACATGGTTCAGCCATAGAGTGACAAAATTACTTTACCAACCAACATCTTTTCTCCTGACTATGTCATTGACATTTTTTCTCTAATTTATATTTGTACTTATTGAAAGGACATCTACTTTTTTCTACCTCTGAGTATTAAACAGTGTTAACCTTTACTTTGAGCACCACTGAGATGCATTCTGTAGTTTTGGACAAGGCTCCTTTCTTCTGAAATATGTTGTTTATATGCTTATTACCAGAGCAAAAACTGAAGTCCCAGAGTGTAGCAAAAGATAGTAAGTACTTTTTTGCCATAATATTAAAACTAAAACAGCAAAGATATAAACAAAAGCTGGCAATTAAACTAAATGTCTGAATTACCTGAGTGTGGGGCTTTGTTTCTATATCTTGAAGTTCTAGACTAGAGTAATTATATATCCCAAATCCTAAATTGTAAAATCCTACCCCATGACCATGACCTTCTTGTCCCCACTCCAGGGGCACCTACCCTTTTTTTCCTTATAACATCCTGATTCATTCTTCTTCCACTAAGACATTTCACCAATTTTAATTTCACTTGACCCTTTTAACCATCCAGCTCCATGATCTGTAACTTCAATTATCCTTTTATGTCCAAACTGGAATCCCTCAACTTGTTCTTCTTCCATGTTTTTCCCTACTCTGCTAATGATCAACCCACAGGAATTTTTGCCATTTGATTTATTTGTTTCTGCTCTCAAGATTATAAGCATTTCTGGAAAATGTCTGTGAACAATCTGATATCATTTAATGTAAATTAATGCAATATAACCTCAGCATGGCCTTTCCTGACATTCAGTCATCTTGTTAATCAACTCTAGGTGACTCCCCTTCTTATTTCCTATAGTTGCTTTTTCAGTCATTTCAGTCTGTGTGACTCCTTCTGACCCCATTTAGGTTTTCTCAGCACAGATAGTGGAGTTCTTTGTCAATTTGTTCTCCTGTTCCTTTTACAGATGAATAAAATGAGGCAAACGGGTGTAAGTGACTTGCCCAGGGTCACATGTCCTGTAGGTGCCTGAGACCAGATTTGAATTTAGGAAGAGGAGACTTACTGACTCCAGTCCCAGAGCTCTATCCACTGTACTGCCTCATTCTTCCATTTCCTACAGTAGCTCTTCTTTTATCATATCTTCAAACTCTCTTTCACTTCTCACACTCTCAGCAAAGGACCCCTTTCTTGCTATACTGAAGCTATTAAGACAATCTCTGGTGAGTTCTCTTAACTTCCCATCTCTTTTTCTTCTTCTTCTTCTTCTTCTTCTTCTTCTTCTTCTTCTTCTTCTTCTTCTTCTTTTTGAAGGGCAATTGGGGTTAAATGACTTGCCCAACGTCACACTGCTAGTTTTTGTGTTAAGTGTCTGAGGCCTGATTTGAACTCAGGTCCTCCTGACTCAAGGGCTGGTGCTCTATTTTCTGCACCACCTAGGCCCCCCTCCATTTCTTCTTAATGTTTTTCCATATATCTTCTTCCTACCTCATGATTTAGTGGAAGATGCAATTCCTAATCCTTTAATTCCTCAATTTATGCTCTTGATTCTGCTCAATCTGCCTCTCCCATGACCTCAATTTATAATCTATCAGCTCTGTTACATCTTTACATCTCTACTCTGTTCTTTGAATGTCTTTACATAAATTTTGAAGCCTCCCCAGTCCTTTAGAAACAAACTTAAAATGGCTATTCTCTCCCCCCTCTTGTTCATTGTTACTTTTGAAAAAAATAATCTACTTCCAAAAATAATAACTAACAATTAGAGATAACTTAAAACTTCCTAAAGTAATTAATATATATCTTCTTGGTTTACCTTTACAATTGTGAAATAGCTACTACAGGTAATAATATTTCCATTTTATGATGACTAACCAAGGCTTGGAGATATGCAGTCACATGTAAATAACATTATGTGTTAGAAATGGTATTTGAATTATATCTCTTCCTTCTCTATGCTCCAAGTCTGATACACTCCATCATTCTTTCTTCAGTTCTTTATTATCTACATAAAACTTAACCCACAACAACTTGACTTTTGTTTCCAACATTCAAGTGAAAATAGTTCTCAAAAAGTCATAAATTTCCTCTATATCATCAAATCAATATTTTATTTATGCTTTTCTGTAACATTGACAATGTTGATTGCTTTCTCCTATTAGTTCTTAAATTCCCTCACTTGTTAGTTTCCATGATATCTTATTCTCCTGTTTTCATTTCTGTCTTTCTCTTTTTTCCATCTCTAGATAGTTTGTTAATTCGTATTATTATTCTCAACTTCATCCCCTTAAAGTAGGTTTTCTAGGAAGTTCTATTCTCAGTCATATTTTCTTTTCTTTGTATACATTCCCTTTTGCCAGTTTGTGATTTCCATGTCTAAATTTGAAATCTTTATGTAGATAATTCTTAATTTAATCACTATAATTTTGATAATTCTTCCAAGTACATGATTAATATCCCCCAAATCCCTAAATGCTATGTTCATGCCTCACAAGAACCTTAATTTAAACATATGTATAATCTATTTCCCTAATCTGCTCTTCCCTTTGACTTACTATTCCTGTCATGAATTCAGACTCTTTTATTTTAATAATTTACAAAACCAAAAGCCTAAAAGCCTATGGAAGTGGAGGTAGTTGTGAATGTCTGGGAAAAAAAAAAACCAACAGACAATCAGACTATCATGACAATGCAAGGCTATTTAAATATGTAGCCATGGATTTATAGCTGTAACCATGATTTTTTGTTTTCAACGTGATAGTATAAAGTTTAGCACCATTTTTACCTTCAGACTCAACTAAGAGGATTTTAGGAAATTGGAGGAGTAGGTCAGAAAACTCTTCAGTTTTATCCACCAAACAAAATAAAAAATATATATCTCAGGGAAAATATAAAGTCATAAAAACAAATTAGAGTAGGGGCAGAACAGTGGTCCTCCTGGGAGAATCAGAGAAGATCTGAAGAAAAAATTCAGGATCAGGTTTGGTTCCAGGGAAAAGCAAACACTTCCTGGCTAGGTTCACTTAAACAATAAGTCACAATGCCCCCTGTCAGATCTGAAGCTTCCTTGGTCCCAGCCATGGCAACTTCTACCCCTGGGACAGTAAGGGGATTTGGGGTGTGATCCAGGAATGATCAAGGGAACCCACAAGTAACACCAGACCCAGCTGGACTGTGGACATGTGGCTGGGGATGAGAAGGAACCATTACACACCAAGAGACTGCAGAAGCAGTGTGGTAAGAACTACACTGGCTGTGGGCACTTAGAGGAAGCTTGAGGTCTTTATTTATAATCCAGGCCAGAGCAGAGAATTGAAGGAGGATCTGAGGTCAAAGGCACCATCTCCAAAGAATTCAACCATAGAAAGTTACTATGGGAATAAAGAAGACTAGAGTACAGCTTCATAAGAATGTACTGAAGCAAACAATCCCTTTTCTGTCTCAAAGAGTAACATCAAATGGTTACCTCCCCCTAAAAGAATTGATAAAGAACTTTTAAAAGTTTAAAATGAGAGAGACTGAAGAAAAACTAAGAAAAAAATTAACCATCCAAGAAAAAGAAAGTCAAGCAATTAGAAAATTAGATCTAGAATATTTTTTGGAGAGGGAAGGCAGGGCAATTAGGGTTAAATGAGTTGCACAATGTCACATGGCTAAGTGCTAAGTGTCTCAGGCTACATTTGAACTCAGGTCCCCCTGGAGGGCCAGTTCTCTATTCACTGCTTCACCTAGCCACCCTGAGATCCAGAATCTTAAGGCATAAAATGACTTCTTGAAAATCTGAATGAGGTAAGGAGAAACCTGTCATGTTATGAAATAAAAAAATTTAAAAATACCAAGAATTAAAAGAAAGAATATGTGAAACATCTTATAAGAAAAACAACTGATCAGGAGAACAGTTAAACAAGAGAAAACATAAGAATAATTAGACTATCTGAAAACTATGATTGAAAAAAGTAATCTTGATCAAATAATGCAAGAAATAATTAAAGGGAATTGTACTGAAACATTAGAAGAAGAGGGGGAAGAAGAAAAAGAAAAAATGTCACAGATCATCACCTGAAAGAGATCCTACAAAGAAAATGAGCAGGAATATCATAATCAAATTCTGAAATCACAAACAGCAGTACCACAGTCAGAATCATACAATACCTAGCAGAGGTGATACTAAAGAATGCAGGTCTTAGAATACTATATATCAAGCAGCAAAAGATGTTCCAGCTGAAAATATCATACCCAACACAACTAACCATAATTTTGAATGAAAGAAAATGGAAACTTAATGAACTGTAGACGTTCAGGAGTTTGCTAAAACCAACAAACAAACAAACCTGAATTTAATAGGAGATTTTACGTATGTGAGCCAAGGGAAATATAAGGTAATTGCCAAAGACTAATTACAAGGGACCCAATAAGGATCAATTGTTTACCTTTTATGTCTAAGATTGTTATTATTAATTGACAAATTCATAAGAAGGATGTTTGTGTGTTTTAAGTAAAACAATTTAGGAAAGGTTAAAAGAGTAATTTTTTTACCTTATTAATTACCTTATACAAATGAGGTATGGGAGCAAGAATCAATACGAAGGAATTAGATGGAGGACGAGGGTTGATAATTCTGGAAACCTACTTTCATCAGGAATGGGTTCAAGAAGGAACAACATCCATACATACATATACATACATACATACATACATACACACATACATACACATACACACGCATATGCATATGCATCTAGAAGGTTTTAAAAGTCTTCTAAATTTAGAATGGAATAAAATGCTAAGGCATAGGGAGGGGCAAGAGGGTAAAGGAAGGATCTTTAAAGAGGAGGGTGAAGGAATAGGTTAAAATGGGGCATAGAAGGTTGTTTAGACCATGGGAGTGGGAGGGTAAAGGATCCTTGGAAGAAGTAGGTTAAGTAATAGGAAGAGGAAGTAGCAAGTAGAAGTAAAATAGAGGAGTCCAGAGGGATAGAAATAAGAGACAAGCATAAATATAAAATAAAGTTCAGGAGTATAATTTGTTAGGATAAAAGGAGGAGAGGTGACAATCATGATGTTGGACAAAGTAAAGACTAAAACAGATTTCACCAAAAGAGAAAAATAGAGAAACCTACGTTATGCGTCAGCCATGTTTATCAAAGTTATTTTGAATTATTTAAAACAAGTTAGACAGTATATGGTAGGAATATTGCTGTGGTGTAGGAAATGACAATTTGGTAGACTTGGAAAATTATGAAAAGACTTGGATTTATGAGGGAAGAGGCTATCCACTCTCAGAGAAACAAGATAAATAAGTATCGTACAGTCTTACATATATGTGTATGAATGTATATTCCTATATCTATGATTGTGGCATATATACATTTGTGTATATGTGTATGTGTATATCTTTGTGTATGTATGTCTGCGTATTCATGTACATACCAATGTGTGTGTATATATGTGTGTGTATATCTGTATATCTATATATGTCTGTCTATCTATTTCCACCTCTGTCTCTGTCTCTCTGTCTCTCTGTCTCTCTGTCTCTCTGTCTCTCTCTCTCTCTCTCTCTCTCTCTCTCTCTCTCTCTCTCTCTGTCTGTCTCTCTCTGTCTCTCTCTCTCTGCTTAATTGTAGCCTGAATTGGGGAGGGGGAAATAACAAAGTATAATGTGCACAGCAGAGAAAAAGAAAGAAAAGTTGCAAGGAATCAAAGAAAAGATGGACAACTCTCAACACTACATTTAGTATTTATTATATAAGCCTTCTTGAAACAGAGATTCATTGCTATACATTTAGATTCCTCTCTCATGTTCTGTTTCCACACAGCACTGCTTCCCCCCCTTCTTTTTCCATTTTGTATTAATTTACTTTTAGCATTTAAGTTTACTTTTTTTTCTTTTCTTATTTTGTGTCTAAATTTAAGAAGAAAAATACAAAAAATATTCCTCTAAATGTAAAAACTTCTTGTGTTCCCTAGTTTAAAGAATTATCATGGAATAGGATGGAGTGGGTCATCTCCCTAAAGGGAAAAAAAAGCAACACTAGGGATCATTAGCAACATTGAGTATTCTACAGTGAGAACAACTTCTAATGGTCCACCTTATCATTTTTCAAGTAACATTGTGGAAAAAGAAGCCACTGGCTACACATCCAAATTTGGATTCTGGGAAGGTACTGATGCCAACATTATTGTTAATTTCATTTGGATGGGTCAGATGACAGCAGAGCTCTCCATCTCTGATTTCTTCATGGGCTAAATTTAATTTCAAGTAACTTCTCTTTGACTATAAACAACTACTGAGAACTAAGTAACTCAAAGAAGGCACTTTCATTGAAAAACAAACTGAAGGTATATCAGCTTCATATAATTAAGTATATGGGAATAGGAGAGCTTTTCACTTGTGTACAGATGACAAAATGATTCTTAGATAAGGAAAGATGTTTCTTTTCTCTTCTTACATTATTGATCCCTAGCATTTCAGAAATATAAATATTTCTATTTTCCATATTTTTAAAAATAAACTTCTGTTATTTAAATAACAAAATATTTATCTACAGCATCAACCTTACAATTTTTTTTGTCTCTTTCTCCTCTCCTATGTTTCAAAACAAACCCAATATGTCTCTTCCACTTATACACATCTCTATATTCCAAATTCCCTTACCTTATAATTCCAGCTTTGACTTTCAATTACCTCTTCCCAGGTCTTTCTGGCTTTGCTTTGCTCTACCTGCTAATCCACCCTTCACACTACTGGCCAAATGATCCTTCTGCACATATCTAACTATGCCTCTGTCCTGTTCAAAAATATTCAGTGTCTCATTGATTCTCAATTTTAATTCAAACTTTTTTGTCAGGCATTCAAGGTCTTCAATAATCTGGGATGTTCATCTCTATTTAGGCTCTATTCCTGACAAACTATACTAATCTCTACACCCCTCCTCTTTTCCAGAAAATAAAGGTATATTATACTGCTACCAATAAACCCTTCTATTTTAGATCCACTGAAAACCAAATCGACTGAAAAATGCATAGTCCCTACATGATATCTCTTCCAAGTCTCAGCCGTTGTAGAAATAACCAAATCTTTTTTTCTGAGCAAGATAACATTTATCAGCAGGGATATTCTGCCTATCAATAAGTGGGTCAGTGTGCTGCCTCCATTTATACTAAAGGCCCTAGGAAAAGGACAACTCCCCTTTTATAGGTTTTGGGAAATACAAAACAAATAAAAGAACAGTATAGTTGGCATCATGGGATTAAGTACAGCATGAGTGTTGTACAATTTGAGGTACAGGGAACAGAATGATTGGTTTGAAGTTTGGCAGTGGGGGATAGCAATGATCCCCCTCCCTTCTTCTTTCATGAGATTAAGAAGTGCTCATTATTTGAAAGGAGGTTCAAGATAGTGGCCTACACTTTTGGACAGCACACCAGATATCCTTGAAGAATAGCTTGGTAGTGTAAAGATATTAGGCCTGATCCCCTCATGTTAATGTGTCTTCTTCAAAGTCAGTTAAATTCCTTGGGACAATTATATTGTCTCAAATAGATCTATATATGTATTTGTTTTTAAAACTTTGATTTCCAGATACTTACCCTTTTTCCCTCGTCACCCACCCCCACTGGGAAGACAAGCAATTCAGTATAGGTTGTGCATATGTAGTTATACAAACCATTTCCATGGGAATTATATTGTGAAGGACTAATTATATTTTCTTCCATCCTATCTTGCACCAACTTATTCTATTTTTTCCCCTTTTATCTTGTCCCTTTTCAAACGTGTTTGCTTCTAACTAATGTCTCTTACAATCTGCCCTCCTTTCTATCATCTCCTCTCTTATCCCCTTCAACCCCTATATTCTTGTAGGGTAAGATCCCAATTGAGTGTGTATATTATTCCCTCCTTAAGCCCAATCCAATGAGAGTAAGGTTGACTTATTCCTCATCACCTTCCTGGTCTTCCCTTCCACTTTAACAATTTTCTCATACCTCTTTTATATGAGATAATTTAATCCATTTTTCACCTCCCAATACATTCCTCTCACTTCTTAATTTAATTTGTTAGATATCATCCCTTCATATTCAACTCATCCTTGCCCTTTAACTATACATATACACAAAGACACACAAATACACACATATACCCTCCTATACATACATAAATACATACATATATTTGTGTGTGTATACATATATATGTATATGTATTCTCATATTAAGAAATGTTTCGTGAGTTACAATCACTGTTTCTTCCATGTAGGAATGTAAATAGTTTAATTTTAATAAGCTCTTTATAATTCCTTTTTCATGTTTACCTTCTAATGCTTCTCTTTTTTAAAATTTTTTTAAAAAATTCAAAATTGTTCTTAATACATTTTTATTTGTTTTCTTGTTTACATTATTCATTTCCATGAGATTTTTAAGTTACAAATTTTCTCCCTGTCTTTCCCCTACCCCAACCCCAAAATAGCGATCCCACTGTAAAGCCCCTCCCCCGATCTGCTCTCTAACTTTCTGATAGGGCAGAGCGGGTCTCCCTACCCCAGCCCCTGTATATCTTAATTACTAGTTGCATGTATTGCAGAGCTTTAAATTCTAGATTCTTTCAGTTCCTCCCTTGTCACCCACCCCCACTGGAAGGACAAGCAATTCAAAACAGGCTGTGCATGTTTAATTACATAGACCATCTTCACAGTGGACATATTGTGACAGTCTGATCATATGTCCCTCCTTCTTATCCATCCCCTCTTGTTCTGTTCTCTACCCTGTCCCTGTTCCTTTAGTGAAATGTGTTCTTCCAGCATTCCTTACCCAGACTCTGCCATCCCCTCCATCATCCCGACTCTCATCCCCATGCCCCCTGCTCTCCTGTGTGTCATGATACCCAGTTTAGAGTTTACGTCATTCCTTCCCTAAGCCAGATTCAATGACAGTAAATGAGAGTAAAGTTGTAACAGTTATCCCTTGCCTCCTCTATATGGGATGATCCCCATTTTATCACTCCCTGTCTCCTCTCATTCTAGTCCTCTCCCATCTCAGAATTTCACCTTTTAAAGTATCATTCCTTCATATTCAGTTGATCCTATACCCTCTATATACACACATCCTCAGATATGTTTTCATATGCATATATAGCCTCCTATATAGATATATGTGTAAGTATACACACACACATATATTACTATTTTCATTTTTTGATATCAGTATGTAAATAGTTCAGCTTTGATAAATTCCTTGTGATTTCTTTCCCATGTTTACATTCTCATGCTTCTTGTGTTTGATTGTCAAATTTCTGTTCAGTTCTGTTTTTTCTGCAAAAATGCTTGATAGTCCTCCACCTCATTGAATGACCATATTTTCCCCTGGAACATTATACTCAATTTTGCTGTGTAGGTGATTCTTGGTTTTAATCCCAGCTCCCTTGATCTTTGAAATATCATATTCCAGGCCCTTCGATCCCTCAGTGTAGAAGTTTTCAGATCCTAGGTTGTGCTAATAGTGTTTCCATTGTATTCAAATTCTTTTCTCTTGGCAACCTGTAATATTTTCTCTTATAACTGGGTATTACAGAACCTGGCAATAACATTTCTATGAGTTTTCTTTTGGGGATCTTTTTCAAGAGGTGTTCAGTGAATTCTTTCAAGTTATATTTTGCCCTCTGATTCTAAAATATCAGGGCAATTTTCTTTATTTCTTGAAGGATGTTTTCCAAGTTATTTTTTTGGTCATGGCTTTCAGGCAAACCAATAATTTTCAAATTGTTTCTCCTGGATCTATTTTCCAAGTCAGTGGTTTTTTCAAGGAGATATTTCAGATTGCTTTCTATTTTTTTTCATCTGTTTGTAACTGTTTAATAGTATCTTGGTTTCTCATAAATTCATTAGCTTCCACTTGCTCTACTCTAATTCTGAAGGAATTTCTCTTCAGAATGCTTTTGAGATTCTTTTTCCTTCTGGCAAATTCGACTTTTTAAGGCATTCTTCTCCTCATTGACTTTCTGAGCCTCTTTTGCCATTTGAGTTAATAATAGTTTTTAAAGTGTTCTTTTCTTCAGTCAGGTTGTTGATTCTCTTTTCATGTTTTCTTGCATCATTCTCATTTCTGTTCCAAATTTTTCCGCCACTTCTCTTATTTGCTTTTCAAAGTCCTTTTTTTAGGTGATCTATAGATTGTAGGCAACCTTAGAGTATCTTGGAAGCATTTGGTGTGGGAATTCTGACCGTGTTGTCTTCCTCCCGTTCCATGCTTTGATCCTTTTTATTGACAAAAAAGGATTCTAGAGTTTTATTGCAGTTATTATTTTGCTTCCTTTTCCTCATGTTGGTCAGTCAATTAATTGGTTGATGTCTTTAGGTCTGTGGAACTCTCCTTCCAGTGGGGAAAGCTCTCTCCCAAATTGCTGGGTTTTTCACAGCTGCCGGAGCTATTGGTGGTGTGCTGCCACCACCACCAGCTTTGGCTTGCTTAAAGTGCACCCCAAGACCACAACCCAAGACCATGATCCAAATCCAGGCAACTCAACTCAAGAGCACTTGACCCTGATCACTAGTGTCTGCCCCGCCTGCAGGGTCCGCAGGCCAGGTGCTCTGAAGCAGCCCAGTAGAGGCAGTTGCTGGTTGCATCAGATCCTGCCCTTCCCCCACTGCTTCATTGCCCTGGGGGCAGATTGGCCAAACTGCTTTTTCTTCCCCAAAATTAGTTTGAAAGGTTCACTTTCACTGACCTTTCTCTAATCCTTCTTTTTCCTGGCTAGATAGATGTGGAGATTTCTCCAGGTGCTGTAGGTCTGCTCTCTGTAGACTCACTCTGCTGCTCAGCTCCTCCCCACTGCCCTGTGGCCTAGCTGTGGTTTCAGTTTTGGGCTGGGCTAGCCTCAGCTCCCAGCCTGCTGCAATGAGCCCCTCCTACCATGATGCCTTCAGTGACAGATGTGTTTTCTGCATTTTTGTGAGTTTGGCAGCCCTGAAATTTGTTTAGTCATATTTTATTGGTATTTAGGGTGGCTGTGTCGGAGCTGTGAAACTTTGCTGCTTCTACGTTGCCATCTTGGCTCCACCCCTCCCCCTTGATCCCTTCTCATGCTTCTCAAAGTTATTTCTTTGTTTTCAAAAGTCAGATTTTCTATTTATCTCTGGTCTTTTCATCAAGAATGCCTAAAAGTCCTCTATTTCATTGAATATCCATATTTACCCCCTAAATATTATACTCAGCTTTTCTGGGTAGGTGATTCTTAGGTTTAATCCTAGTTCCTTTGAACTCTAGAATATCATATTCTTAGTCCCCCAATCCCTTAATGTAGAAGCCGGTAGATCTTGTGTTCTCTTGATTGTATTTCCACAATACTCTAATTTTTTCTTCCTCACTGCTTGTAATATTTTCTCCTTCAACTGGGAACCATGGAATTTAGCTACAATATTCCTAGGAGTTGTCTTTTTGGGATATTTTTCAAAAGGCAATCAGTGAATTCTTTCAATTTGTATTTTGCCCTCTGGTTCTAGAATATCAGGGCAATTTTTGGTGATATTTTCTTGAAAGATTGTATCTGTGCTCTTTTTTGATCATGGCTTCCAGGCATTCCAATAATTTTTAAGTTATCTCTCCTGGATCTATTTTCCAGGTCAGTGATTTTTCCAATGAGACATTTCACATTACATTCTATTTTTTCAATTGTTTGGATTTGTTTTGTCGTATCTTGATTTCTCCTCAAGTCATTACCTTCCATTTGCTGCAATTAAATTTTGAGGGAATTATTCTCTTCAGTGAGTTTTTGAAATTCCTTTTCCACCTGGCAAATTTACTTTTTAAGGCATTCTTCTCCTCATTGGCATTTTGGGCCTCTTTTGCCCTTTGAGTTAGTCTATTTTCAAAGGTGTTATGTACTTCAGGTTTTTTTTTGAGGGGGTCACTCCTTAAGTAGGCTTTTAATTCATTTTTATAATTTTCTTGCTTCATTCTCATTTCTCCTATACTTTTCTTATTTGATTTTCAAAATCTATCTTGACATTCTTCATGGCCTCTGACCAATTCACATTTTTCTTGGAGTCTTTTGACGCAGGATTTTTTTTTACTCTGTTGTCTTCTTCTGGTTTTATATTTTGATTTTCTTTGTCACCAAAATGATTATATAGTTTGATTCCTTTGTTTGATTATGTGGGCAGCCAATTACTTGACTTTTGAACTCTTTTCAAAGGTAGAACTCTGCTTCCAGAGTAGAGAGTGATGTGTCCCAAATTTATTTGATTTTGTGAAGCTATTTTCAGAGATTTTTCTAGTCACCTGCCTCAGAACTGTGAGAATGACTGTGTCTCCATAGTCTCAGAAAACTCTGCCTCATTAGTGCTCCTCTTCCCAGGATGCATACCTAAAACTGCAGCATTCCCTTGGTCCCTGTCTTCAATTCCTCATTCAGTTTTAGGCAACCAAGAAAATACTCTTATTTCTGGGACCTAATCTATCCTAACGCTTTGCATCATGGGTGATGGCATTGTGTTCTACTAGTGCCATGCTTGTACTTTATTTAAAAGTCTACATAAGTCTGAGACTTGGGTGGTTTAAGGAACTTGGATCAGAGTGTGTATGTTTGAGCTACTAGTCCATCCAAGTTGCTGAGGATGGAAGAGGGAAAACAATCCTCTTTGCTGTTTTTTATTCATGCTTATTATTTCCAATGTTTGATATGCTTGTGTGGCATGATGATTCTTCTACAACAGTTCTCTCTCCACTGCTATACTTGAAATTCCTCTTTTTACTTTTTTGGTCATTTCCTTCTTATCACTCAAATTTCAGCTAAAATTTTAAATCCTTCAAAAAGTCTTATCTGAGATTTTTAGTCAATAATTCCCTTTCCCTCTCAGACTTCACGGAGAATTTTTTCTATAGCACTCTACATGTTATGTTGCACATTATAGCTATTTGTGCTGGTGCTAATATTCTCTTAAAACATGTAGAATCAGAACTCCAGGCACATATTATTTTATTGCTCTTTTAGAGAAGTTGTTATGACTGCAAAGACTACATGTAAATTTAATATTGCTCTTCTCAAGACCTATGAGAAATTTTGTTTTCTCTAGGAAGAACATACAATTACTTGCATAAAAATGCTTGTGAAACTTGTTACAATTAATTATTCATTAATATTTTACCTTTTTCTGAATAATCCAATATTCCCAACAGGGATACTGAGCTTTATTTGTTTGGCCCTGAATACATCCATTAATGATGGCCACACTTGTATACATTCATTATTCTCTCTAATTTCTATAATGTTGATTTTTCATCCTTCACCACACACTGCCTTCTTCTAGTTGCTTTTACCATCCTAAGATTATTAAAGTGTTATATCTTCCTCAACCAAATAAGACTTTTTCATATTTTTTCAAATTTTTCAAATATTTGAGGATATTTCTTTTCTTTGTAGCTATAAGATAATAAAGTAACATGACTTGGTTACATGGTTAAGCTTAGCAGCAGTGGTAAGTCACTTTTCATCAGTTAAACTCTATGAGAGAATAACCCATATTTTATTTAAATTTTTTTATCTCTCCTAGTGAGTATTATGATGATCTGCACAGAGTAGGCATTTTAATAAATATTTATTGTTCTTTAGTTTTTCCCAGTACTTTGACAACTTTCATACAGCATCCAGATTAATCTTGATTATACAATTCTCTGACTGTTTCACACCACCCCCAGAACGTTCTGTTTCTTTGTTACTTACCAAATAACACTGATACTCTTAAGCCAGCAAAATAACCTCTACTCTCCCTTACCATTGAAACTTTGTGGTGAATCTTCCCTTTATTTGTCCATCACAGTATTTTCATATTTTCATGTCATCACATATTCCATCCCGTAATCCTCTAATGCTTCCATCCACATATATCAAAATCTCACCTGACCTTCAGGTTTCTTGTAGAATGCTGATTTCCTTTGTAACAAACTTTGTCAAGAGAGGTTTGTTTCTCCTGCTAAATTTTACCCCCTTATAACTATTGATTCACAGGATCATAGATTTAGAATTGAAAGACACCTCATTGCAGAGATGAGGAAGCTGAAATCATGAAAATATTCTGTTTTTCAAAAATAGAGTACAGAATAAAATCTGAAAATTATAGGCTATTCATTTTGGCTTTAATTTTTAAATCATGATACAAAACATAGACGGACTTCTGGCCAGGTATATTGAAAATCTAATGTAAGATGGTAAGGATATATTTGTCTATTGTTTTGCAAATTTAATGGAAAAAAGTAAACATTAAGTTAAAAGGGATTGGAGTGGGAGATGACTGTTAATGTATATTTACTAGGAAACTATTAGAAAGTATCTACCTAAAATAAACCCTAATGAATAAAGAAGACTAGTATTTGAAACATCCTGAGATTGAAAAGGAGACAAAACCAAGAAGGAAATCTCTAATAAACCCATTAATTCAAAAATCCATACAAAATGTCTAAAATTAAGACATTAAGTAAGAAGAAATTAGCATAGCCATAATAATTTCTGGAGAAAAAAAACTGAATAACTAAGCATCACTGAGTGTTCCAGTTAAGGAACTACATGATTGAGATATGATACTTGGATCAAAGAGATAGAATAAATGTGTGTGTGTGTGTGTGTGTGTGTGTGTGTGTGTGTGTGTGAGAGAGAGAGAGAGAGAGAGAGAGAGAGACAGAGAGACAGAGAGTGACAGAGAGACAGAGAGAGAGAGAGAGAGAGAGAGAGAGAGAGAGAGAGAGAGAGAGAGAGAGAGAGAGACAGAGAGAGAGAGAGAGAGCGAGGGAGAGAGAGAGAGAGAGGTCTAGCATTGTTTCTTATGAAGGGTGATGTAAGAAAATGCAGAACCTAGAAGAGGAAACATGGT
>CM053595.1:255390279-255417985 GCA_028646575.1 Pseudocheirus occidentalis | reverse complement strand
AGTGTAGCTCCTCCCTGTTCAGCCCCTTCCTGTTAAGGTGTGAACTACTCCCAAGGAGTTAACTGGAAGTAAGGAGCTAAGCCTTTACTAGGTGCCAATAGAAAGGGGCATGGAAGATATTCTGATTTCATTAACATTACACTCATCCACATTATCCTCATCATTACAGCAAAGGAAGAGACTTCTTAAATAATTAAGACTTTTCAATGCTTAATATTAATATTCTTAACATAGACTTTGCATAAAGT
Organism: Pseudocheirus occidentalis; assembly: GCA_028646575.1. Classification (NCBI taxonomy): domain Eukaryota; kingdom Metazoa; phylum Chordata; class Mammalia; order Diprotodontia; family Pseudocheiridae; genus Pseudocheirus; species Pseudocheirus occidentalis. Next base: position 255,417,737 of record CM053595.1, on the reverse strand, counting down.
AAAATGAAAGACAAGGTCATCATTGTCATTATTATTATAGTCATAAATATTTATGAGCAGCTGTTTTTTGTCCTTCTTTCTCAAAGCAGACCATTACAGCAGGAAAGTTATCCCATGCCTTGCAAGTGGATTGGATTTAAGTGAGGGAGTGCAGCAATTCCCAGGCTCATTTTCTCCTCTGGAGTCATCTTGCTTCAGTGGCAAGATAGATAAGGACAACTGGAGATGTCCGTTGATGCAATGACATTTTTAAGATAAGGTTTTTCCTAGATCTCCGTCCTACTGAAGCAATGCCCATTCAGTAATTAGGGATAGGTTATAAATGTGGAAAAGAATAGCCTTTTTACCTAATTAAAAAAAATCAATCTGGGAGGGGAAGACTTTCAGGGCTTCTGGACAGAAAAGAAATAATTGCTATTTAAAGTCATCCTGAAACATTTGGGACCAAGCAATGATCACTAAGTGGAGTTGGGGCTGGGGCTGAGATCTATTATTGGCTAATCAATGAGTGCCATAGTGAATTAATTGGGTTTAAGGAATGGTCCTTAAGATGGAAGCCAGTCTGTAAACCTTAAGACATCTTTCCAGGTTTCAGTGAGCAAAATTTATGTACCTTTGGACAGAGCACCCTTTCTCCTCTAGAGCCATATGAGTCCAGTGGCACGATATTAATCAGGACAGCTGAGATGACTCAGCAATATGGGTGGCATAAGGTACATGGCAGAAAGGAAGTTGGTCTAGATTTTAAGAATGCCCTGGGTTCAAATCCTTTTTCTGACCCATCCTAGATATGGGACACTACGTAAATCATTTTACCCCTCGTTGTCTTTAGGCAAATCCTTAAGATGATAAATTATAGACAATGGTACAGTCTTCTTAGGCAATATGCTACAGCTGTGTTGTCTCCAGTCCATCCAAAACATCAACTCTATTCCTACTAGGAAAAAAAATCACCCATGGACCAAAGCTAGGCTTTTATAGATTAACTTTGCCCTTGCCTTGCTTAGTTCCAAGCATCCCCATCACTTAAGTGGTATATCCAGGCATGTTAAAATATTCGTATCTTGTTTTCCCTTCCATTTCAACTCTCTTTTGCAATTTATCTTTTCCTGTTAGAAAATATTAAAAAAAACAAGCAAATAAACAAACAAAACTTGATGACAGAGTCTAAATTGCTTGTTTCCGTTTGTATCTCTAGGACTTCACACATTGCCTAGCACGTACTATGTGCTTCATATCTATGCATCTATATATCTATCTCTTTAATTCTATTATATATGTGTATGTATATGCATACGCCTGATATACATTGCACAAATGTGTGTACATCTATGCATACACGTGTCCATATATGCAATGCACTTTGGGGAAAACATGATGTTTGCATGCATGTACATATCCAGATAAACACATAAATTTGCATGCATATGCATATGTAGAAGCATGCATACATAGTGAGTAGAGAGCTGACCTTGGAAAGAAGATCTCTGAACCTTTTGTCACAAAGCTATTGTGAGTATCAAAGAAATATTTTGAATAAAATGCTTTGCATACCTTAAAACAGTATAAAAGTAAGTTAATTATTCCCAGTGTTACTCACATATGTTACATATACACACCTATGTGTAACAGTACACATACTTATAAACAGTCATATATATATACATATATACACACACACATATATATATACACATACACACACACATATATATGTATATGTATATATATATGCCCACAGATGTGCATGTTTTTGTGAATGTGTGCATGTGCATGTCCTTGATGAAGAACCACTATCAAGGATAATGATGATGATAATAGTTATGACTGATGATGAATATGATAATAAATACAACAATAACCACAATAAGAACTGAATTTATATATAGTTTTCAATTTCACAAATGTATGTACCTATATAATCTGAGTGCATCTTCTCAAATGAGATCACATGTCTATGAGTTAAGAGTTATCATTCTCGGGGCGGCTAGGTGGCGCAGTGAGTAGAGCACTGGCCCTGGAGTCTGAGTTCAAATCCGGCCTCAGACACTTAACACAAAAACTAGCCGTGTGACCTTGGGTAAGTCACTTAACCCAATTGCCCTCCAAAAAGCAAAAAAAAAAAAAAGAGTTATCATTCTCTCTAATTTACAGCTAAGGAAAGTGAGGTATACAGATGTGAGTGCGTGCGTATGTGTGTGTGTGTCTGTGTGTGTGTCTGTGTGTGTGTGTGTGGGTGTGTGTGTGTGTAGGTGGAAGTGGTGGGTTTGTCCTCCTTCATTTCCTGAAGTTCATCCTCTGGCCTGCTTTTCTCTCACTGTCCTGCATGGCTGTTTTTGATTTGTCTGTCTTTGTATCTCCAGTGATTACCACAGTACCTAGAACATAAGTGACTAATAGAATTCAATAGATTCTAAACACCCAGGTGGGCCATTACTAAGAATAAATGGACTGCTGAGTTAAAGAAGCTCTGAACTAGAAATCCCAGATCATTTCTTGTCTGAGTTTGGAAGATGACAGGAAATGAAGTGTATAGGTCAGGTATAGATATTTTCATAGAACCACTGCAGCTAACTATCCAAAAGCATTTATTACCCAGTTTCTTGGGGATAGTTGTTCTTCAGTTGTTTTTCAGTCATATCTAATTCTTTGTGACCCCATTTGGAGTTTTATTGGCAGATATTTGCTAGTGGTTTGCCATTTCCTTCTCCAGCTCATTTTTCAGACAAGGAAACTAAAGCAAAGGGGGGGGGGTTACATGACTTACTCAAGGTCACATTGCTAATAAGTAACTGAGGCTTGAACTGAACTTAGAAAGATGAGTTTTCATCACTCCAGGTCCTGAACTCTATCTGTTGTGCTACCTAGTTGTTAATAGATAGGTATTATGCTGTGCAGTGATGATACAAACAAAAGAAAAAAAAATAATCCTTCTCTGTAAGCAGGTTACATTCAATTAGAATCCACAAGAAGTTTATAGATGATAGAGATATCTCATAAAGTGAACAAATACAAATATATACAATACCATTTAATTCTAGAAAATTTGGATAGAAAATAATTAAAAGTATCTGTGTGGGGGGGGGGGTCAGGCAAGATTTTATGCAGTGATTTATCTTCAAAAAAGAGAGACTTTATCAGGAAGAGGAAGGAAGGAGTGAATTTAAGATAATTGAGACTGCCAGGGAAAGACAAGAAGTATATTATGAAATGTAATGAACAGAGTGAAGGCCAATTTGACTATTCTGGAGTAGAGTAGGATCAGGACACATATTCAATGAAGCTAAAAATGTATGTAGGTGCTTTATTTTAATGGACTTTAAATCTAAAGAGGAGTTTATATTTTATTTTAGAGGCAATAGAAAGCCAGTGAAATTATTTGAATAGGAGGAATTTTGTGCTCAAATTTGTGCTCAAAAATTATTTTGTCACCAATGTGTAGGATGGACCAGAGAGGAGAAAGACTTAAAAGAAGGGAGACCAATTAGGAGGATATAATCTAGTTCAGAGGTGAAGAGGGTCCAGACTAAAGTGTTAGCTGTGCAAGCTGAGGAAAAAGGTAAGATGTGCTTGATATTATTGCAGTAGTAATGGAAAGATCTAGGTAATGATTAGGTATTATGAATCAGGTAGAATGTGGAGTCTTCAACAATTCTAAGGTTACACTCCTAGGAGACTGGAAGAATGTTGGTGCATTTAAGAGAAATAGAGAAGTTTAAAAGAGTGAAGAGTATATGAGAAAGATTAATTCACTTTTGGACATGCCAAATGTCCAAATGTCTCTGAATCATCTACTATGAAACATCTAAGAGCATTTGGGTTATATGGGACTATAACTCTGGGAAAGATTGAGACTAGATATATTTATCTATTCATCATTTACCTAGAAACTCATAAGTAAAATTCATAAGAGATAATGAAGTTACTAAGTCATACTTTAGGGGCAGAAGAGGATTACAAATGAACCCGGAGAAACACTTTCATTTAAAGCACATGCTATGACTGGGACACCAGCAAAATGCACTGAGAAGATTTGTTCAAACAGATAGGAGAACCAGGAGAGAAAAGTGTCATGAAAACTCAGAGTGGAAAGAGTATCCAGGAAGAGGGGATGGTCAATAGTATTCAGTGCAATAGGTAGGTCACTATATGGACTGTGAAAAGACTGAGATTTGGTCGTATTTCCAATTAGTTATAAAAAGATTGGGAGCCAGATCTTAAAGTGTTGAGGTCTGAGTGAGAAAAGAAATGGAAGAAGGGAGAATATATATATTCTCTAGGAGTTGAACTATAGAGCAATAGCTTGAAAAAAGGCTGGACATTTTAAATGTTTCTTAAAGATGAGGGAAACTTAGCAAATTTGATGGTAGTAGAGAAGGAACACGTAGCTATAGAAAGGTTGACATCTGAGAGAAAGGGGAGGGATGATTAAAGATATAATATAGCCTCAGGATGCCCACACCAAGATCCCTCTCTTTTTATTCCTCTCTTTTTACTATAAGGAGACATCTATTTTCCAGAGTTAAAGCCTAGCAAGCAAGCTGTTACTCGAGCTTGGCCTAACAATAATCCTTGTGTTCACCTCTGGATGAATCCTAACACAGCAGCAATATCCCAGAATTGTTTTGTACCATCTCCTGAGCTCATACAAACATTTGCAGGAACCATGTTCTGGTCATGAAGGTCTGTTAAGAATCAAATGTTTCTCATTGTTGCTGTTATCCCTCATTGTGAGGGCTACAATTCACCATGTAGCCACTGCTATATGTATTAAGATTTGGTCTCACTAAATCAGGTCTCCTCCTAGAGAAAGCCTGAGCACATATGTCCAGTTTTCTTACTCAGATGGAATAAAGCTTTTTGCTTATGACCACTGCTAGTTCTTGTTTTTTTTTATTTTATTTCTTAGAGTTAATTTGCGACTATGATAACTGGTGTAAGCTCTTTGATATTTTTCAGAGTTGTGGTTGTGATAACCTGTGTGAACTCTTTAGTATTTTCAGAGTTAAAAGCATTCGCATAATCTTTTTGACATTTGACAATTCTTTTTGACATTTCTTTTCAGATTTGCCAATACTGTTGAGAAAGGAAGGGATAGGATCAAGTGCATATATGGAATAGTTTTTTGGGTAAGGAGAAGGGGCATCTCTTTGTCAGACTAGAGAAAAAAGGAAATGATGTCTGAGTCGTTTTGAAATGAAGAGAAGAGGGAGATCATATCAAATGACCTCAATTTTCTCAATTGAATCCAAATCCTTAGTGGAAAGAGATGAGGGAGACTTGAGGAGGGAAGAGGAGGTTTGAAATTCTATAGGGTGACATTGGGAACCAATTAGGAAGGAATAAAAAGACTCATTTACTACAGTGACAATCAAGTTGAGATGGTAAAACATAGATTTGTAATGTATTCAGTCAGCACTGCACATCAGGAGAATGACTCCCCTAAGTGGGTCAGTCCAATGATTTGGCTTGGTTTCCAGAACAAAGTACCCTTTTGGGAGCCATTGCATATACACCGATACCACTTTGCCTGGGAGCAAGGTCCAGTCCCCTTTTCAAGAACTCATTAAGTTAATGAGCTGCATCTGGGACTGAAGCCAAGGGTGGGTTGGTACTATTCATTCCCCAGGGTTTTCATGTACCCTTAGTCTGGTTAATACAGCTTATGCCCATTTTCCAAAGCTGGAGAATCCTGATTTCTCCTGGAATCAGGTGTGTGTGTGTGTGTGTGTGTGTGTGTGTGTGTGTGTGTGTGTGTGTGTGTGTGTGTTGTTACTGCGGGATCTAGAGAAAGTAGTGGTAGGTCACTCTGTTCTTTCATTTTTATGTGACAAAGACTGAGGCAAATGAAGAAATATTTTCTCTCTTTGGTGAAGGAGCTGTAGGAGGAAAAATGAGAGTGTCATATGTCTTTTCTCTTTCCAGAATTTGTTTTTCCTTTCTCAGTTTAAACATTTCCTCCATCTTTGTCTTTTTTCTTTTCCTTGGTCTTTTGACTGTGGGTCTCCTTTGGTTTTAAGAAGACAAGCTGGTTAACATGATAAATTCACTTTTTGGTAAACTTTTAGACTTGAAGAGACACCTCATGTCACGTATAGAGAAGAGATTGCTTAATGACGTGGTTTTAGTTTATTCTGAAAAATAATTGTTTAATGAGAGATTTCTTGAGTTCTGCAGAATAGAGACTCAGTCATAAGAATTTTAACTATCTAAAATCTTGCTTTTTTTTTTCCAACATCCAAGCAGTGAGAGAAACTGCTACATCTGATGGTAAATGTTGCAATAAATTTCTTATTATCAGATTGGTTTTATGATTTGTATTGCCGAGCCACATCTGGCTTGCAGCTGCTTAGCTGTTTTGCATTTAAGACCGCTTGCAATCTTAGTTTTAGGGATGAAAATGCACACGTCATATTAGTTCCTGAAGGAAATTGCAAGCTGTGGGCCTGAGGATTTTGTAATACAGTTCCATCCCTGAGCTACAATGGAGTCTTCAATTTTGAATGATGATTTTCATTTTCACAAAAATTTGAAATTAAAATTTAATCTAATTATTAACATTTTTGAAGACCCACCAATTACTGTGCTGGGTATGGTGAACTAAAGGTTAGAAAAGAAAATGCAGCTTAACTTGAAAGAACTTACGATTAATTAGGAGATTGGGATATAACCCAATAACCTATGACCTCTTTGAGAAGAGGTACTTTTAGGGGGGCTTTATGTAATGCACACAGCTTTCCAGAAGAATGCTACTGTGAGCAGCTTTTAAGGTTCTGATTATACAGTACAGTGAATACTCTATTTATTATATTACTATTACATTTTATAACCCTTTCTATCTGTGATCTAGTGATACTGCCTTGTAATTGTTTGAGCAAGATCCTCCACCTCATTACTCTGGCCCTGCAATTATTTTTTTCTCCTTATCCCCACCTCCCATTTCTCTGACTTCTTCATGTTTCAGCTAAAATATCACCTTCTACCTGAAGCCTTTCATCTTTCCCTTTAATTCAAGTGCCTTTCTTCACTTGGTTATCTCAAATTTATTCTGTATATATTTTATTTGTAAATAGTTATTTGCATTTTTCTACCCCATTAGAATTTGAGCTCTTTGAGAAAAGGAACTGTCTTTTGTCTTTTTTTATCTCCAATATATAGCATGATGTCTAATACATAGTTGGCATTTAAAATATTAGTTGACTGATTGACAGACTGAGGATAGGTAGACAAATAAGCATGAATAAAATAGAATGTAATAGGGATGAAGGGGAGATCTAGACAAAACAGCCTATGACAATTTTAGATGCTCCTTTCATCTGGGAACAGGGGGCGGCGATAAGTAATGGATTCATGGAAAAAGAACCATCTGAACTGGGCCTGAACAAAAGTGGAAAATTTTACCAAGGGAAGATGAACAAGGCATCTAGGCATGGGAAATGGAAAATTTCCTATTAATGGAATGGTAGGTAGATAACAGTTAGTAATTCAATTTCCCCATCTATAAGATAGATCACATATACACACACTTACACACACACACTATGCACTATGTAAGTGTAATAACACTTGACTTTTATGACTTTTGGATAAGGGGACAACCTCAGCAAGTACATGATTAACCTTACATGAGTAAACATGTCAGGATGTCCCGAGGCATCGAGTGGCATCTACTCTCAATACAAATCCAAGTGAAGTCAACTGATAAATGTTGCCTAAGAATAAACCAGAGTAAAATTCAAACCTAAGAAATTGCAAGACGGAAAAAAAAGGATCAATAGAAAACAAGGATCAGAATCCATAAGCATAGGGTTAAGATGTAGGAAACTGAACTGAACCTGGACTAAGATAACCGACATAGAGGAGTGTGTATAACACATACAGAAAACAAGTTATTGTGTTTGAGATGTAACTTGAGGCAGTGCCATTTTAGCAGCTTTGGAATCTGGAATACTACAATCTTTCTTACTATGATCAATATTTATTCATGTGATTTATTTAGTATTTCACATAGGGAAACCAGTGGTATTAAAATTTTGTGTTACTCATATTATGACAAGTTGAATGGGCAGTCCATTGTGTTACTCCATATATATTCATATCTTAGATATTTGAGAATTTGGGTTCCTTACATAAAACAGGAAGAAAGTGAATTGTATTATAGTAGGGAAATTGTTCGATATTTTCAGTCTCTTTCAGACTGCAGATATCCATGTCTCTAACACCAATAATTTCCCCTTAACATTATTTCACTATGATTAAAGGATATGACTAGCTCCAAAGAGACAAAGCAGATAACTTAAAAGGCAATCAAAAGACACAATACATGAGATACAGCATATCATAGATTAAATACCATGTATTACCAACAATGTCTCATAGACATTGTAAGTGGGATATTATCACATATATCTATGAAGAGAAGAGGAAGAACCAACTTGAGTGCCTTTTTAGGAAATTTAGGAAATATTAAGAAGTCTAGAGCAAGACTTCTGGGGCATTGGACAGAAACTCTGCAAAAAATGTATTCTAATATATTACCTAGTTCTAGGTACTATAGTGGATGATAAAAATACTCAGCTTAAAATAAGTGAAAACAGTCACTATACTCAAAGAAACTTATCTTCTCCTAGGGAGGGGATAAGACATACATTAATAAGTCACTTTAGCGCATATACTAAATTATTACAAACTAATTTCAAGAAGGGGGACTAAAATGGATATTTGTGGGGTCAAGAAAAATCTCATGCAGAACTTAAGTTGATCCTTGAATGGAACTAGTGATTCCAAGATGGTAAACATTACAGACATAAGTGACAGCCTATGTGAAGTCACAGGATTAAGATACAGAATGTTATATACACAGACTGTCAAGAAGTATAATTTGCTTGGAATATAGAGTGTATGAGGGACAATAATTTCATGAAAAATGAAGAACTCGTGTAGGGCTTTAAATGCCAAAAGGATGAGTAAAAATAATGATGATAGCAATAATAGAAAAATAATAACTGATGCTTAGTTATTGATTTATGATTTGTGAAATGGAAAGTTTCTAATTATCTCTTTATTGCCCAATCTAATGGTGTTTTTTTTTTCTCTCTCATCCTTCTTGATGTCTCCTGAACATTTGAGAATTGTTGTTCTCCACCTGGAGAACCTCTCTAGGTTTCCATGATCTCTTTTATTTGTCAAGCTATCTTTCAGGCTCCTTAGATGATCTTTATCCTGGTCATGCCCATTAATTGCTATAGTCTTTGAAAGGTCTAGCCTGTAACCTTTTCTCTTTACATTCATTCTTTCTCACTTAGTGATCTCATCAATTTCCATGGATTCAATGATCTTTCCTGTCTACAAAACAATAGTTTTTCTTATGAGCTGCTATCATTCACCACCTTCTAGATTTGGGACATCTCAAACTGGATGTCCTATAGGTATCTCAAACTCCAATGTTCAAATCAGAACCTTTTATCTCTCCTACCAAAGACCTTTTCTCCTCTAAGTTTACCTATTAGTGACAAGAGCATCACCATTCTCCCATTCACTGAGACTCAGTCAGTCATTCAGTCAGTTATTATATGTCAGGTTTGGTGCTAAATGAAACTTTAACTTTGTCCTTGGCATTTCAAAATCACCCTACACATATGATCCTTTCCCATTTCTTGTTCCTATATTCAGAATACTTCTTGGAAACATTACAATTAACCCTAGTTCTGGCCTTCATCACCTCTTGCATAGACAACTGCAGCAGCCTTCTAACTTTTATCCCTTCCTCAAGTTTCTCTCAACCTCAGTTGTCAGTGTTATTCCTGATGTTTAGGTCTGACCATTCCCTCTCCCTGTCCCCTCAATGAGCTATAGTGACTCCCTATTATCTCCGTAATGAAATATAAGTCCCCTGTTTTTCATCTAAGTCTCCTCCTCCTCCTCAGACCCTTTTTATACAATTCTTGCCTTTTAATCCCCTCCAAGTAATAATAATACTTTTCATTTAAATAATACTTCAAGGTTTACCAAGTTCTATGTGTATTAATTCATTGGATCCTCATAACACCCCTCTTAATTAGATACTAATATCATCTCTATTTTATAGAGGAGCAAGTTGTGGCATAGAGAAATATGCAATCCACTGAGGGTAACCTAGATAATAAATGTATGAGGCAGGATTATAATACAGATCTTCCTGCTTCCAGGTTCCATTCTTTCTCTGTGTGCTTCAAAGCCCCAATTCAATGGTCTAGAAACACTGAATTACATGCAATTCCTCAAACCCAGACTTTTTCATTGGCTGTCTCCCACACTTGTAATGTTCTTCTCCATCCCCTCCAGCTCTTAGTTTCCTTGACTTTCAAGACTTGACTTAAATCTCACCTTAAAAAAAGTCATTTTCCACTTTCTCTAGCTGTTGCTACCTTTTCTCTAGGATTTTCATTACTTATTCACTATATATCTTATATTTCCACCTACGTTTTATGTATTGTTGTTCAAAGTAGAATGTAAGCTCCTCAAGGACAAGGGAATTTTATTTTGTTTCTCCATGTATCCTGAGTCCTCATTATAGTGCCTGATGTATTGTAAGTACTAAATAAATTGTTGTTGATGAATTGACTGCTGCTTGTACATCACCTCATTTAATCCCCAAAGCAAGACAAATACAAGTCGTATTATCCCAACTTTGCAGGAAATTGCAGAAATTGAAGAATAGAGGTTAATTGACTTGCCCAAGGTTACTCAGATCATGTACAGAACTAGGACTAGTATCAGGTACCTCTACAAGTTTCTGATCTCATTAAGGATAAGGGAAATTGTTTTTTTCTCTTTTATAAGCTGATTGCTGAACTGTTTGAATGAAGACAGTTTTTCTTTATGGTTTCATTAAGCTAGCTTCATACTTGGTTGTGTCCCTATCCCAGTCAGACCGTGATTGATATCCCATATTACACTTCATTAGTATTCAGGCAAGCATGGATATGGCCGTTAGAAGCCTGAAAGAAATAAAGCATTGAACTTCATAAAGTGCCAGCAATGATTCCCCTCCTCCCATTCTTTTGTTTCAGAGGGTGGCACTACCTTCCTGACTTGGATGTCAGCTAAAGAAAGCCTCAGAAAGAAAGACCCAAATGAAAGTCAAATAAAAAATAGATTTAGCATCAGGAATTGTTCTGGAAAAGGTACTTTTACCATTGCCTTCCACTCACTTGTGCCTCCCTGGTGCTCACGGATCTCTCTTCTCTTCTGAAATGTATATTTCCACAGTTCAGCATTTATGCTCCTTAAAAAGAAAGAAGTTACTGTGAATACAGCAGACTCCCCTGGATATACCATGTGAAGCAGAAAAAGTGTTTTATTTTGTCTCTTTTGCTTTTGTGCCTCTGATTTTCCTTCCTTTTTTCATATATGTTATAAACTGTTTAATTATACATTGCCTTCATATCACAAGTCATCATTTCATTTCAAATAACACCGTGACCCAAGCTAAGGAAATGATTCATCTCCGTAACATAGTGGAAACTATTCTTTGACAGGATAGTTTTTAGAAACCAGATTATAATTTTATGTTATGTGAACACATCTTTGGAGGCTAAAATTAATGGTGATAAGAAGCTTATGCAACAGGCAAAAGGAATCTGGGGCCAAGTAAAAAATAAACTCTTCAGTGGCTCTTTTACAGTCAATGAGGCTGCAAATACATTTAACATTTGGCTACATGCTCAGGGTTATTAAGGCATCCTGTGCAGTGCAGATATAGTATAGAAAGCCCTTAACCATGCAGTCTTGCTCTTATTTTCCTGTTTTACCCTGCCTCACCCTCATGACATGTATTTATTCTGTGATGGAAGTAGAGGGAGGATTGTCTGTATTTAACAAGATAAAGAAGGAAAGATAAAGCCTTGAGTTTCTTATTAGTGTCTTTTGCAAAATGGGCTTTGACAGTACCTTGTCAAGTCATGTATTGTTCGAGGATTACAGGAGGGAGGAAAGTAGCCCCTGAAGATTTCATATATTACTCAATATGAGAGATGCCTTATTGCTGGTTTAGTGCATAAATTCTTTCTGTAGAGCCTCAAAGGGACAGAAAAACCAGGTGGTGTCAAAGGAACAGAGACAGAAGCAGGGTCTGTCAGAGCCATCATGTTATAGCTTAATTCATCAGAACACAGATGTGGCACATAAGCATAGATGTAGTTTGAATAAATTATTGCAGTGAATTGTTCAGTGTCATTTCACTACTCTTTGGAACTCTGGTGTAGGACTGATCAGATTGATGCCAAATGGCAGTGGCATAAGTCACCAAGGGGTTTTTGCCTAAATAATGACAGGCAATGACTAATCTGGAACCAACTCTGACATATTCTCATCAGAAATAGGCCGATAAAAGAGTCATTTTTTATTAGTGTGATATGTCACTGCTCAAAATAAGCTAACTTTCCTTTATCTTGAGTGTAAAGGCACAGAATGGTGCTCCCAAATTTGGCTGTGCTGAGAGCAGGTCATCATCATAAAGAAATGCTGCAATTCAGTGCAGTTTTCCTTCCACTCCAGACATTTCTCTTAGACTGATTCAACAGTTTCTCTATGATCAATCTTGGTCATTTCAACTGTATACTTTGAATAACATTTTTACCCTTAGACATAACCAAGAAGCATCAGATGGAGGGTAGAGATCCCTAACAAAGTATATGCGAATAAGTTTCACAGATGACCCTTTCATTTTCAGGTGAGAGCTTGCTGAAAGACCTCAGTCACAAACTTACTTCATCATTTCAAATACAAAAAAACTGTTGCCATATCTTATTTGACTAATCAAAAAATGTGCCATAGAGAGGGATCAAAGAGAGTTAGAATAGGGACCAGAAACTGGTCTAAGTTTATATCTTTTTAGCCTAAAAAGGGCAGGAATGAAGCTACCTAGCAGGTTGGAAAAGATTGGGAAATAATAATAATGGTATATAAGAAAAGGGACAAGATCTTTCACACAAGGAAAGGCAAGTGTACCTTCCCTCTGGGATTATCTCCAAATTGTGGTATATGGGCTGTCCAGGGAGAACTAGCACCTCTGGTGTGAAGGTGTGCATAGTATCTTTTAGGACTGGTCCCCTACCTTTGTTGTCTGCCTTCACCCAACCCATGGCTCCAAGAGTAGGTTGAAGAAAATGGACAGGATTCAAGCCTATTGGTGAATTATGGGGATATCTATCTGAAACATGTGAAGAATTCCTAGAGTAGAATGAGCAGATGAGAACAATTTGTCCTAATGACGTTCAAAATGATTGAAGTAAGCCCTGTGAAGTGATCAGCACTTGGACAGACATGGACAACACCAAGGACATTCACTGATTCCTGGGCCATTTCCAGTTACTTTGACTTTCGTCTTTCTGTTGAACTTTGATGACTTTAGAAGAGGGGCTAAGTCTAATGACTTTGTGCAACTGCCTCACAGATCCAATTCATGTGAAAGTCAAGAAATCACCCCCCCATGTCATTGGTCTTCTCCAAAAAAGAATGATCAACAGTAACAAGCACAATAGCAACAACCACCTCCAATTTACATTGTAGGCATCTTGTAGGTATATCTTTTAGGTTTTTTTGGAAGGTTGTTTAGCCAATTAGATTGTCAGCTCCTTGAGGGCAGTAATCACATTTTTTTTCTTTTTACATGCATCTTTAAATCATAGTGTCAGGTACATAATAAATTCTTAATGGATGTTTGACAATGGAATGATTAAAGAGACAGTTGACCAGTTTTGAACATTGCAATAGAAAATGACTATTTTAAGTTACAAATACTTCCTTTAGTAAGAAAAAGAATCTTTTCTTTTCCCTCCTCTTAGGTCTTTAACCTATCAACATGATATCACATAAGAAATAGATCTTTGGAGTTGATTCAAATTCAGATGTTCTTAAAATATTTTTATTTTTTAAATAATTCATCTCCCAATAGGAAAAAAGGAAGAAATGAAGGAAGGAAAGGAGGAGACAGGAAGAGAGGAAAGTAGAAGGGAAAGAAGGAAGGAAGGAAGAAAAAAGAAACAAAGAAAGAAAGAGAAAAAAGGAAAGAGGGAAGGAAGAAAATAGAAAGAAAGGGATATGTACATGCAATGCACAGACACGTGTGTATATATATTTGGCTATAATTTATGTACATATATACACACATATACATATATGCATAACCATATATAAGAATGCACATAAATCTGAGTATGAATAGATCTATACATATACATACATGTGCATGCACACATACATACATATATGTATTTATCTGTATATGTATGTAAAACCATACACCTGGAATTTTGCTTACTTGCCATCAATATGTATATAGATGGAATAGAGCAATAGAGGCATTTATGGGTTTGGAAAAGCAAGGCAACAATCTTAAAAAAAATGTTTACTGGAGATAGCTGTGGAAGGTGTTCCAGCTTTGTACTTGGTTCAGTGCTAATCAGCTGTTCTTCCTAGATGCCCAATGACTGGGAACAGTTTTATGTCCCAGCTTAGAGACTGTCATACTAGAACAGCAGAACACATGGCTGAGTTTGCAGTATTTCATAGAGTTTTTGGTGCATCATATCTTTCTGAAGGACTCATAGCTCTTTGTAAAACTAATTTTTTTCAATAAAGTCAGTATGGCTAGGAGATAGAACATGGATAAGGCATATTATCAGCTCTAACTTTTCATTTGGAGAAGCCCAAGAAAGAAAATTTGTCTACATCTTCTTCTCTTCTGTCCTCATACCCAACACTACATCAATTTATGTAGCATCTTATGGAATCCTTGCTAAGAGGATCATACATTTAGATTTAGAAGCGACCTACAAAAATATTTATTGCTGCTCTCTTTGTGGTGGCAAAGAACTGGAAACTTAAGGGATACCCATCAATTGTGGAATGGCTGAACAAGTTATGGTATATGAATGTGATAGAATACTACTGTACTATTATAAATGGGAAGGAGATGGACTTACCTGAAGAGGCTTATACAAATTGATGCTAAGTGAAAAGAGCAGAACCAGGAAAAATTCGTACACAGTCACAGATACATTATATGTGTGATGACCAACCTTGATAAACTGGACTCTTCTCAGCAACACACAGTTAAAAGACAGCTCTACAAATCTATGAATGGAAGGAGATATCTACACTCAGAGAAAGATCTAGAAAGACCAGAGTTTAAATGGAGACTGAAGCAACACATGATATTGTTCTTTTCCATATTTGGTTTTGTTTCTTTTCTTTTTCGTTTTCTTTTTCTTTTTCCCATTTGGTTACAATGCTTCTATACAACCATACTATTGTACAATGTGAAAGTATTTGCAGATCTTATACATGATTGTATGCCACCATGGGGGGGGGGAAGGTAACCGAATCTTGTAAACTAAAAGTAAATAAACAAGTCAATAAGTTAAAAAAAAAAGATTTAGAAGTGACCTCACAGGATATTGAAGTGTCTCCTCATTTCTTATATTAGGAAATTGAGGTTTGTATCAGCAAGCACCCTAGCATATCTAGGGCTGCTGCTAGCACAGGTTCTTGGATTTGCTTTACTAAAGGAAAGCAACTCAAAATCGGTTAACAGTCTTTCTTTAATCAAACAAACATATCACTTACCTAGTTCAGGGGAAAAAGTCAGGACAATGAACTCCAGAGAATACAAACACATGTTACAAGCAGACCAAGAAACAGATCAGCAAATGGGCTCACAACCATGTGACCATCACATCCATCACCTATTAAAGTTACCAGAGAGGGAAGCACCAACATCTGGATTTTTCAAAGCCAGGGACTAAACGGCTTCCCAAAGTCTCTTCTGACCAAAACATACAACTCTTCTCAAAGTGAGCCCCAAAGCAAACCTCACATCAGGGTGTATATATAGCCTTCTCCTATGTCAGAGAATGTCACAGCCCTCTTCACCCACTGTCCAATTACAAAGTAACAAGGTGTGGCTATTGACAAAAACAAGCCTCCCACCACAGGCTCCATATGACCATATTCAGCCTATTAGGGGGCAGAGCATACTTTAAAATCAGGGAACATTCTCAGAGCCACTTAAGGCTATCAAAGGGTCTAGGGGCAGGAAAGATCTTCAGATTCTCATTACAAGGTTGGGTATGTTACTTGCATGAAGAGAAATGAGGCATTTTGAGGTAAGATTTGAAGTCTAATCACCAAGCCTTCGTGACCAGTTACCCATATTTTCTGTCATTATTTCTCTCAAATAATTGTTTGCAGAGGGGGAATTATGTTTTCTCAGAATTTTAATATAACTTAATGAACATTTATATTCATCCCTCAACCCTTTTTTTTTGATGGGGAGGGAAGGCAGGTCAATTGTGGTGATGTGACTTGTCCAAGGTCACACAGCTAGTAAGTGTTAAGTGTCTGAGGCCACATTTGAAATTAGGTCCTCCTCATTCCTGGTCTTCTATTCACTGAACCACCTAGCTGCCTGCCCCCTTCCCCCCCACACCCCATTGATTATTGAGTATTGGAGGGTAAAGATCATCTTTCAGAATTATTTTGTATTCTTTGTGTAATGTCATGGGTAGATTCTGGATCTAGAGCACATAACCTCGTCAATTTTCTTCTGGAGAAGAGAAGACACAGAAGATACATTATTCCTTTCTTCAAGCCCTTGAAGGGTAGTTGGCAGAAAAGTATTAGACATTTTTTTCTGTTTGCTCTTGGGTTTTAGAACTAGGAGCAAGGGATGGAAATTTCACAGAGGTAAATTTAAGCTTGAGAGCAGCAAGAATTTATTGACAATTAGAGCAATCCAATTAGAGCAGTAAATGGACCTGCATCAGCAGTGAGACATATTTCATTGAAGGTCTTTAAGGAAAGCCTGGACAACTACTTGATGAGTAGGTGATTCTTTTTCAGGTATGAGCTGGACTCAGTGGCTGTTAAGATCTCCTAGATTCAATGATTCTGTGATTTGAGACCTGGATCTTCTATTTACTAACCTCAATTTCCTCTTCAATGATGTAGGACATGATAATCCTCACCATCTGATCCATGTAGGTTGTCATAGAGAAAATATGTTGCCCATTATAAGGGATTCTATATGTGAGAACTGCCATCACATTATTATTCCGAGTATCTAGTGAAGTATTGAGCACCAAGTATATATTCATAGATGAATGGAATGACCTTATCAAAGGTAATAAATAGAACTTTTAGTGTTGGAGTGACAACTAAAAATGGGTTTTAGAAGCCCAGTCAAGGGCACCAGAGCACACAGCCAACCAGAGATGCCAGCTGCAGCAGAGCTTTGTCTGCCATCTCTGAGCCAACAGCTGCTGGTCTCACTCTCCTAGAATTATTTTTCCTGTTGCCTATAATTTTAGTGCTTTCCACATCAAGATGTAGTCAGAGATGCGGTGAGAACAACCCTAACAAAATAAAATCAAGATGGGGGTGGTGAATAGGCAAGAGAGGTAAAAGGAAGAGGAATTAGACTCCAAGGAAATGCTGATTTTGCATAAACATCTTATGTGTTCTTTGTTGTGGCAGTTATTGAAGATGGAAGAATGAGAGAGATGTGTAGCCTTACATACTTTTTTCCTTCAGAAAAAAATGGCGAGCTACAGTAAAATCAAAATGTAGTATTAGATTCTAACAGAAAATTAATATTACTCTAGAGAATAAATTAAAAGTTTTCTATTTTCTTCCTGGAAATGAAGCAAAATGACCGTTGCTCTCTTTCCCTTATATATTTTCTTCTAAAACAGGAAAGAATTACTTCCCAACCACTTTTGAACCCTTTTTAGAGTGATAGCTGGGAGAAAGAAAAGGCAAATAGGAGGAGGAACCTCAGGGAAAATCAGAAACTGCAGGTTAAATGCAGATTGGAGGTCAAGCACTCCAGATATCTCTAGTATTCTCCTCATAAACTGTAGCTCTTTAAGCTTTGAGGTTTTTTGAATTGTATTTTGTTTTATTTTTAGGCATGTTTGGTTTCTTTCCTTTCTTTTTTTGATTTTTTTTTTTGGAGGGCAATTGGGATTAAGTGACTTGCCCAAAGTCACATGGCTAGTAATTTAGTTTCTTTCCTAACCCCATTTTCCATTAGTTCAATTTCCCATTTTACTGTCATTTTGCTCCTTTTGCTTAATCCTTTTTTCTGAGTATGCATATTCTTTTGTTTTCTTTTCCTTTTATTTTTAGTTTGTTGAAAGCGTTGTTATGGTATAGACAGTATTTTCCCTTCTTTGCCTTTTTTTTCTGGGTATTGTATTTTTGGTTGCCTTGAGTCAACTCCAAGCTCCTTCTCCATTCTGTTTACACTTCTCTAATTAATTTGGAATGGAGCCTGCCAATTTCCTCTCCAAGAGAGTACTAATAGCCTTAACCTCTTGTCCCCAGTCTGTTATGACCTTGATGGTAATGGCAGTGAAAGGGTTGCTATTGGTTCTCATTGCCACTAGAAAGACCCCTACTGCTGCCCTCCACTAAGAGTTCTGTGAACTGAATAGGGATAGGAATAGGCTGGACCAGAGAAGGTAGTGATGGTAAGAAGCAGTAGAAGAGAAAGGTTGGAATATTTGGGGTTCACACAGAAAAGAATGAGAAATATAATTTACTTGAATAAAAACAGTGATTGTAAGAGTTTTGCATATGGAAAACCCTTCTGAATCAAGGTTTGTCATCAAAATACCATCCTCTTAATTGCACAAAAGGGAATATACACAATAGCTACTTATCATTCCAGGAGAAGCAGATAATTAGGACAAATCAATGTACTGTATGCTGTACTGCATAGGGGAAATGGTGTTGGGGGGCAGCTTGGGGGAGCAATGAATAGAGCACCAGAGAAGGGCCAGAGAAGGTAGGGATGATATAAAGCAACAACCTGTAGAAGTTGAAATGGTTGGGGTTCACACAGAAATGAATGAGAAGTATAATTTTCTTGAATAAAGATAGTGATTGTAAGATACACACACACACATAACCTTTTTGCATCAAGGTTTGCCATCAAAATACCACCCTTTTAATTGCACAAAAGGGTACATGCCCAAATAGTGAGCTATCACTCCAGGAGTAATGGATAATTAGGAGAAATCAATGTTCTGTATGCTATACTATAACAGGTGAAAAAAGGTGTTTATAAGAGAAAACCTGAGATTAAATCTTATAACTAGTATCTACTACCTGTTTTATCTTAGGCAAGTAACTTAAGCTTTCTTTATTTGTAAAATTATGAGATTTTACCAGATGACCATAGAAATCCTTTCCAGGTCTGTGTTTATGTGTACATTGTCTAGATGGAAAAGAGCAAAAAGTGTTGAATTTGGAGTCGGCAGGCCTAACTTCGTAACCTGCCTCAGACTCTTACTAGTTGTATTATCCCCTGTGTGACACATAAACTCTCTCAGACTCAGTTTCCTTATTGGCAAATCCAGTATAATAATAGCACCAATGTACTGAGGTTGTTATGAGGACAAAATGAAATTTTATACAAAGATAGTAATAAAACCTTTCTTTGCCCATTCACAGTCCTTAAGATGTTTATATTTTAGAAATCAATGAAGGGGAGGTAGAAAGGAGCAGAAGAGTGATGCCAGGACAAAAAAAAAACAGGTGAGAGCTACCTTCCTCATTCTGCCCTATCACTTGTTGAAATCCAGTGAGAGCCATCTCAGATTCCAGCTGCTTCAAGAACAGGAGCCAGGAAGATTTATTCCAAGTGGGCAAGGTAAGTCTGTTGCACTGGCTGTATGCTTGGCTCTTTCTTGCGGGGATGGGAAAACTGGCGGCAGATACTTATTCATGTGCCAAATTGGTTCTGGCAATTCTACTATACCAGGTTTTAATGATGATGAAACAGGAGAAGTAGAGGGAGTGCAGAAGTCACAAAAATGCGAGTTTTTTAAAATCTGCATCTGAAAATACCATTGTAACCTCTATGCTCAGTACAATATCTGGCATATAGTAAGCCCTTAGTAAATCTCTCTGTCCATCTCTCTGTCTCCATCTTGGTCTTTCTCTGTCTTTGTGCCTCTCTCTCTGTCTTTGTGTCTCTGTCTCATTCTGTCTCTTTGTCTCTGAGAACTTGGGCAAATGTCTGGGAAGATTGCCATTTCACACAAAAAGGGAAAAAGTGAGTATAGTGACTTGCTTATAGTAAAGATAGTGAATATTTTTATAGGATTATATTTTAGGCTTTGTAACTAAACTTGATAGCTAGTGAAGTTGAATAAGATGCTATCTCCCCACTCTCTCTGCAGGAGGTAACTCCTGAGAAACTCTGCCTAGTTGCTTGAAATAATGGAAATTAATTTATCTTGCCTGTTGGAGATAACATTTCAGCTCAGATGTGATCCCAAGCAAAAATGTAAAGGAACAAATGGGGATGGCCAAGTGTTCCTAAACAAAGTATTGGTTATATGGATCAGATTAGAGTAATAAAACACTTAAATTTTATCAGGCCTCATTTTGACACACTTAGTAACAAAGGCTGGGTATGCAATATAATAAATAATTTTTAAAATCATAAATACTACTCAGCACACCAAAAAGATCTACCATTATCTAGCATTATATGCAAGTCATGCAGCTGAAAACAAAACATTTATTAAATGCCTGCTGGGTTCCAGGCACTGTGCTAAACACTGAGATTACCAAGAAAAGCAAAAGCACTGTTTGTCCTAAGAATTATCAAAATCTAATGGGGAGAAAACACAAAATATAATTATGTGCACACAATATATACAAAGGATATATTGGAGACAACCAGAGACAGAAGTTACCACCATTAAGCTGGACCAAGAGAGGCTTCTTAAAGAAGGTGGAATTTTAGCTGAGACTGAAAGGAAGCCAGTGGAGCCAAGGAGTACACACAAGGATGGAGAGCATTTCTAGCATGGGAGACAAGTAAAAATGCCCATAATAGAGAGACAGAGTGCATTGTACTAAGAGTAGGAAAGAAGTCTGGGTCAAAGTGTAGTGCTGGAAAATATTTCATAAAAAAAATCTGAAAGGGTAGAAAACAGGCTACAAATAGCATTGAATGCCAAACATAAGATTTTAAATTACATTCTGGAGGAAATAAGGAGCTCCTAGGATCTGTTGCATAATGAGAGTGGCATGGTCAGAATGCCTGTCAGAGAGAGGTCAGTTAAGTTTGAGACCCCATACCACAGCTGTTGGAGAACTGAACTTCTATCTGTTCCATTGGAAATGGAAACGGCAAACTATTCTACAATCTTTGGCAAGAAAAACCTATGGACAGCATAGTCCATGGGATTATGTAGAGTAGTACATGACTGAAAGATGATCAGAAATAGTTAGAATAGTACTTTTAGATGACCACTTTGATTGCAAGATGGAGAATGACATGAAAAAAGGAGAGGAGAGGAGAAGAGAGGAGAGGAGAGAAGAGGAGAGGAAAGGAGAGGAGAGGAGAGGAGAGGAGAGGAGAGGAGAGGAGAGGGGAAGTGAAAGGAGTGGAGGGGAGGGGAGGGGAAAGGAGAGCAAGGAAGGGAAAGAAAAGGAGCATATATGTGAGATTTTGGAAAAGAAAAATTGATGGGATTTGGTCAGAGATTAGGTATGGTTGGTAGACTCTCTGCATCTCCAATGAAATGGGGAGAAAGTGCATTCTTCTTTTCCTTCTTTTAAGTCAAGATTGAATTTTGCAATTTCACAGCATTAATGTTTGGTTATTTTGTGATCATTCTTTAAATTAACATTGCTCTAGTAATTGTGTATATTTACACAATTCTTCTTACGTCTTTTTGCTTATGTTCCTCTAAGTCTTCCCACACTTCTCTGTATTTATCTTATCATTTATCATTTATCAAATCATATCATTTATCATTTCTTGCAGCACAATATTGTTCCACTATATTAATACACTAATTGTTTTTGACCAAGCTCAGACTTTTTGTAGAATGAATCAAAGGCTAAAATAGCCCTTTCCATAATAAATATGATTGGAAATTACTGGAGTTCCTGAGACATAACATAGGACCTTTCCTCCCAATCAAGAGCTACTGTGAAGGAAAAGTCTTTATACTGACAATATAGCCATGAAAATACCACAGCAGTCCCCTCACTGTGACAGCTACCTAAGATGGTAGAAAGGGGAGACAATTCATTCTCATCTTTCTCCTGTCATGCCCTCTGAATTACCCTGTTTGCTTCATTTAGATTACTTACCTATCCCTACCATCTCCATCTGCCTAATACACACAGGGTCACCATAGATCCTATTTCCTTGTGTCCCTATATGGACAGAGTTTGCACTTCTCATATAAGGGCGGGGGGAGCAATATCACTATTCTATCACTATTCTCTTTCCACCAGTTAATGAATGGGAAACATTTTTTTTAAACCAGTGAATGTATGAAACAAACCAGCACATCATGATATCTAAAGGCACCCAATAGATGAGGTCAAGTAGTAGTAGATGTCTCCATCCATTTGTCTATCAATCAATCAATCAATAAGCATTAATTAAGCATATACCAGGCAATATGCAAAGCTCTGAGGATACTAAAAGTTAAAATACAGTTCCTGCCATCAAGGAGCTCACAAACAAGAAGACAACAAGCAAATGGATACACAAAAACAACCTCATACAGGAAAAAATGGACTAATTAACAAAGGGAAGGTACTAGAAATATGAAGAGTTTGGAAAGACTCCCTACAGAAAATGAGAACTTAGTAAGAAATTAGAGGGAGCCAAGGAAGCCAATAGGCAGAGAGGAGGAGGGAGACCATTGCAGACATAGGGGACCCTTATATAGAACTTTGCCTTAGTAAACTCAATGTTATTTTATAGGCTTATGTTGGTTGGAAGTAATCATAGAATCCTAAGATCATGTCATAGAACTAGAGCTATAAAGATTCTTAGAAACCTTCCCATTTCAATCTCTGTAATAAGCAGACTCGTAATCTGAGTCCAAAGGAGGTTAAATGCAGTTGAAAAGTGAGATTTAAATCTAAAATCTCCGAAGCAAGGGGTAGTATTCTTTCATTGAGCTCATTTTAGGGACAGAAAAAAGGCCCAATCAAATGGAACATGATCTACCATTAATTTCTCTGAGTGTCAGATTCCTCATCTTTTTAATGTATGTGTGTGTGTATGCGTGTGCAAGCATGCATGTGTTTGCACCAAGACATTAAATTACAGGACCTAGCAATATAAAGGATTTTAGAGATGACTCTAATTCAATATTTTTACTTTATAGACAAGGTAACTGAGTCTAAGAAATTGTTTAACTTGATAGTCTCAAATCCCCTTGGTATTCCAAAGCTAGCAGAGTGAAAATTTAAAACAAAGTCCTCCAACTCTTAAATCAATATTCTGTCTGCGGAAATATGCTGACTAGATGATCTGTAATGTCCCCTTTAGCTCCAACCTTCATGTTTGTTAAAAGAATGAATCTGTTTAAGGTCATAGTTAACATGAACTACTTTAATCCCTTGTCCTCAATTTCATCAGAGGTCTTCAAGGTTTATGGTTTTGAGAGCAAAAGAATCTTTATTTCTTAGGAGAATGGGAATATGATGTCCACTGATATATAAATGAAATTGAGACTATTGGGGGAAATTCCAGAATCAAGGTTTGATTTCTTTTAAAATGAGGTCTTATTTTGAGATAAACATGTTACAAGCTATCATAATTTTGAAGTCACTGAAAAATTAGGGATAATGTACAGTTTCAAAAATGAATACAATCCTATAGTACTGTTCTAAAATATAAAGAATACTCAATAAGCACTAGTATCATTCATAAGTAATATTATTTGCCTTTCTCTCTCACCCTAATTCTTTCAAATAGAATAGAAAACACACCAAATAGAATATTGGTTGGGAAATAAAACAAACAATTCAGTGAGTCATTTTTATAGTTCAGTTAGTATAGTGACAGACAGGTTTGCTGACCGTAGGGGTAAGGGGTAGTTGGCAATACTTTGCATGTGAAAGACAACCTAGGAGAACAGTGCAAAAAACAAGAATATTTAAAGAAAATATAAAGGATTTTTAAAAATTTTAAAAAAGAAAAAGGAAATATAAAAGCCAATATCATTATGAAAGCAAAACAGATGGATCTCAAAGAGAGGAGGCATAGAGATAGCCTAAGGAACATAGGTCTCCTATAATAGCAAAAATGCTTAACATCATAATGAGGAACAATATATAAGAAAATTTCCCAGAACCTCTAAGCAGAGAAAATGAAGTTCCAATTGGGAAAAAAAAATCCTCCTTGCCTTCAGAAGGAAAAAAAACACAAAACAATCCCAGGCTGCAAATTCTTAGACACATATAAAATTTCAATTCAGAAACAAGTTCGGCAAGCCATTGGTAGAAAGACCTTCAAATACAAACAAAAGAATATTTTGATAATGTAGGGCTGTTCTGCACCCCTAAGAAAAGGTGGAGGGAGTGGAAGTATGTGCTATGAAGAACATTGGAACTCAGATTATAGTTCAGAGTGATCTATCCTGAAAATCTGATCTTAATTATGTAGGACAAAAGGTAAATGTTCAAAAATAAAGAATAGTTTCAAATATTTTTGGAAATAATAACAGAAGTGAAGAGATAATGCCTTTTCAAACACAAAAACAACAGAAATTCAGGAGGAATAAATAAATGCGAATAGCAGAACAACAAAAGAAAGACCAGAAAAGCTAGACAAAATGAAAACAAACAAACCAAAACCTTCTTTCCTAATGTAAACAAGAAAGCTAGGAAATGGATCTAGGGGAAAAAAATCTCCTAGAGGTAACAGTGAAGAGATGGGGAGTGAATTATGGAGAGAAGTTGGCAACAACCTGCCTATAGGTGAATACTGCATTTGTGGGACTATGTTAGACCATGAACATGCAAATAAAAAATAGAGGGAGATAGTGGGTTAAAGAGGAATAAATAATATATACTCAGCATGACAGGATAGATATTAGTGAGGAGAGGTAGGTATCATACCATGGGGTAGTGTCTTCTCTGACACCTGGCATTGTTCTAAGAATGAAGCACAAAAGAAAAGGGGAATGCATGGGAGGTAAATCCTACAAGTAATGGCAGAAAGCTCCTAGACCTTAGATCCTAGAATGGATACTTTGGAAATATTGTATGAAGACTACCAAGAGAGAGAAATCAAATGATTATAGGAGTCATGAATCATAGAATGAAGGACTACTAAATCAAAGCGAAGATGGAAAGTTAAGAGAGAGAAGTACTTTAGGAAAATGTGTGAGAAAATTAGATGAAAAATAATGAATACGACAGGTTTAAGTGGAGAGAAAAGGGATGACTACTTAACTAAGAGGGGGAAAAGATTTTGTTCACACATATACTTATACATATATGTAATGACATGCACACACATCCACACAAATAAAAACAGTAGAAGGGAATTAATAACAACCTAAGGAAAAAGAGGAACACATGGTAAGGGGAGATGAGGAGAAAAGGCCAATGAGAAGATGGTTACCTTAAAAAATGTTTAAAATAAGGCAAATTAAGGAACATAATATTGCATTTACAATAGTTTGGGGGGGAGATCACCATCATTATCCATCTATCCATCTATCTATCTATCTATCTATCTATCTATCTATCTATCTATCTATCTATCTATCCACACACACACAGAGGAAAATATAAACCTAAATCTTTTAACTTCAAAGGCAAATGGATTAAATAATACAATAAAATGGAAAAGAGTGACAGGTTAGATGAAAAATAAGACCTTGAAATCTGCTGTTTATAAGGAACACATTTTAAAAACATATAAACAAAACAAAACTGAATAGATGGAAATAATAATACAACTTTACTTTGCATCAAGGGAATATCCAAATACACACAAACACTCACACACACACACACACACATATACCCCTTAGCACAGCACTTGTAACATAGTAAGGAATTGATAAATATTGATTGATTGCTATCATGCTATCAGGCAAAGCAAGTATTAAAAATAAAAAGGATAAATATGAACTTATCACATTGAAAAGAACCATTGACACAAAATGATATCAGTAATAAATATATCCTCCAAATGACTTTGCATCCAAATTAATAAAGGAATCTCATCTTCAAGAAGATATAAATAGTAGCAAAATAGTGACAGGAGATTTCAATATGCCACTGCAAGTTACAGAAAACTCTAGAAAAAAGAGGAAAATATAGAACAGGAGAAATTTCTGGAGAAGCTTGGGTTAAAAGGCTCCTGATATCTTCTAGATAAGGAATTAAAGGAACACACCCACAAAATAGCATATATATCCATACATATATGTATATATTCATATGCACTTATATTCATATTCACTCACATGTATGGACATACATGTATATGTGTATGCATTTATAAGTGTATATGTATCTATGAGTGTATGAGTTGTACCCAAATATTGTATACATGTGTGTATGCATATATGCATGCATGCACAAATACATGCGTGCATGCACACACATGCATGCACACATATACACATGAACATATGCCTGTATCTTCCACTGGACCACATGAAGCTTTTAGAAAATTATGTATTAGAGCACAGAGATATTGAGAATAAATGTAAAAAGGTGCATCCTTTTAAATGAGAACATAATGCAATATGAATAAAACTTGGTTCATAGACCACAATATAGATACAGAATAAAATCTAGACTTAACAATGGAATCTTAAATAATGAATGAGACAAAGAATACATAATAGAAAAAATGATAACTATGTAACACAAAATGATAATGATGAAAAAAGCCAGTATTTTGGGGATGCAACTAAAGCAATCCTCATATGGAAAATCACATCATTAGGATCATACATTAACAAAATAGAAAAGAAATTAATTAAGTTAATATTCATGTTTAAAAATAGAAAACCAGCAAATGAAATCAAAATAAGTCCCAAGGAGGAAATATTAAAAATTTAGAAGGGAAATAGGTAGATTCAAAATTTTAAAAATTCACATAAATAATAATTAAATCTAAAAAGTTGATTCTTTGAAAAGAGTATCAATATTATCTAATAACATCCAGCTATCCTGGCTAAAAAGTAGTAAGCAGAAAATCACGTCGAAGAAAGACAAAATGAGCAAGGTGAAATCACAGCAAAACCAGAATAAATAAAAATAATAATAATAGAAATTATACTATATAATATGATATGATATGATATGATATATGATATGATATATGATATGATATGATATGATATGATGTAATGTAATATAATGTACTATAATATACTATACTATACTGTACTATACTGTACTATACTGTACTGTACTGTACTGTAATGTAATGTAATGTAATGTAATGTAGTGTAATGTAGTGTAATGTAGTGTAGTGTAATGTAATGTAATGTAATGTAATATAAGATAATGTAATGTAATGTAATGTAATATAATTAATATAATATAATATAATACAATAGAATAGAATAGAATAGAATAGAATAGAATAGAATAGAATACAATACAATACAATA
>CM053595.1:255356460-255383503 GCA_028646575.1 Pseudocheirus occidentalis | reverse complement strand
CATTTCCTTCACCTATCCTCATGCTAAGAAAAATTTCATGAGTTACCATTATCATTTTTCCATATTGGCATGTAAATAATTCATATTTGACAAGTTCCTTATTACTTCTTTCCCATGTTTACCTTCTCATGCTTCTTGTGTTTGATTGTCAAATTTTATGATCAGTTCTGGTTTTTTCAGTAAGAATGCTTGGAATAATATGCTCAATTTTGCTGGGTAGTTGTTTCTTGGTTTTTATCCCAGCTCCCTTAATCCTCAAAATATTGTATTCCAGGACCTTTGA
Source organism: Pseudocheirus occidentalis (assembly GCA_028646575.1). Classification (NCBI taxonomy): domain Eukaryota; kingdom Metazoa; phylum Chordata; class Mammalia; order Diprotodontia; family Pseudocheiridae; genus Pseudocheirus; species Pseudocheirus occidentalis. The sequence goes on along the minus strand of CM053595.1, from coordinate 255,383,220 downwards.
TCCCTCAGTGTAGAAGCTGCCAGATCCTGGGTTATCCTGATAGTGCTTCCGCAGTATTCAAATGGTTTTCTCTTGGAAGCCTGTAATATTTTCTCCTTTAACTGTGTATTCTAGAAACTGGCAATAACATTTCTAGGAGTTTTCTCTTGGGGATCTTTTTGAAGAGGCAATTGGTGAATTCTTCCAAGTTCTATTTTGCCCTCTGATTCTAAAACATCAGGGCAATATTTTTTGAGGATTTCTTGAAGGATGCTTTCCAAGTTCTTTTTCTGGTCATGGGTTTCAGGTAGACCAATAATTTTCAAATTGTCTCTCCTGGATGTGTTTTCCAGGTCAGTGGGTTTTTCAAGGAGATATTTCACAATACTTTCTATTTTTTTCCTTTTTTTGTAACTGCTTAATATTATCTTGGTTTCTCATGAAGTCATTAGCTTCTACTTGCTCCACTCTAATTCTGAAGGAGTTATTCTCTTCAGAATGCTTTTGAGACTCTTTTTCCATCTGGGAAATTTGACTTTTTAAAGCATTCTTCTCATCATTGGCTTTCCTGGCCTCTTTTGCCATTTGAGTTAATCTAATCTTTAAAGTGTTGTTTTCTTCAGACAGGTTGTTGACTCTCTTTTCATGGTTTTCTCATATCATTCTCATTTCTCTTCCCAATTTTTCCTCCACTTCTCTTATTTGGTTTTCAGAGTTCTTTTTAAATTGATGTATAGCTTCTAGGCATTCTTCAAGTGTCTTAGAAACACTTGGTGTGGGAGTTGGGGTGGGTTGTCTTCCTCCGGTTCTATACTTTGATCCTTTTTGTCCACAAAAAAGGATTCTAGAGTTTTATTGCTGTCCTTATTTTGCTTCCTTTTCCTCATATTGGCCAGTCAGTTAATTTTTTTTTAGCTCTGTGAAACTCTGCTTCCAGAGGGGAGAGCTCTGTTTCAAAGCCCTGGGGATTTCTCAGCTGCTGGAGCTATCAGTGTTGTGTTGCAAGTCCCCCCAGCTTTGGCTTGCTGAAAGCATGCACCAGGACCACCACCCAAGGCCAGGATCCCAATCCAAGTCACTCAATGCAAGAGCACTTTGCCCTGATCAATCGATTCAGCCCTGCTGCAGAGTCTGCAGGCCAGGGGCTCTGAAGCAGCCCAATGTGGGCCACCACACGTACCAGCAGGTCCCCTCCCCCCTGTTTCCTTGCCCCAGGGGTAGATTGGCCAAACTGCTTTTCTCCCACAAATTAATTTTCAAAGTTTCACTTTCACTTTCACTGACCGTCTAATCCTGGTTTGCATATGTGAAGATTCCCTCAGGTGCAATCGATCTTCTCTGAAGTAGACTCAAGCTGTGGCTTGGGAGGCTCAGCTTCTCCTGGCTGCCCTGGGGCCTGGCCTGGTCAGCTGTGGTTTTGGGCTGGGACGGTCTCTGCTCCCCTGCAAGCTGCCCCTCTCCCGTCCCTCTTCCTCATGCCTTGGCAGATATGGAGGTGCTGGAGGCTGTAGATCCTGTCCTCTGCAGACTGGCTGCTGGGCAGCTCAGCTTGGCGCCTTCCCACAGTCCCAGGCCTGGCCGCAGTCTCAGCTTCAGAGTGGGCCAGCTTCCACTCCTAGCCGCTGTGATGAGCCCCTGCTGCCGAGCTGCCTTCAGTGAGAGATGTGCTTTCTATATTTTTGTGAGTCTGTGAGTCCTAGACTCTGTCTGGGCTCATATTTTATGGTTGTTTAGTGTGGCAGTGTGGGAGCTGTGGGACCTTGCTGCTTCTATGATGCCATCTTGGCTCTGACAAAGGTATCAGAAGAATAACATCTTTTGCATTGGAATATAGGACAAAAACAGCTCTACTTTTTAGTGAGGGATCCCAGGCTCAAATACCATCTTCAGCTTGAGTGACTCTGGACAAGCCAGCTGACTTTTCTGGGACTCAGTTTTCTTAAATGTCAAATTCAAATAGCAAGTAAATTACCTTCCTCATATTAGTATTATAGTCAAAATCAAGATTCAAAACACTATATGTATGGATTATTATTTTTGCAGTCAGTGCCATGGTAAATAAATCGCCTCTCAGGCCAAAACACTTAATACTTATATAACATTTTAGAGTTTACATTACACACACAAACACACACACACACACACCACATCTTTTAAGCCTCCCAATAATCCTACTAATTTCAGTCTTCATATTTAATAGTTGAATGTAGGTTATTTGAAATGTAGTGGCTTACTCAAAACCACAAGTAATTAACTGCCAAGCGCAGGATTTGAACCAAAATCTTTATTTATTTTTGTTTTAATTTTCAACATTCACTTTTTATATGACTTTAAGCTCCAATTTTTTTCTCTCTCCCTCCTTCCCCTACCACCTCCTCAAGACAGCAAGCGTCTTCTCCCAGCAAGTCTATAGCAACATAGGCTATACACATATAATCACATTAAATGTATTTCCACATTAATCATGCTGTCAAAGAAGAATCAGAACAAAATGGAGAAGTGACAAGAAAGAAAAAAAGAAAATAAAGTGATTCAATCTGCATTCAGATTTCATAGTTCCTTCTCTGGATATAGATAGCATTTTCCATCATGAATCTTTTGGTATTGTCTTAGAACACCTTATAATGATATTTGATATTTTCCTTATTGCAAATTCATTCTCCTGATTTGTATTGAGTTTTAAGTCAACAAATTCCCAAGAACTTTATCAGCCAAACTGCTCTCTAGCCATGCCTACATTATCTTGTATTTGGAAACTGATTTCCTTTAACTAAGTTTGAAGCTTTATAATTACCCCTATTCAAATTAACTGCACCAGTTTCAGGTCAATCTTCTAGGCTGCCAAAATACACCTCATCTACTGCTTTGTTTTCTTTTGTATTATCTACCTTTCCCTACTTTGAATCATAGGCAAACTTGAAAAACATGTAATTCATTATTTTACTCAAGTTATTAATTTAGTTTTTACACATTGCTCAATCATTTTCTGTTACACTAAATTCTTCAAGAGCCCATTTGGGATTTTCTTGGAAAAGACATTTCTTCAGCTCAGTTCGTAGATGAGAAAACATGGGTAAAGAGGGTTAAATGACTTGCCCCTGGTCACATAATGAGTAAGTGTCTGAGGTCACGTTTGAATTCAGGAATTTGAATCTTACTGAGTGTAGGCCTGGTACTCTATCCATTAATACTATTATTATTAAGATTAACTAAGTTACTAAATTATTAATATACATTATTAATAAAAACACTAAATAAAACAGAGCCAAGGACAATCCATTAGATAACTCCTTCCAAATTAATGTTGAACCCTTAAGTGATGCTGTAACTGACCCTTTGAATTCCTCCAAATCTACCGAACTTTATAAATGTGTATCATACATCTATCTTTTCCAGAAAAAGCAGCAGGTGGGACTTCCAGATGCTTCCTAAAATCTATGCAATATATGTCTACAAAATTTTCCATTTTCTAGCAGTCTAATTAAACTTGCCATAAAAGGAAATTAATTTAGTCTGACATGACCTGTTATTATTGAAGTCATGTTGGATTTTTGTAATAATCACTTCTATTACTAGATGTCAACTACTCATACACATCCTAGAATTTTGTATGTCAAGCTCTATGAATTGAATTTCCCATATCCATTGCCTTTTTCCTTTTCCCCTAAAGTTGAGTTTTGTTTTCTTTTGTTTTGTTTTGCTTGTTTAGTCCTAGAGCATCTGTCCTGTGCTTTATAATGTGACAGTAATGACTTGCTACCAGCAAAAAAAATGTAGGGTTGGTACTGCTTGTCACATAACCCACAGCAACCAACCACTGTCAGTCTGTCTCTAGTCTATTTTAATTGTGGCCCCTATGTACTGCTAAGCTGTGCAGTTCTACTTTAGAGCTTCCTCCTATCCTAGGCCACTATAGGCATGGTTCTCCTCAGGATTCTTTTATAGTATAGAAAATGGCAGTTTTCAATCTTCTCCCCAACAATAGAATTAGGTACATTATTGCAGAAGTGGCCTACCAATGTCATATTCCTGCCTTGAGTACTCTTTCCCTTCTACCTTCAAAAACCATGCGATAGTAGACACATAAGAATGGCAGCAAGAATACAACAGCTAACATTTATGAAACACTTTAAGGTTTGCAAAGCACTTTCCATATGATACCTCATTTAATACTCAGAACAACCACAGGAAATAGGTTCAGTTTTTAATCCCTATTTTACAGGTGTGGAAACTGAGAACAAGAAAGGTTAAGAAACTGTTCTGGATTACAAAGCTACTATGGATCTGAGAGAAGATTTGAATATAGGTTTTCCAGACTCCAAGTCCAATATTCTGTCCATTGTAACATCTAGACCAGATGTTTCAGTCACCATCTCTGGAACATTAGAAATAATTAATTTGGATTCAGAAGGATAATTTTTTCATTCTCTGTTAATTCAGAGAAAGATGACTAGAAGTAGCGTGTGTAATTCGTAAGAACACAGAGTTCAGCTCAATGTAAGGAGATACTGAGAAGTAGCTTGTCTAATGACAGGTTTGACCCCTGATACATGCCAGTTATGTTACCAAGGGCAAGTCATTTAAATTCTCAGTGCCCTAAGACAATGTCCTCTGGTTCATGGAACAGTTCAACAGTTCACTGTGATCAGTAAAAATTGTATTTGTGTTTGTGTATAAATTATATTCATATGCTCCTATATTTAATATTTTATTACAAGACACAAAACTAGAAAGTAAAAGGAGGATAAACATGAAATACATAATTGAAGTTGTTTTGTTTTATTAGTATTAAAGTGTTTTGCTCTCAAAATATTATTGCTTTATTGAGAATGATGCAATTAAATACGCTTTATTATTTTAAAAATAAAAATGTGTGTATGTCTTGGCAGAGACTTCAAACAATTATCAATAGGTCCTAAGTCAGTAAATGTTCTTATTAAAGTAACCACTTTTAGGATAGAGAATAAACGTGTGAGTTCATTCATATAAGGAGTTAAAGGGTAAGTAAATTTCCCCTATAACCTATGCCAGCATCTTCACTCCAATTTTTTACCTAGAGCACTGAGAGGTTTTTAATTGCCCAGAGCCACACAGCCTGCATATGTCAGAGAGGGGAGTTGAAGCCCAGGCCTTCCTCACTCAGCAATCAGCATTCTAGTCAGTATGTGGCATGGCCTTTAATAAATTTTACTGCTTGTTCTATGGTTTCTTCTTACAAGTGCATTGTTTTATTCCATGCTGCATTTGAAATTCTGTACACTATTTTAGCCACTCATAGCATTTATTTGTTAGCATTTACAACTATTTAACTACTAGACATAGATGTTTTATACAAGTAAATTCCAGTCAGCCAGGACTAGGAACTATTCTCCAGATATTGTTCGCTATCCTCTATATTTATTCATAACCTGCTGTCCTTTCCCCTGGTCTCCCCACCTTTCCCAACAAGCCTGGAATGCACTTGATGTCAAGCCTTTCAAAGGGCTGTTTTCCCCTGAAGGTCCAGTTTAGATATCACCTCTGACCTTCCTAGGATAAATTCTCTTCCACCGTAGTTATTTTTAGTTCTTTGTTTCTTTCCCTTGCACTTATTCATCATCTGCCCTGCTTTATAGCTCTTTGTGAAAAGATCAAAATTTGAAAGCTCCATGAAAGCAGAGATGTTTTTTGTATACTCAAAGCCTAATCAATAAGTATATATAAAGATCCTTCTATGTGTCAAATACTATAGTGTGCTGGAGATACTGAAAGGACATGGAAATAGTCCCTATCCTCAAGTTGCTTATACTTATGAGGCAGCTAGGTGGAGCATGGATAGATCATTGGCCCTGGAGTCAGAAGGACCTCAAATACTTGTTAGCTGTGTGACCTTGGACAAGTCACTTAATCTTTGATTGTGTCAAATTCCTCACCTATAGAATGGGAATAATAATTATAGTACCCACTTTCTTAATCCTTATTGTGAGAAACAAATGAAATAATATTTATAAAATACTTATCTTATAGGTAGGTTGAGGTTGAATGCATTTACAGATGACTAATTGCAAGCTCTATACAAAGTAAAGACAGTGTGGTTAATAACTGGGCAGATCTGGAAAGGTCACTTGAAAAAGATGCTATTTAAGCTGAGTCTTGAAGAGTTACTAAGGGATCAAGATGTGAAAGTAAAGAGAGACAGAATTCCAAGCAGTATGCAAGGACAGAGAAGAGATGGGATAATATGTATGGGGATATCAAGTATGGTTGGAGTGTGTAGTGCTTGACAAAATGTAATGTATAATCAGCTTGGAAAGATAGGCTTCAACCAAACTATGAAGGACTTTAAGGACCAAATGGAGGAATCTATATGATACTCTAGAGGAAGCAGAGAGCCACTGAAGCTACTTGAGGAAATGAATGACGTGATCAGGCCTGAATTTTAGAAAAATCAAGTTAACAGCTTTATGAAAGATGAATTAGAGAAAAGCTGGGTGTAGGGAGACCAATTAAAAAGTACTAGAAAGTGGTGACAAGGACCTGAACTGGGTATGGAATTATATAACCAAGGGGTTGTGGGGATTACAATCATCCAAATTTAGATAATCATTCTGGTTCTAAGCACGCTAATATTTAAATGACATTACTTCTTATGGAAAGGTGAGTGCTATAAGCTAATTATTCTAAATCTTTATAATGAAATGAATATAGCTCACATGGGCCCTTGAATTTTGTAATACAATTTTTTTCAAATAGTTTATATAGAAAGGAGCCCCATAAAAATGCCTGGGTCTTCTTACAGCCTAAGAGTGACCCCATGTGTTAAGGGTGGTGGTGGATTAATGCCTTTCTGAAACAACATAGAATCATAGGTTAAAAAAAAAAGACAGGGGTGTTTACTGAAATGTAAGGATTATTCTCCAAATGGCCTGCTACTCCATTACCACTCATTCTCAGGGTCCTTCTAAAAATACTGGTATGGTATTCATTTACATAAAAGAGCTATTAATTTAAAAGTCACACTTCAGTTAATAAAACCCTGTAAGTGCGCTTCTCATTTAAAATAAATTAAAGATGCTTCCATTAAATCTTAATCATACTGAAATAGCTGATGAACTAAAAGTACAAGGATAATCATTACAGTCCACCCAAAAATCTTAGTCACATGGGGATGTTACAGGTGTAAAAGCTATAGAAAGTTAGCAGGGAGGATCATGGGTAGTTGCCTTGATGATCTTTTGGATACAGTCTGTATCACATTTTACCTATCAGATGGGGCCATTCTTCTTCTGGGCCTCCCTACTCAAAGATACTTTTTTTCCCGTATGCTATTACATGTCTGATGTAGAAATGTTGTTATTTTAGTGAAAGGAGAGACAATAATCCAAAGGTCTTCATAGTCATTCAGATCTGCTCTGTTGTCTAGACTCTGAAATAACATTTATTAGTTTAGCAAAATAGTTCCCTGTTCTGGATTCCACAGATGTATTTGGTTCAGCTCAAAGGATTCTAAGAGTTTCCCCTTTTTAAGCTTTAAGTGGCAGCAAAGAGAAAGACAGAAAGACTTCTTGAGAGTTTCCATCTTTCAAACTGTATGTGGACAGGACAACCTAAACTTTCTCTTTCCCTACCGGCTGTTCAAATAGCAGAAAATAATTATTTCCTCAACTAAGCATTTTCAAATAACAGAGCTTTCCTTCTATAACTTACCTGTGTCTACCTTAATTTCCTTATCTGTAAGATAAAGATAATAACACATAAATCAGACGATTATGGTGTGGATCAAATGAGATAATACTATAAAATGTTCTGAAAACATTAAAGATTTATGTAAATCATTCTATTATTATTATTAATTATATCAGTTATCAGCATTATTTGTGGATGCTGTTAACCAAAATCAGTATCTTGAATCCATGACACATGTATTGCAACTGAATTTATTACAAGAGAAAGGTGCATGTGGGAACTCCTTATACCAAGGAACTCACTACTGTAGGGAAAGCCTTGGGCTTATAAGATACAAAGAAAAAGAAAAGTCAGTCATAGAGCAGGAGAAAAGGACTTAACTCCTAGAAATGAGGAAGGTGATAACAGAAGCAGCATTCTTTTCCCTTAAGAATTGCTAGGTCATGAGGATAAGATGATCTCCTTATTTACAATGGTCCCAACTGCACAAACAGTTTCCCAGTCTGGTGCAGACTGCCTGTCACCTGTCTTCACTCCCAAGGAAATACAGGGAATCCAGCATGGGGAGCAAACAAAAAAATTACATCAGTTCAGGTGAATCTTTATCCTTGACATATTCAGGGTATCCTGTAGATTCTAGGTTCAGTGTGTCTGGAAACTATGACAATGCAAGAAGAAAATATTAGAGGGCCCCTTAACACTGCTCAGTGGTCTTTCAAGGCTCAGAAGAAAGCAGTTGCTCTCCTCCTCTCCTCATCTATTTGCCTCTCCTCCTTCCCTCTGTTTTACATTACATTAATTGTCTAAGTTGTCAAAGTCAAGATTTGGACCCAAGTTCCCTAGCTCCAAATGCAGTCCTCTTCCCATTATATTATGCTGCAACTCAACTGTTAACATCATTTGTCCTAGTCTGTCAGAACTAAATAGAATAATTCAGAAGACTTCAAGTCCATTGGGGAATAAAAATATGAGTAACTATAGGCAATTGTGTAATCACTAGGCACAACTAGTCTCAAAAGAATGAGGGGAAAGTACCTTTAAAAGAAGAATTAGATTCCCTGAGTCCACTGACTTACCTTGGTTTTCTCTCTACCATATGCTAATAGTTTCATTTTCTCTCTCTTTTCTGTAACTGCCCTCAAAGATGAATCTTTTGCTCACTTACTCACTAGTCAATTTTTGCCACATGGAATATAAAGCAACAACCAAGGATAAAGTAGCAATCATGATTATTCCTTAAGAGATAATATACTTTATGAATAATTATCTTGGTGGAGAATTTACAGTTTCTATTTGTATTCACATTATAGCATTATTTCAAAGAAAAAGAAAGAAAGAAAAGAAAACCCTCCAACATTTTTTGTAACCGATTCTTAATGAGAAAGACAGCCAAAAACTTTTATAGCCACATATCAAATGCAATTGTAGGGAAAATAATAAATAACAAAGCAAAAATTGGTATGAGTCTTTTAATAAATGTCCCAATAAATGTTAGCTTAGGAGTGGATAGTATATGGCATTCATTTATGGGTCATTATGAATTTATGTGTATTCATATCAAATAAGGTTTCTAAGAAATTACTTTGAAGTCTGTAAATGGCCACACATAAATGAGTTGTTGGAAATCAAAGCACTTTGACTACCTTGCCTTCTGGAAGTATGTTTTCTCTATATCTCTTTTCTCTAGCTTACTCTATAGGCATAGTCTGATTCTGCCAAATTACCTAGCAGCTGCTTTTTGGTTTTCTCACATAAATGTCTTCTTTCCCCCCCCCCTCCTTTTTTCAATAAATAAAGATATCCAAATTAGAAAGCTGAACCCCTTCACATTAAAAATGAGGACATTCAAGAGTTTAGATTCCAGAACTATGATTTTGAAATCTCCATATTCCTATGAACTGAAAGAATGGCATGCCTTAACATGAGTATAGTACAGGCCAGGAGTACTGACAAGAATACAGATCTAGAATGATAGGATCAGAAACTTTAAATGAGGAGACTGAGACCTAGGAAAATCAAAGTAATATGAAGGCACAGAGCTGGAATTCTAATACCAAATTGAGTCTTCTGTCCAATATATCTGCTACCTCAGAATGTGGAACAGCCTTTCAAGGAAAAGGGAATGCTCCAGGAACAGAGATGAGAGTGTTCAAAAATAGGAAAGTTGATTCTAAATCCAGAATTCTGGAGATCAAAGAGTAGACACCCCAAAGAGCATGAGCAGAAGTAAGTACCGAGGAATCAAGATTAGATCAATGTACAGGAACAGACAGAGTAGAACTAGGCTAATAGGTAAGTGAAAACTCAAGAAAAAAAAGTTGATGTCAGAAAAACTCACCAAAGAAACATAAATTGGGCCCTCAAGCAAATTGGATTTTAACACACTGTGAGCAAGTCTACCTCCCAGGGTTGCTTTGACAATCAAATGAGACAAAAAACTGTAAAACAACTAGTAAAATTCCTAGTACATAGTAAGTACTGGATAAATACTAGCTATATTAGCTATCACTATTGTATAAAAAAAGCATGGCAGATATTGGCTGTAAACCTTTTGTCCTGTAATTGTATTCTTTGAAAATAAAACACAGGAAGCAAAGGAGGGATGGGAGAAAAGAATGAAGGAATGAAGGAAGGAAGGAAAGAAAGAAGAAAGGAAAGAAGGAAGGAAGGAAGGAAATGAGGGAGGCAGGAAGAGAGGGAAAAAACACTCAATAAGTGCCTAGTATGTGTCACATACTGAAAGCACTTCACAAATTTTATTTCATTTGATAGTCACAGCAACAGAAGTAGGTGCTATTATTGTCTCAATTTAAATTTGTGGAAACTGAGGCAGAAAGAGATTAAGTGACTTGCTGAAGATCACAGAGCTAGTAAATGTTTGAGGCTGGATTGCAACACAGGTCTGTCTAATCCAGTTTCAGCTCTTTATCCATTGTACCATTTAATGGCATTGGCATTTCTTCTAAAAATTGCTATTTCATGGAATCATGGAATTGCAATAAATCACTTCAAATCTAGCTCAAATATCACATTTTGAAGATAAAATATCCCAATCCTTGGGAGGTTGGGTCACTTTTCAGCTATTACAAAGCCCTTGAGTAAAAGACAGGAGACTAAAACATAGATTTGCTGACCTCCAAATTCTCTTTCATCTATTCCATACTGTTAATTCTCAGAAAATCTTTAAAAATAATTTGATATTTCGGATGGATTTATTTGCCATATGTTATCAACTTATCAGTTGTCTCTAATAGTAAGTACTCTAAACACAGTGTCAAGAAATTTGTGAGACAAATCCCATTCAGTGTAGGAGAGGTGCTAGTTCACACTTTTGAGGTCCACCGGAGGGAGTCTGTACTCTTGGGAATAGTCTTAGGAAGTAAGCAAAATTAAGGCAGAATTTGTAATATTGGAGCATCTGTCCTGGATGCTATTATGATAACAGAGAACAGCCTAATTATAAAGTAAAGGATTCAGAGATTAGCATTCCTAATAAGGGATTGTGCAGTGGCATCAGGAACAAGATGCAAAGTTGTATTTGCAAAAGTCATCAAAGAGGATTAAAACAGTTTCAGTGAATAATTGCTGAGGAAACTGGGAGCTAAATCAGCTCAGGGATGATGCATAATTAGCTAACTTTATTAAGCACCTAATAGTTAAATGCAGAAGAACATAGTATGAAGAAATGTAAAGGGTTGGAAAATTCGTGAAATCATCACTGAGGCCAACTACCTAATTGCTTCTTACAACAAGGTATGCATAGGAATATGTAAAGTTATTATCACCCAGAATGTTTTACATTAGGAGTAGAAACATGTTTTGTCCCTCATTATGAACTCCAACTTCAGTGGAGATTAAGAACAACTATAGGTTTAGTAGTGAAATCCTCTCATGAAGAAACAAGCTTTCTGAATACTCCCAACATGCAACGGCAAAACCTGCCCCTCTCCTCTCCTAGTGATGTAATTTTGATTGTGGGTTCTTTTCCAGATGAACCAAAAAAAGTTGACAGTCTCATCTTCTCCTCTTTCAACTCTACCCTTAACCAGGCATCATCCCCACTAAACAAATTGAACATCCCAGGAAGTTTCTGAGAAATGTACAGTGATAAACCTTTATACCTGAGAGAGCTGGACACAAGCATAGGTGGGTGATATACATGAGATCAAACACTTTTTTAGATGAGGAAATCAAGGCTTATTTCATTTAAGAGATTTGCTCACAAACTTCCAAGTGATACTTGAATATAGGATCCCAAGTCCCACACCCTGTTCTCATTATAGCAGGCAAGTCAATTATAAGTCCATCATTGTTTTAAGGGGCTTTCAGTCATATGTTTATGCTTCAACTGGATCATTTCTGCATATGACCTGGTGGAGAAAGGATGTAGATACCAGCCTACTCAGAAGCTATTGACTTCTGTGTAATGGGACCAATGAGATAAAGGTTTAGATATTTTGACTGATCCTCACATCATCACAAATCTCTCCAAAATAAAACAATATATCATAGATAAATTAATTACAGCAGTCTTCATAAATGAGTATATCAAGAACCCTAACAAGATAAGAGTCTGATAAAAAAAAACAGCAGTGTAAGAACCATAGATGAAAGGATAAAAGTCTAAAATAGAAAGGGAAGAGGTTTAATGAAATAAATGAGAGAAAGAATTCCTTTTCAGGAAAGGTTTCTGAAATTGAAGAAAAAAATCAACATGCTAAAAATTTTGAAGGAGTTGATAAGAAGGATTTTATTTAATCATTTGGAAAGAAAAGAAAAGAAAAGAAGTAAGAAGAATGAAAAAACAATTAATAAATTAAGTGAAACTGCAAAATGTGAAAAGGGGTGACAAAATAAGAGTGGACTTGATGGTGAAGAGAAAATAGCTTGTGGGAATGGACTGGCCTTAAAATAGAGTAAGCAAAATGACTAAAGTGACAAAGTATTATCTTTCAAGAAGAAGAATTTTTAAAAAGATCTAAATTCAGAAAAAGTATTGGAAATAAATGGAGAAAAATAAAAACCTAACATATCACCTTAGGTGCAAATGGGGTGAACAATCAAATAAGACCAAAAAAAAAGACCAACTACAGATAGAACAAAAGAAAACCTCACAATCGGATATTTGCCAGGAACACCACTAAGCATGAAAGACATGAACAAGAAAAAAAAAATAAAAGAGTGGAACAAATATTGCCATGCATCAAGTAAATTCCCCACTTAAAAATTAAAAAAAGGTAAGTCAAATAGGAGCCTAGAAAAGTCCTGGTCTAGAGGGGCGGAGCCAAGATGGAGGCATAGAAGCAGGAAAACACAGCTCCCCCAAAACTACCTCAAATACCCATAAAATATGACTCTAAACAAATTTTAGTCCTCTAGAACTCATAAAATTACAGAAAAACACATCTCCCACTGAAGTCAGCTTGGCAGATGGGACAGGAAGGGCTTCTAGAAACACTCTGGGACCCAAAACCAGCCCAGTTCCAGTCCTGGACTAGCTGGAGCTGGAGCCTAAAGGAGAGTGGAACAGCAGCAGCTGTGATGATTTTCAGAATTATCAAGCCATAAGAAATAAGGACTAAGTGAAAGGTTAGTGGAACTCACATAAGTTCAGGGGAGAGGATCTGGCTGAACTTCTTCCATGGCAAGAAAACAGCAGAAGCCATGGCCCTGCAGCCACCTCCATATGGCTGCTTCAAAAGCTCCCGGCCTACAGATTGCAGGGGGCGAGGGGTCACAAGCAATCATCCAGATCATCCAGAGGATAAGTGCTCTTACATTAACTACCTGAATCAGAATGGCTGTCTTGGGTGGTGATCCTGGGGTGCATTTTCTGTTAGTCAAACCTGGTGGGCACTGCAGCAGCCTCATAATAACTCTAGCAGCTATAAAACCCCCAGCAATTTGGGACAAAGTGCTCCTCTCTAAAGCAGATTTCCACAGAGCTAAAAAGTTGAGTAATTGACTGGCAGGGAAAGGAAGAAAAGTAAGAACAGCAATCAAACTTTTGGGGGAACAAAAAGGATCAAAGAATGGAAGGGGAGGGAGACAATACAGTCAGAACCCCGTACCAAAAACTTCCAAGAAAAAATATATACTAGTTACAAGCCATAGAGCAGCTTAAGAAGGATTTTGAAAACCAAATAAGAGAAGTATAGGAAAAACTTGGGAAGAGAAATGATAATGATGCAAGAAAATCATAAAAACAGAGACAACAACCTGATTGAAGTAAATAACACCTTAAAAATAGATGAACTCAAATGACAAAAGAGGCCCAAAAAGTCAATGAGGAGAATAATGCCTTAAAAAGTCCAATTTGCCAATTTATAGACATAAACTCTAAAGTGGGTATCTTTCCACACAGGAGAGTAGGGGAGATGGGGTTGAGAGGGGTGATAATGGAGGGGAGGGCAAGCTAGGGGGCACAGTTGCTGGAAGCACACATCTGTAAAGGGACAGGAACAAGGTAGATAACAGAACAAGTAGAGGGCAGGATAGGAAGGAGGGACATCTAATCAGTCTCTCACAATATGTCCACTCTGGAGATGTTCTGCCTGTCTACACATGTACAGCCTGTATTGAATTGCTTGTCTTTCCATTGGGGATAGGGCTGGTGATGAGGGAGGAAGGGAAAGAATCTAGAATTTAAAGTTCTATAATCAAATATTAAAAAATATGTATATGTATGTGTGTATAATTGTTGTTGTTGTTATTATTAACTATACGCAACTGTGAATTAAGATATACAGGCATTGGGGAAAGGAGATCCATCATGCCCTACCAGAAAGTAAGAGGTGTGATAGGAGAGGACATCAGAGAGAGCAGATTGGGGGAGGGGTTATACAGTGGGATGGCTGTTTTATGGTGGTGGGTAGGGGAAAGATGGGGAGAAAATTTGTAACTCAAAATCTTGTTTAAATGAATGATGCAAACAAGAAAATAAATATTTCTTTTAGACACAGAAAAAAAAGAAAAGTCTTGTTCCAGAATATTCCAGAGAATTGATCATGAAACACACCATTCCTCTCCTGACAAAAAGATGATGGATTTACAATGCAAAATCAGACTTATTTATGTATTTGTATATAGTCAATGAGGGGATTAATTTTGTTTGTATGTATTTGCTACAAGAAATACTTTTTATTTCTTTTGTCAATGGGGTAGGGAAGGAGAGAAAGAGTAAATAGACTCCCATGAATTAAAAGCAACTTTGCAGCAGGATGCATGCATTTTCAGATGAGGAAGGGAGAAAATAGGTATTTATATAGAGCCTAAGTGCCAGGTGCTGTGCTAAATGCTTTAGGTCACTGCCCTGTTACTTTGTTTCATCATTTAACTTTGTTACAAAAGAGCTCTGGTAGTGTAGGGTAATCTGTAAGTCTAAACATGAAACTTGACAGTAAAGTTTTTGTTGTTTAGTTTTTTTTTTTTAAGGAAGGGAAGAGGTGGTGGAATCAAGTGTAATATGAACAATTTCAATGTTAAGTTCAATTTTTTTTATCATTTTTATCATAATTTTCTTCATTCTTAGTTATTTTTCAATCCATGACATATCAGTTCATACAAGATTTCTTATGCTTTATAGTTATAATTTTATTTACACTGTGGTAACATTTCATTACAATAACAGGCCAAAATTTGATAATCCATTCTTTAATTTTTGGGACCCTAATTTGTTTCCAGTTCTTTATTACTACAAAAGTTACTGCCAAAAATATTTTTGGTGTATATGGGATCTTTCTTTTTTAGCACTAACTTCCTGACTGTTACTTAGTAGTGGTGTGGCTAGGCCAAAGGGAAGAAATATCTTAATCACGTTTTAGGATTATCACAAATTACCTTCTAAAATGGTTAAACCAATTGACAGCTTTAGCAAGAATATATTAGTTTGTAAAAAAATTTCCATGTCCCTTCCAACACATTGATTATTTCTATTTTAATTATATTTAGTAGTTTTCATTTCTTAATTATTGCTATTTCTAGCATTTCTAAAATTGTGTCAAAATTTTAAATATGAAGCGTGAATCTTTACTGATAATTGTATTTAGTAAAAAAATGTAACATTTATTTTAAAATATATTATATAAGCCTTTGTTTTGCACATATTACTTTGTTATTATTGTGGTTCAGTTGTTCCAAACATGTCTGACTCTTCATGACCGTATTTGGGTTGTCTTTGCAGAGATACTGAAGCAATCTACCACTTCTTTCTCCAACTTATTTTATAGATGAGGAAACTGAGGCAAACAGAGTTAAGTGATTTGCTCAGGGTAACAGAGCTAGCAAAGGTGTGAGGTCAGACTTGAACTCAGTCCTTCTTGATTCCAGTACTCTGTTCATACAGCTGTATTCATTTTACCTCCTAGCTTCCTCTGCAAATATTAAAGTAATACCTAAATAGCCAAGACCTAGGGTACAAGTCAGTGGATTGTCATCTATCATAAAAATGAAAGTCTAATAAAGATCCATGACATCCCCTAGCTACCTTTAAGAAGAATGAATCCAACTATTCTTACTCTCAGGAAATTTATATTTTAATGGAGACAACAATTGTATATGTATGTGTATGAAGATGAATACATAGATATAAATAGATACAAACATATATACACAAATATACACAAACATACGTACACATGGAGAGAGAGAGACAGAGTGAGACACAGAGAGAGAGACACAGAGAGTGAGAAAGAGAAAGAGAAAGAGAGAGAAAGAGAGAGAGAGAGAGAGAGACAGAGAGAGACAGAGAGAAGGCAGCTGAATGGCAAAGAAAATACAGGGCTAGATTTGAAGTCAAGAAGATTTTAATTTAAATCTAGCTTCATTCACCAGCTGAGACAATGACTTAACTTTTATTTGCCACAGTCTTACCTGTAAAATGAGGATTACAATAGCAGCTAAGTCCCAGGGTTGCTGTGAAGAACAAATTATATAACCTTTATGGAGTGCCAAATAAGTGTTAGATATTATGAATTACCATTTTAAACTGTAGATATTGATTATTAAGTCTTATTATTAGATGTTAACAAAATAGTTATTAACAAAAATCAGAAATAATTATTAAATATGAGATTGCGAGATATAACACTAGAAATTGAGGGTATTAGGAAAGGCTTTAATTCAAAAGATGGTGGGAAGAGAGAAAAAAATCAGGCAGATGAAAAAACAATGCGTTTCATTAGCCAGGACAAAGGCAGAGTGCCATGTCTGAGGAACAGAAAAATCAGTTGACATGAATGGCGCATGTGTGTGCATGCATGTGTGTGTGTGGGGGGGGGTGGGTGTGGGTGTGTTATCAGGGGCATAGTGAGACTAGCTAATAATGATTGAAGCAGGAATGAGAAGTTTGTGCCAGGCTGGGAAGGACTTAAACAGATGAAAAGAGGAGTTTATATTATACCTTAGAGGCATTAGAAAGCCAGTGTAGTTGATTGACTGTAGTAATCACATGATCAGATCTTCATTTAAACAAAATTACATTGGTAGGAGTGTGTAGAAGGGACTGGAATAGTGAGATACTTGAGTCAGGAAGGCTAATTAAACTGTTACAATAATCTAGGTAGAGGTAATGAGAGCCTGAATTGAGACAGTAACTGTTTGGAGAGAAGAGATTAGATACAAAAAAATGTTTATAAGTAAAAGTGACATGATTTGAAAACTGTTGGCATATGTGAGGTGAAAATGAGTGACATCCTGGGATAGTTGAGATGTTCAACAACAGGAAAAATGAAATAGAATCTGTAAAGTTTCTGAGCCAAAAAAATGTGGTTTTAGTTGTACAGTAAAACAGTTGGAAGTGAAATTAAAGGGCAGAAACAGAAACAGTGGTGAGATTTAACACAATATGCAAGGATTTGTTAAAAGGGAGGAACTAACCTTGTCAAAGAGTTTCTGTTCATTTTTAATCCTGCATATTCTTAATTAGCCTTGCTAACTTTTCTTTTCCCTGTTCTTTCTACTATACTATGTTTCATTTAATAATGTTTACTGATGGAACTGTCCATGGTAGAAAAAATTAAATCTTGGTGCCTTCAGAAACACACTAATTCAGGGTAAAATGTATATGTCAACCCAATGGTTAAAGAACAATGAGAGCCAGGGGGTGGAGCCAAGATGGCGGCTTAGAAACAGAAAAGTTTTGCAGCTCACACACAACTACCCTACATACCCATGAAATACAACTCTAAACAAATTGTAGGGCTCCAAAACTCTCCAAAATGCAGAAAACACATCTCTTGCTGAAGGTAGTTCGACAGGTGGGGCTCAACAAAGCAGGCTGGAAGCCACAGGCGGCCCAGTCCAAAACCTTGGCCAGGCCCCAGGGCACTCAGGCAGAGCCACAGAAAAGTCTACAGGAGAGGAGATCCAGACCTGGAGGCACAGTTTTCACATATATGAGGCCAGAAGAAAAAAGACTAAGAGAAAGGTCAGTGGAGTTTGCTAAATTTGTGGGAGAAAAGGGATTCAGTCAAACTGCTCCCAGGGCAAGGAAGCAGCAGGAGGCAGCTGTGTCAGCAGGAACAGCTCCAAGCAGCATCTGTCTCCACTGGGCTGCTTCAGAGGTACCAGCCTGCAGATAGCAGGGGAGCTGAGGTGATCAATCAGGGCCACAAGCTATTGTGTTGAGCAGCCTGGATCTAGATTGTGGTCTTGAGTGGTGGTCCTGGGGTGCCCTTTCAGTGAGACAAAACTAGGAGGGGGCTGCAGCATCCCCCTAATAACTCCAGCAGCTGGGAAAACCCCAGTGATTTGGGACAGAGCTTCCCTCCCCCCCAGAAGCAGAGTTCCACAGAGCTAAAAAAACAAACCAATTAATGGACTGGCCAACATGAGGAAAAGGAAGCAAAGTAAGAACAGGAAAAAAACTCTAGAATCCTTTTTTGTGAACAAAAAAGGGTCAAAGCATGGAGTGGGAGGAAAACAATTCAGTCAGAACTCCCTCACCAAATGCTTCCAAGACACTGGAAGAATGCCTACTAGCTATACATCAACTGGAAAAGGACTTTGAAAACCAAATAAGAGAAGTGAAGGAAAAATTGGAAAGAGAAATGAGAATGATGTGAGAAAATCATGAAAAGACAGTCAACAACCTGACAGAAGAAAACAAAACCTTAAAGAACAAAATAACCCAAGTAGTAAAAGAAACCCGAAAAGTCAATGAGAAGAAAAATGCCTTAAAAGTTGAATTTGCCAAATGGAAAAAGAGTCTCAAAAGTATTCTGAAGAGAATAATTCTTTCAGAATTAGAGTGGAGCAAGTAGAAGCTAATGACTTTATGAGAAACCAAAATACTATTAAACAGTTATAAAAAATGAAAAAGTAGAAAGCAATGTGAAATATATCCTTGAAAAAAACCTCTGACCTGGAAAACAGAGCAAGAAGAGACAACCTGAAAATTATTGATCTACCTGAAAGCCATGATCAAAAAAAGAACTTGGAAAGCATCCTTTAAGAAATTCTCAAGGAAAATTGCCCTGATATTTTGGAATCAGAGGACAAAATAGAACTTGAAAAATTCACCAATCACCTCTTGAAAAATATCCCCACCAAAAAACTCCTAGAAATGTTATTGCCAAGTTCCAGAATCCTCAGATCAAGGAGAAAATAATACAGACTGCTAAGAGAAAACAGTTTGAATACTGTGGAAACACAATTAGCATAACCCAGGATCTGGCAGCTTCTACACTGAGGGATCGAATGGCCTGGAATATGATATTCCAGAGAGCAAGAGAGCTGGAATTAAAACCAAGAATCAGCTACCCAGCAAAACTGAGCATAATGTTCCAGGGGAAAACATGGTCATTCAGTGAGGTGGAAGACTTTCAAGCATTCTTGATGTAAAAACAAGAACTGAACAGAAAATTTGACATTCAAAGACAAGAAGCATGAGAAGGTAAACATGGGAAAGAAATCATAAGGAACTTATCAAAGTTGAACTATTTACTTGGCAATATGGAAAAATAACAATAGTAACTTATTAAGCTTTTCTTAGTAGGAGGATAGGTTAAGGGAATACAAATGTATATATATATATATATATATGTATATGTACATGTATGTCTATATAGGTGGATATATATGCATATGAATACATATCTGAACATGTGTGTATATGCGTACATAGAGGGTTCAGGATTAATTGAATAGGAAGAGATGATACTTTAAAAGGTGAAATTCTGAGGTGGGAGAGGATTTGAATGAGAGGAGACAGGGAGAGACAAAATGGGGTTAATCATCC
This sequence comes from Pseudocheirus occidentalis, assembly GCA_028646575.1. NCBI lineage: Eukaryota > Metazoa > Chordata > Mammalia > Diprotodontia > Pseudocheiridae > Pseudocheirus > Pseudocheirus occidentalis. The sequence goes on along the minus strand of CM053595.1, from coordinate 255,363,338 downwards.
CATAAAGAAGAGGCAAGGGATAACTGTTAGAACTTTACTTTCATTTACTCTCATTGAATTTAGCTTAGGGAAGGAATGGCATAAACTCTAAACTGGGTATCTTGCCGCACAGGAGAGTAGGGGTGATGGGGACCAGAGGAGGGACGATGGAGGGAAGGGCAGGGTTGGGGGAAGGTTTGCTGGAAGCACACACTTCAGTAAAGGGACAGGGACAGGGTAGAGAATAAAACAAGGGGGAGGATAGAAAGGAGGGACATACAATCAGCCTCTCACAATATGTCCACTGTGGAGATGTCCTGAGTAATTACACTCAGCCTGTAATGTACAGCCTGTACCGAATTGCTTGTGCTTCCAGTGGGGGTGGGTGACAAGGGAGGAACCAAAAGAATCTAGGATTTAAAGCTCTACAATCAAATGCTAAGAAAAAAACTATATATATATATATATATATGTGTGTGTGTGTGTGTGTGTGTGTGTATGCATATGTATATGTGTATGTATGTATATGTTTATGTGTGTATATAATAATAATACTTATTATAATTATTGTTGTTGTTGTTATTATTATCATTATTATTAACTACATGCAACTGGGAATTAAGACATACAGATACTGCGGTAGGGAGTCTTTCCCTGCCCTACCAGAAAGTTAGAGGGGCATTGAAGGAGGACATAAAAGAGAAAAGATTGGGGGAGGGGCTTTACAGTGGGATCACTGTTTTGGATTTGGATGAAGGGGGGAATAGGGGAGAAAATTTGTAACTCAAAATCTTGTGGAAATGAATAATGTAAACAAGAAAATAAAATTTAAAAAAAATTTTAAAAGGATGAGTGCCAATAAAGTGTCTGAATATATTCATTACATAAATGCCTGTATATGCTATAGTGAGAGTAGAGATATGGTTAACTGTTATTTTGTGCCAAGGGTAAGGGTGGTTTGCATTTATAGAAAATAGATTTCAAGGGAAAATTCACCAGATTCTTTCAACAATAAAATTCTCTGTTGCCTGTGCTGACAGAGACCAATCCTTGCCTTATCCCCTCCAAATAAGAGAGAAGGCTCCTCTAATTTGATAGTAGGCAAGAAGCAAGGGAGATAAACACATGCTATTCTGTTAACATGACATTATTTGAGACTGTGTAAGTGGGAGATAGCTGTTCTTAGGCATTTGGTCAGAAGCTAGACCTAAAAAAGTAATCAGTGAGAGGAGGTTAAGGTAAAGTTCATTGTCACACCTTTCACCCTCTTTTTCTCCTGTGCAACTATTAGCCTTTAAAAATGTGTACTCAAATGAGTTATAATAACTAAAGAGATACAGAAAAAGAAATTGAATACATGAATTTCTATTAATCATATTCCTTTGCCTTTTAATGGTGTGGAATTTTGTATGGATGATCAAAAATATGCCAGTGGAGGTCAAGGCATCATATGATCCATTAAAAGCTCAGAATGCTATTAATTATGGATCTGGCAAAAGACTATGTGTCTTTAAATGTCAGTCTTCCTACATTCAGAGAAGGTCAATACTGGGTGAAGTATAGGGTGAGGAATTATCTTGATGAATTTACTGTCATTCATCATCCTTTGGTAGAATAATTTCCATGCTGAGAAGGAAAAATCACAGGTTCTCCACAAGAAGGTAAACTGTGAGAGTAGAGATTATATAATTTTTGTCTTTGATTCCTCAGCATCTATCATAATGTTTGGCATATAGTTGGTGTTTAATAAATGCTTGCTTCTTGATTTATATTGACATACATGAGTATTAATTTGAATTTTCTAAGAGATTCTCTCACTTTGAAGTCTTAGATCTTTAGTATAGGTATACCACACTGAGGATAAGACACTCAAAAAATAGCAGAAGTTAGTCTTGCAAAACAACAGTAATGAAGGAAGCAAAGGAGAGATTTTGGTTCGTATGAGGAAAATTTCCTAATAATCTGAGCTTTCAAAAAGTGACATATATTGCTTTAAATCTACTGATTTGGAGGTGGCTAGTTGGGGCAGTGAATAGAGCACCAGCCCTGGAGTCAGGAGGACCTGAGTTGAAATCCAGCCTCAGACACTTAACACAAAAATTAGCTGTGTGACCTTGGGCAAGTCACTTAACCCCAACTGCCCTCCAAAAAGAAAAAAGAAAAAAAATTTTTTTAATTGACTGATTTCTTCATTACCACAGGACTTTAAGTGTAGGCAAAAATAACCAATAGTATAACATAAATATAGAGGTGATTTGTTTTAAGGTATGATTCAGAATTGGTGACCACTGGGATTTTATCCAAATCTGAGAATTTGTGGGTTTTATAATTAATGGTGGCTGGGAATCTTTTGATCAATTCTATAATCTCATGAGGGGAATCAACAAAATAGCAATGAAAATCTAAAATCTACATTCACTTCAATATTTATTATGGCAAGATATATTGAATGACTATGGCTCATATTTATTCCCTGAAATTTTATTAGTGTAATTGTTAAAATGTTCACCAAGGTAGCATATAATCATAATAATGAAATAGACACCAGAGCAGTGTCAGGAAAAGTTATTTGAACATTATTTCAAGGCAAGTTATCTTATATGATAAGTTCATTTTTTTAATTGATAGAGCATTGACACAACATGAAAGACATAAGAATATGTGCAGAGCAATTGAAACTGGTTGTGTGACCTTTGTCATATGACTTGAACTTTGAGTGGTCTTGACAGCAGAGAATGAACTTCCCTTTACTGGTACAGGAATATCCTTCTTTCAATAAAATCACAAATTTAGTCCCTGTTCTTACCCCTATCAACTCCCCAACATGATGTCCCTGAGCACTGTAGTAGTTGACTTGATCTACTCTTCTATCCTTCTTTTCCTTCTTTCACTCTGTGCTCTAACCCTTTCAAGAGTCATCTATAATTTTCCTATTCAGAACGTTTAAGTTGATTAACAGATCAACAATTTCACACTTTCATAAAAAGTATTCACTGCCCAGAATACCCCAAACCAATATTATCAGGCACTCCTGACATGCTGCTGGGTAGGTGGTGGTGGTTAGGATTTGATCCTTTCCACAATTATATTGAATGACATAAATGCAAACCTCTCTACTTTATCACTCCAGAATTTTCCCCTTACACATCAGTGTATTTGTCTGATGACAAATGGATTTCTTTGGCAAACAGGTGTTTGTTTTTATTCTAGTACATTTGATGAGAAACAGGTGAAGTTTCTGAATACCAGAAAAGATACAACTAAAAAACAGAAACATATGTAAGGGAACAATCTTCAATATGATTCATCTTAAGCTGATTTCCCATTGACACTTCATATCTTTGACAAGCTGGGGCAGCAAGTGAAATGCCTTAGTCAGCACATTTCTCTCTGGAGCATCTCTTTAATAGCGTATTTTTGGGGTTTGTTTGTTTGTTTGTTTGTTTCCTTTTCTATTGACTCTTTGGGGCATTTTGGCACTTGTAACTGGAGACTTCCTTGTTTAAATTATTTTTTATTAGAACAAAATGATGCAATATGCTTGTGATTGCTTATATGCTACAAGATGTTCCTATTCAATATAATTGAACCCATATTTTCTTCTGTCTCTTGAATAAGAGTGAGATTTTGTTTTATTCCAAAACTTTAAATTCCTCTGGATTGCTGCACATGCTGATTTTTTTTGTTTTTTTTTTTTTTTTGCTTTTTGGAGGGCAGTTGGAGTTAAGTGACTTGCCCAAGGTCACACGGCTAGTTTTTTGTGTTAAGTGTCTGAGGCCAGATTTGAACTCAGGTACTCCTGACTCCAGGGCCGGTGCTCTATTCACTGCACCACCTAGCTGCCCCTTGCTGCACATGCTGATAACATTTTCACTGATGCTTCCTGGTATTATTTCCTGAGAAGAAATCTCAATTCCATGCCCTGAGTACACTCTATCTCTGTTAGTGCCTGGGTCAGGGTTTCATCTCTCGTGTCTCTTCTACACTATCCCTATTCAGTGGTGAAGAGAAGCAAAGGATTTAAGGTTAGTAAGTGTTTTTCTTCCTCCCAAATTCCTCTTCTTTATGTTAGGCATTCCAGTCCCTCATTAAGGTTCTAGTGGTGTTTAAAAGAAGGACAGAGCTTCCCAATTGAGACACCTCTCTAGTGCAAAAAGCTCTCTATGTGCAGCTGAATGAATTCACCTCATCGTATTGGGAAGTCTGAGGAGAAAATGTCCATTAAAACTTGCAGGGTGACAGCCTAACCTAGTCAAGGTTAAAGAAAATTGACTGACAGTTGTTCTTGTTTTTTGTTTGTTTATTTGTTTGTTTGTTTGTTTGTTTTTGCTACTGGTGGCATGACTCTGAGCTGTTTCTTTCCTTGGGTCTATTTCTTCAACCTCTATTCCAGCTACACTAGTCTCATTCCATTTTTGACTGTAAAGAGATAGTATCTATCCAAGGACCCAAATCCTCATAGTGCATAGGGTGGAGGTAACTCCATTCACTGGAGGAAATTGTCTTTGGGATTTCACCTTCAGAAAATTGTGATTGAGGGGTGGCTAGGTGGTGCAGTGAATAGACCACTTGCCCTGGAGTCAGGAGGACCTGAGTTCAAATCCAGCATGAGACACTTAACACTTACTAGCCATATAACCTTGGGCAGGTCAACCCCAATTGCCCAGCCTTCCCCCCTCCAAAGAGTAAAAAAAAAGTAAACTTGTAAATGAGCTCCATAAAACGGTAATGTCACCCAGCTGAGAATCAGATTTGTTTCCAGGGCGTATACTAAAACACAAGGACATATTATTAGGCAGGTTGACCAACAAAATTGGAATAGGGGAACTTAAAGAAAAATGATAGCCACATTTAGATTCTACCAATATTTTTTTGTCTGATCAAGGAGATTACAGTGCAGAGATGTCAGTTCAGCCTAGATTGTGGGCACAACACTGAGAAAGGCAAGCAAAACCTATATCAAAGCTTCTGCTTGAAGATAATGTACAGTGATTTAAACACTTGCCACCTATTATGCTGAATAGTTAGCACTCTTAAGACTGACATTAATGCTTCTCTAGAGCGTTTCCTGATTCCTTCTTCCACTATCACTTTGGAAGAAGAGGACTTAATTAGGCACCAAGACTAGTGTTGGTCCAGTTCTAAGGTGAAGGTGGCAGCCAATGCCAAACAAAAATTAGCATTGAGTTTTTTGTATTTGATCAAATTATTTGCCATTACTTTTCCATTCTATTCACAAAATAACTTTTATTTTGAATGCATTTCTCATTTAGTTTAATCTGGCAAAAGAGATATATCAGTCAATACTAAGATATGTAAGGTTTGGTGCTAAAAAGAAAAAAAAATCCTATTAATTTCAGTAACAATAGACTATAAGACTTTGTTCATTCTACTTCCCTGGTCTGAATTTCTTCTTTATTAATTTTTGTACCCATCAAAGTACTACTTATCTTTGAAAGCCTGTGATAGCACTCTTAAACTGAAGAAGAGGAGATTTTAATTTTGGTTTATTGGCTTTCTTTCCATCCCAAGTAGGTGCCTACTCATTAATATTGAAAAAGCGTGAAGGAGCAAAGGGTACAAAACTAATTTTTAAAAACATTGGGGGTGGAGTAAAGATGGCGGTTTAGAAGCAGGAGAACTCCATGGGTTCCACCATAACCACCACAAATACCTATAAGATATTACTGTAGACAAATTTTAGAGCTCCAGAAGTCACAAAATGACTCCTGCTGAAGTCAGCATGGCAGACAGACAGAAAGTGTTTATTACAGCACACTGGAAGCAGAGCCCAGCCCCATGTGGTTTTAGCCCCAGACTGCCCAGTAGAAACCCTGGATAGAGCTTTTAGGAGAGTGGATCACTGGTAGTTCTGGCAGTTTCCAGAATTACCAACCCATAAGAGCCAAGGACAAAGGGGAAAGGTCAGTGGAACTTGGCTAAATTTTTGGGAAAGGGTCCAGACAAATGCCTCCAGAGCTATAAGCAGTCTGAAGTGGTGGAGTTTCCTTCCTTATCTCTTTTAATTATATCTATTTTAGCTTTTGCTTTATCTGAGATAAGAATTTCAACCCTCACTTTTTTTTTACTTTTGCCAAGGCATAATATATTCTACTCCATCCTTTTACCTTTACCCTGTGCATCTCCCCTTGCTTCAGATGTGTTTCTTGTAGACAACATATTGTCGGATTGTGGGTTTTAATCCATTCGGCTATCTGCCTCTGTTTTATGCCAGAACTACAGTCAGGATTACACAGGATCTGGCAGCTGCTACATTAAAAGATCAGAGGGAATGGAATGCCATGTTTCGTAAAGCAAAAGAGATAGGACTGCAACCAAGGATCAACTACCCAGCAAGATTGACCATATTCTTTAAGGCAAAGAGATGGTCACAATGAAATAAAGGACTTCCAGACTTTCCTTATGAAAAAGCCTGAGCTCAATGGAAAATTTGATCTCCACTTACAAGATGCAAGAAAGACATAAAAACGTAATCAATGAAAACAAACACTCACACACACATATACATGCACAGATGCTCACACATGCACATAACTTGGGACTCAATTAGAGCAAACTGTTTACCTTTCTTTATGAGAAGCAGATACCTGTCAATACTGAAATTTGTATAAATATTGTGACACTTGAGGGGGATGTACACAGAAAGAGGGTGTGAGTAGAAATGAACTAACCTGAAGATTTAAAAAAACGTGTTTATGGGAAGAAAGGGGAGAGGAGGAAAGGTAGAGGTAGAAGATGGTAGATTGTACCACAGGATGAGGCATAAAAACCATACCGAAGTGGAGGGGGGAGATGGAGGGGGAAGAGTGTCATATGATTGTTACTCTCATTGCTTCTGATTTAAAGAGGGATCAATACAAATGGCTAAGTTTAGATTC
>CM053595.1:255329961-255355960 GCA_028646575.1 Pseudocheirus occidentalis | reverse complement strand
CCAGCAAAAAAGATAGAAAGAGGTGAAATTATACCTGCCCTGGTCCTTCTGGCCTTGCCATAGTCATCCTTAATTACTACAAGGGAAATTGTTCTTTTGCTATACTTTTTGTGCCTGTTTTGGTCTTTGTTTGCTTAACCTCTTTGCCAGCTTTGTCTCCTCCAGAGTTTAAGCCCCAAGTTCTCCAGCCCAATGGACCTGGCATTAGGTGTGTTCCAGAGTCTCACCCCTTGGATGTGAAGTCTGACCCCCTTGAACAGGACTCAGAGAGGCAGGGATAGCTCTATACCCCTTGCCATCAGGAAGCAATTTCTGAAGCTGAGACCTTCACCCTTTACTCCCAAGGAACTTGGGTCATATTTGTTTGAGGAGAGAATGATGAGGTGTAGATATTAGCACCCCACTTGAGTTCTCCTTGAATCTTTGAAGTAAAGGCTCTGGGAAACCCCTTGAAGTCTGACTGAAGCTTTCCACTTGATGAGACATTTGTCCTTGTCCTCCATTTTTCAGAAGCTGCACATATATCCATTTTCTCCAACATAAACAAACAGGACCAAGACCCTGAGGTCAGGCTGAGTATCTAGCTGTCTGACCTAAGGGGACCTGAGAGGTCAGCCTCATAAAAACAAACACAAAAAAACCCACAAAAAAGCATGCAAAACCCCCCACATCTCCAAGATACTTGGAGAACAAGAAGGCAATGCAATAGGGAAAGACAGAGGCTTACATACCTTCCAGTCCCAGCTGGAGAAAAGCTTGAGATTAGCAGTGTTTCCCAGTCAGGGAATTGTGAAAATGAAGACATTTACCCAAAGAGGATTATGGTTTTCTTTGACCCCAAAATACCAGGTCCTGCCAAAAGAATCTGATTCAAGTCTTCTCAGACAAAGAAAAATAAAGTATATTGAAAGTTCATTAAAAGTTCACCATATGGGATAGACTCTCAAAGAGCCAGTCTATGCTAGATCATTCTATGGCACTTTAACAGAGCAAGTCTGTGCTAGGGCATTCTGTGGTGCTCTCACACCACGTGGAGGGAAGATGGGATTCTTATATACAGAGGCATATAGGGGTGGTCTAGAGAAAGAGTTTGGAGAGGTTCTTCAGGAGGAGTCAATGAAATCAGACTCCAGTAACGAATTTGTGGGGGGTCTTCAGGAGGAGTTAATGAGGTCAATGCAAGAGTGGATTGATATTTTAATAGGCTCCAGGATGGGAAGCAGGTGGACAATGGAGGATCAGGCTAGTTACAGAGGTTTGGGTCCAGCCACAATGAAATACTTATGGCCTCTGCAAATGCCTCATCGAGGTGGAAGATTCAATGAGATTTCAAGGGGTTTCCCAGAGCCTGTACCTCAAAGATTCAAGGAGAGCTCAAGGGGGAGGGAGGTTCCAGACCCTACACTTCATGAGCAGTATGGTTTTCTTTCCTTAAAATCAAATTAATCAATGGTTTATTTATTTTATTGTTTTTTAGTGAAAGTCTTAGTTTTAGTTATTAGTTCAATGGGGATCTTATTTTTTATTTAGTCTCTCCTTTGATTTTTCAGGATTACAACTTGGTCTTTAATTGGGAATTCTTTTATTTTGATGTTTTTTCTAGTTGTTTTTTTTAATTTCTTGTACTCTTCATTAATCTACTCTTTATTTTATTAGATACATAAATTCCCCCTAAGTACTACTATGTCTGAATCTTTTATATTTTCATCTGATGTCTTATTGTTGTCAGTTTCTACATTGAAAGTATAGATTATTTCTATTTGTTCTTTGACATGCTAATTCTTTAGGATTGGCATATTCAATTTCCAATTGATTTCAATATATCTTTACAGATTCATTTGTTGAATTTAAACTTTTTGCATTATAATGTAAAAGTGATTAATTTCACATTTCTGCTTTCCTGCATTTTTTGGTGAGAATTTTATGCCCTATATAGGGCCAATTTTTGTGTAGGCATCATGTCTCACTTTATATTCCCATTCTGTTTTATCTATCTTTCATATCTAATTTTTCTAAAATTCTATTCATCTCCTTAACTTCTTTGGGGTTTTTATTTTTGTTTGATTTATTTAGTTCTGAGATGATGTAAAGTCAATCACAAATAGCTCTCCTGAGGACTGCTGCCATGAATAACTTTAATGTTCTACTTCACATGGTATAGTGAACTCTCTATTGACCTATAAACTAAAGCAAAGCATTTGCAACAATATAATATAACAACTTATTGCTAAGGTGACCACATAGTCTTAAACAAACCCTATCATTCAGTAAGTCACAGTCTCCTCAATCAATATAAACTGTCCATCTAAAGTCTTCTTTCATCTTGATTGGAGGTTGGTTTGCAACCATCCTTAAGCCAATCACCCTCAAGGGGTAATCATCCTTAGGCTGATCATCCTTATGGGGTAGTGGAAAGTAAAAAGGTCATCCACCCCTAGGTCATAGTAAGTCATAATCTCATCATTAAGTGATATGTACCCAAGTGTATGTCCTTTCTTCTCATCTCAAAGCTGACTTCCAAACTCCATGGCTCCTCTTCCAAGTTCCCAGTTCTTGCCTGGATTCACCTGCCTGTAGCCTGGATTCACAGGTAGGCAGCTCTCTGATCACAGCTCACAGTGACTAGTCCGTTCCAAGTCCTTTGAAGTTTCTGTTTCTGGGAACAGAAAGCTTAACAAAGCTGAATAGAGCCACAAAAACATTAAGCTTAGCAGAATTACAACAGTATTCACACATATTATCAGCACTATCATCTCAATTCACTTTCTGCCTGATAAAGTAACACAAATAGACAAAGGTTCTGTCTCAGAATTCAAACACAAATCAGCAGTGAGGTCCCAGGATTCTACAAAGAGCAGTAAATGTCCAACTTCAGGACATCTGTAAATAGCAGTAAAGTCCACTTCTAGGACTTCTATCTAAAAACAATAAATAGGGATTTTGTCTGATAGACCAACAGAATGCTATAAAGTGCCAAAATCATAAGCATTCTTACTCTCAGTTCTGCTTGATCCCAACTTGTGATTGAGGTTTTACCTGTTCTGCTCCTTCCTGTTTCTCTCTTCCTGTTGAATCCTTCCTTTTCCACTCTTTTGGCAAGTTCCTCTTGTGAGCTCCGTGTGATAGCCTTAGGTTGCTTAAGGACAGGGAAGATCTCAAAACTCCCTTAGGCCTATTTAGGGCAGCACAATGTATAGTTTTTCCACAAAGACTTGATATAATCACCATCAAGGCTCAAATGCACTTGAATAGCTGAAACAAGGAGCTAAGTACTACTCTGATTGACATTATAATAAGTGAAACAGGGAGCAAAGTACCACCTTGCTTGCCATTACAGATGGTAGAGTTTAGATCTTTCACTAATCTAGAGGGGGGTTTGTTTGTTTGTTTGTTTTGTTTTTGCTTTTTGGAAGACAGTTGGCATTAAGTGACTTGCCCAAAGTCACAGGGCTAGTTAGTGTGTCAAGTGTCTGAGGCCATATTTAAACTCAGGTCCTCCTGACTCCAGGGCAGGTGCTCTACTTACTGTACCACTTAGCCATCCCCACTAATCTAGTTTTACAGTTTCCTTAAGTAACTCATTTAAGTCCTCCTTTAAAAGTTTGGATGCTATACCATTAGATGTATAAAAGTTTAGTAGTGATATTACTTAATTGCCTATGGTAACTTTTAGCAATATGTAGGTTCCTTCCTTATTTCTTTTAATTAGATCTATTTTTATCTTTTGCGTTGTCTGAGACCATAATTGTTTCCATTGCTTTATTTTACTTCAGCCAAGGCATAATAGATTTTGTTCCAGCCCCTTACTTTTACTCTGTGTCTCTGCTTCAAGTATTTTTTTTCAAAACAAACATATTGAGATGCTAGTTTTTTAATCTACTGTACTATCCACTTCTATTTTATGTGAGACTTCATTCCATTCACAGTTGTGATTACTAATTGTGAATTTCCTTCCATCCTATTTTCCCTGTTTGACCTCTGCTCTCCCTGACAGACACCTTTTTTGAACTTTGGGATTTTATCCTGCTTAAGAATCTCTCATACCAGGTAAAGTATTATGAGTTCCTTAAACAGAGTATTTCAGTAAGTTTTTGCTTACTTTAGTGCAGTGTTACAATGATATATAGAGTGGAACGGAATTTAGACCTGTATGATATTGATTTGAATATGGGCTCTCTCACTTATAACCTGTTTGACTTTGGGCAAGTGACTAGGTTTCTTTCCCCATCTATAAAATATGCGGCTTGGATTAATTGATCTCCCAATTCCCTTCTGCATCTAAATCTATGATCCTCTATCTGAGTAATAAAATTAAGAAAAAACATAACCTCAAAATCAGTGTTTCTATTCTTTTCCAAACTAAAACCCAATTAATTAGTAGACTCATTAACCTGAGAATTTCTTTAGTTTCTCAGGCACTAGCCCTGAACCAAGAAAAACTGAATGTTGACTTCTCAGGCTCAAGCACTAATTAAAAGAATATTAGCAAAAATCAAAGCTATCTCTATTTTTAACTTACTTCAGATTGCATCAAGGTCTGGTTGTTTCTAAACTAGCAATTAATTTAATTTCAAGTTAAATTAATTGTGACTTTTACCCTACTCTCTGCAAATTAGAGACTAAAAGTTAACCATACATGAAACCTGCATTTTCAAAGAGAGGAAATTATTGACATTTGAGTAAGAAGGCTTATGAAATTGAAAGTCCATTGACCAATGAGGAAACAAGTTTAAAATGAGTAGGTACAGGGAAGAGACTTTAACATATTTCCAAAGATAATTTCATTTCAGAACACCCTCTACCTTCACCCACCTATAAGCCTCTCAATTTATCAAACAGCAAGCATTTATCAAGGACCTATCATGTGCCAGTCACTGTGTTATGTACTAGGGAAACAAGGATATAAAATGGAAATTGAACTGGAATTCAAGGGGATTTCATTTTATTGGAGATGGGGGATAGGGAGACAACATAAGTATATACATGAAGAATTAAAGGCAGTTTAATGTAGCACAGTTAGAAAGAGAAGACACTAGGGAGCAGAACCAAGATGGCAGAAATGAAGCAGTAACTTTTCTAACCTCCTCCATGAATCCAGTCACTAAACTTAAAAAATGAATCTGAATGGATTTTAGAATAATAGAATCCACTGGGATCTGGAGCATGGCAGATTCCCAGCCCAGGAAAGTGCCCACATAGGACTTGGCAGGGGGAGTGTGGAGCACATAGGGGTGGCATCAGCATAGACCTGAGAGCAGACTACAGCAAAGTGAGAAGGAGGCCTCACCAATGGACCAACCCACCCCAAGAGGTATTTGAAGCCATCTCACCACAGGACAGGAGATCAGTTGGAGCTGGGTAAGAGAAAGCACAAGTCCTATAACAGTGACAGCAGCTTCTCCTGGGGCTATCAGCACACGGTGTGGATCTTTAAAAAATCACATACTTGATCTTCCAGAAGCCAAGATGGCTGAATTAACCCTAGCTGCTCTAATTTCCGCTCCTTGACACAGTAAACCCAGAGATAAATGTACCACCCAGAGTAAAATCCTGAAATAGTGGAAATAGCCTCAAGCTTAGGAGTCACTGTGAAAAGGTGTAACTGAGGAAGTAAAGAGTGTGAAGTGAAGGGTGGGAAGGGTCCCATCAAGTCCCATCTCTGCTGACCAGCATAAGCTTCTAAAGGCCAGAGGTTTGGAGCCAGCAAGTACTAACAACACAAGCCCAAGGGTGCCTCAGCACCACCAGGGGAATCTTCAGACACCAGCAATGCAGGCCACAGCTGCTGACCCTGCCTGAGCTGTACTCCCAGGACACAGAGGTGGAAACCTAAAGTGACCAGACCAGCCCTCCCCCAGAGTTTATTCTGTGAGCATCTGAGTAACTCAGGGGAAACACTGAGTCCTCACCTTGGCCTCAGTCTAGATACTCAGAGGCTACAGCACACAAAGTTAACAACCAAACCCCTACCTCTCAACCTGAGAAGTGTAATACATATGTACTCCATGAGCAGGTATTTACTCTAAAAATTGAGTATATAGAGAATCAAAATGGGCAAAAAGGAATCTATGAAATCTAGATCTATATGATCCTCCTATACTGAGCAAAAAAACCAAACTCAGAGGACAACATGGACCATACTCACATTGGAGACCAGAGAAAAAAATATGAATTGGTGTCAAGCCCAAAAAATATTATTGGAGGAGCTCAAGAAAGATTTAAAAAGCCAAATTAGAGAGGTAGAAGAAAAATTTAAATCTATAGTGATGAAATTAGAAAGAAGTCCCACTGAAGAAAACAAATCCTTAAAAAGTAAAATTGGTGAATGGGGTGGGAGGTTCAAAATCTGACTGGAGAAAATAACTCCCAAAAATGAAAACTGAACATATGGAAAAGGAGCTTGAAACTGAGGGAAATGATTCATTAAAAATTAGAATCAGTCAAATCAAAGCAAAGGACTCTATGATGCATCAAGACTCAGTCAAACAAAACATAAAGATTGAAAAATTAGAAGAAAGTGTAAAATATATTACTGGAAAACACCTGACCTGGAGAATAGATCCAGAAGAGATAACCTAAGCATTATTGGTCTATTGGAAAGCCATGATGAAAAAAGCAGCCTGGACAAAATACTCCAAGAGATTGTCAAAGAAAACTGTCCTGAGGTTCTGGAATCAGAGGGTAAAATGGTCATCACAAGAATCTACCAGACTCCTCCTGAGATTCCAAATTGAAAACTCCAAGAAATATAGTAGCCAAATTATAGAGCTGGAAGGACAAGGAGAAATACTGCAAGTGGCCCAAAAGAAATAATTTAAATATCGTGGAACTACAGTCGGGATTACACAGGACTTAGCAGCTTCTACATTAAAAGTTTGGAGGGATTGTAATTTGATATTTCATAAGACAAAAGAGCTAGGACTCTAACCAAGGATCAACTGTGCAGCAAAACTGAGCATTATCTTTCAGGCAAGGAGATGGTCTTTTAATGAAATAAAGACTTCCAGACTCTCCTGATGAAAAAGCCAGAGCTCAATGGAAAATTTGGTCTCCAATTACAAGACTCAAGAAAGACATAAAAGATAAATAAGGAACACACACACACACACAACATGGAATTCAATAAGAGTAAATTATTTGTATCCCTTTATGAAAAGCTGATACCTGTCAATACAGAAATTTATATGATTATTCCACCCTTTAATTGGAAACTAAATAAATTTACCCTAAAGAATTAGTGGGTCAAACAAGAAATTACAGAAACAATCAGTAACTTCATTCAAGAGAATGACAATAATGAGACAACATACCAAAACTTGTGGGATGCATCAAAGGCAGGTCTTAGGGGAAATTTTATATCCATGAGTGTGTACATGAATAAATTAGAGAAAATGGAGTTCAGTGAATTGGGCATGCAATTGAAAAAGCTAGAAACTGAACAAATTTGAAATCCCCAATTAAATACTAAGTTAGAAATAATGAAAACCAAAGGAGAAATTTTAAAAATTGAAATTAAGAAAACTATTGAATTAAGAAATAAAACTAAAAGCTGGTATTATGAAAAAAACAATAAAATTGACAGTCCCTTAGTCAATATGATAAAAAAGTAAGAAGAAAACCAAACTGTGAGTATCAAAAATGAAAAGGGTGAATCTACCTACAAAGCAGAGGAAATTGATACAATAATTAGGAATTATTTTGTCAAATTGCATGCACATAAATTTTATAATCTTAGTGAAATGGATGAATATTTACAAAAATATAAATTGCCCAGACGAATTGAAGAGGAAGTAAATTACTTAAATAACCCAATCTCAGAAAAAGAAATTGAACAAGCCATCAATGAACTCCTAGGAAAAATCTCCAGGGCCAGAGGAATTTACTAGAGAATTCCACAAAATGTTTAAAGAACAATTGATTCCAATAGTCTACAAATTATTTGGGAAAATTAGTGAAGAAGGAGTTCTACCAGTTTTTTTTCCCCTTGACCCATGGTTTATTGAACTCATGTTTATTTGAGGCTGGCTTATCACTAGGGGGAGGGGGTAGTACACAGAGAACAGGGAGGAGGTAGTAGATCTCAAGCTGAAGGATAGGTGGTAACAGGGAATTGGGGAAGCTGGTCCCCTATAAGCACCTTGAGTTCCACTCCTTTCTCAGTAATTGTTGCCAACCGGATTACTTCACCACTTGAGCCATCTTGCTCCATGACCAAAGCAAGAGCATTGGCAGTGAACTGAAGACACTGATTTTCATTCATCCTCTCTTGATATGAGGGATCAACATAGCCATAGATGTAGGAGCTACCTGAACCCCCAATGGAAAAAGGCTGCCAAACCATCATACCTCCCATGGGTACTGAGTATACCTGCACTCCCTCATAGAGATCCTGGCCAGTGACAATGATCCCAGCCATGACATCCTCTTGGTAATGAAAACACATCACTTTGAAGAGGTTAGCAGCTGTGTAGACCAGGAGAGGTTCATTCAGTTCAAAGCTGAGCTGACACGGGAGTGCATTGGCCACAGCCTGAGTGTCAGCCACTGAATTGGAGTGGTAGCAGAAGATCTGGTCATGGAAAGGAGTCAAATTGTCTGTAACTCAGTTGGCAATGTAGGACCCAGTGGTTGTCCTGGAGTTGGCTCCAAACACCACACTCCCATAAAACTGCAGAGCCATGATAGTTAGGCCAGTGGAGATGCCCTGATTCCCCCAGTCCAGCGTGAGGCCCATGGGCCCATAGACTGGTCCTGAGGACGCTGCTCGAGGTGCTACTAAAGCCGAAGCCATTGTTCCTTGTTTTTGTGGGTGTGGGCCTAGCATTGCTGGAAAGCAACTGTTGTAAAGTCCCAAATTCTTTTTATGACACAAATATGGTACTACCTAAATCTGGAAAGAGATAAAATGGAGAAAGAAAATAATAGAACAATTTCCCTCATGAATATAGATGCAAAAATTTTAAATAAAATATTAGCAAAAAACACTACAGCAACTTATCACAAGAATAATACACTTTGATCAGGAAGGATTTATTCCAGGAATGCAACGATTGTTTACTATTAGGAAAACCATCAGTATAATTGATCATATCAAGAAGAAAACTAGCAGAAACTACATGATTGTCTCAATAGATGCAGAAAAGGCATTTGACAAAATACAACATCCATTCCTATTAAAAACACTCAAAAGTATAGGAATAAATGGAGTCTTCTTTAAACTAATAAGTAGCATACATCTAAAACCATAAGCAAGCATTATCTGTAATGAGCATAGGATAGAAGCACTTCCAATAAGATTAGGAGTGAAACAAGGATGTCCACTATTACCCCTCTTATTCAATCCGGTACTAGAAATGTTAGCAGAAGCAATTAGAGAAGAAAAAGAAATCAAAAGAATAAAATTAAGCAAGGAAGAGTCTAAACTATCACTCTTTTCAGATGATATGATGATATATTAGAAAATCTTAGATAATCAAGTAAAAAAAACTACTTGAGATAATAAGTAAATTTGGCAAAGTTGCAGGATATAAAGGAAACCCACATAAACCCTTAGCATTCCTATATATTTCTAACAAAATCCAGCAGAAAGATATAGTAAGATAAATCCCATTTAAAGTTATTGTAGACATTATAGAATATATGGAAATCTACCTGCCAAAACAAACCCAGGACCTACATGAATCCAACTACAAAACAATTTTCACACAAATAAATTCAGATCTAACTAATTGAAAATGCATCAAACGTCTGTGTCTGGGTCAAACTAATATAAAAATGACAATTTTACCTAAATTAAATTACATATTTAGTGATATACCAATCATTCTACCAAAAAATTATTTTACAGAGCAAGAAAAAAATAGTAACAAAATACATTTGGAAAAACAAAATGTCATGAATAGCAATGGAATTAATGAAAAGGAATGCTAGGGAATGTGGCCCAGCCATACAAGATTTTAATCTGTATTATAAAGCAGTAGTCATAAAAACTACTTGGGACTGCCTGAGGAATAGTGTAATGGATCAATGGAATAGATTGGGTACATGAGACTGAGCAGTCAATGACTACAGTAATCTACTGTTTGATAAACCCAAAGACCCTAGTTTGGGTGGGTAGTAACTCACTATTTGACAAAATCTTCTGGGAAAACTGGAATATAGTATGGCAGAAAATGGGCATAGACCATCATCTGATGCCGTACATCCTCTACTTGCTTGCATGCTATTCTGGGGATGGGAAGAGTGGGAAGGGGAGAAAATTTGAAACTCAAGGGATTGTTGAAATGCATCTTGTAAACCAAAAGTAAACAAACAAATGAATAAAGACAAAAAATAATTTTAAAAATTAAAAAAAGAAAAAGAAAGAAAGAGAAGACACTAACAGTTGGGGAGATAATGTAAGGTTTCACATGTGTCTGAGCTGAGTCTTCAAGGAAGTTGAGGCATTCTGTAGGCCAGATATGGAAAATAAATTCCAAGCATGGAACACAGTCAGTTGAAGGGTAGAGAAATAGTAAAAGAAATATCTTCTTCAAGAAACAGAAAGACAAATTTATTAAAGTCACTCAACAGACACTATTGAGAGATTACTATGGACCAAACTTTGTTCTTTGCTCAAAAGGATCCAAAGTAATTTTTTAAAAGGATGGTCCTCATTTTCAAGAACTCATCATCTATTACTGCAGTTATGTGGTGCAGTGGATAGAGTGCCAGGCCTGGAGTCAGGGGGATCTGAGTTCAAATGTGACCTCTGACAATTACTAGCTGTGTGACTCTGGAAAAGTCACTTAACCTGGTTTCCTCTACTGTAAAATGAGTTTGAGAAGGAAATAACCAACCAGTATCATTCCCTAGAAAACCTCAAATGGCATCATAAAGAGGCAGACATGACTAAACAACTGAAGAACAACATCAAATGGGGACAAAGTATGCAAACACGTATGAACATGAAAGTAGCTGCCCACTTGGGATTTACTGGCTAAATGTCTTTGTTTCTTCCTTCCTTTCTTCCCTCCCTCTCACCCTCATTCCTTCCTTCCTTCCTTCCTTCCTTCCCTCCGTCCCTCCCACCTTCCTTCCTTCCTTTCTTCCTTCCTTCCTTCCTTCCTTCCTTCCTTCCTTCCTTCCCTCCATCCCTCCCACCCTCCCACCCTCCTTCCTTCCATCCTTCCTTCCTTCCTTCCTTCCTTCCTTCCTTCCTTTCTTTCTTTCTTTCTTTCTTTCTTTCTTTCTTTCTTCCTCTTCTTTCTTTTTTAAAAAGTGCCTATTCACTGAATAGGCATTACTGCACTCTGTGTACATAAAAAGACCTTAGTTTAAAAGGGCCAGGGTCTTTCTTTGCATTTTGGGACATCTCCAGGAATCCTGACAAATATTTGGTCACTCAATCCAGATGGCTCTGGAGGAGAAAGTGAGACTGGTGACCTTGCTGTTGACCTCCCCCACTCAAATCAAAGTCAACTGCAAGTCATGTTATCATTTCTCTAGTGCCATGGTCTTCAAAAATGAAGGACAAACACAACAACATGGGGAATAAATGTGAGGTAATCACAGAGAAAATTGAGTAGTGGGAGGTGGGGTAGGGAGAAGGACATAAAAGTAAAGGCAGAACCAGAACTCCATGCCAAGGTTTTGGATGCCTTATTCAATGATATTTATATGCCAGGTGAGAGTTACTCTTTTCTACACACTTGTCTAACAAAGAGATAAGGAAACTGGAGAAAATCACTTGCTCTTGGGAGTTAAGTGGAAATTTTCATATTATGTATCATGTCCAGAATAATTCCATGGCCTATGACAGCAATTCATACCCAGAGAGATATTTGACATTCTTGCAAGATGGATCTAACCCCAAAGTTCAATATAAAGACATTGACTTTTTTCCTGTTATATTGATTTGATTATTTACTTTTAGTTTATAAGATTCAGTGGCAGAATCCCTTGAGTTTCAAATTTTCTACCCTCTCTAACCCCCCGCCCCCATGGCTGAGTGCAATCAAATATAGGATCTGCAAATACTTTGCATTGGACATTAGTCTGGTTGTATAGAAGGGTTGGAACCAATGGAGTAAACAATGTGAAAGAAGAAACAAAACCAAACATGGAAAAGAGTGTTAGCATTTGGATTGCTTTAGACTCGATTTAAACACTGTTCTTTCTAGATCTTTCTCTGAATGTAGATATATCCTTCCATCCTGAGACTTTTATAGTTGTCATATAAGTGTATGCTGCTGAGAAGAATCCAGTTTATCAAAGCTGGTTATCTCAAATATGGTGTGTCTGTAATTGTGTAAAAATTTTTCCTGGTTCTGCTCTTCTCACTTAGCATCAGTTTGTATAAGCCTCTTCAGGTAAATGTGAAGACCATTTCCTCCCCAATTCTTATATTATAATAGTATTCCATTACATTCATATACCACAACTTATTTAGCCATTTCCCAATTGATGGGCATCTCCTTAATTTCCAGGTTTGTTTGGGGGTTTTTTGCCACCACCAAGAGAGCTGCAATAAACATTTTTGTACATATGTTTTTTTTCTCCTACTTTTATGATCTCTTTGGGATACAACCCCAGAAGTGGCATTACTGGGTCAAAGGGTATGCAATTATTTGTAGCCCTTTGGACATAGTTCCAGATTGCTCTCCAGATGGTTGAATCAGTTCACAGCTCCACTAACAATTCATTAGTGTTCCATTTTTTCCACATTCTCTCCAGCATTTGTCATTTTCCTGTTTTGTCATCTTAGCCAATCTGACTGGTGAGATGTGGTTTCTCAAAGTAGTTTTGATTTGCTTTTATTGAATCAATCGTGATTTAGAACATTTTTTCATGTGCTTATAGATATCTTTAATTTCTACCTCTGAAAATTTCCTGTTCATATCCTTTGACCATTTATCAATTGGAGAATGAATTGTATTTTTAATTCTCTGTATATTTTAGAAATGTGGTCTTTATCAGTGACACTGATTATAAAATTCTTTCCCAGTTTCCCACTTATCTCTTAATCTTGGTTACATTGGCATTGTTTGTACAGAAACTTTTCAATTTAATGTAATCAAGATTATCCATTTTGCATTTTATAATGCTCTCCAACTCTTCTTTGGTCATAAAGTCTTCCCTACTCCATAAATCTGAGAGGTAAACTATTCCTTTCTTTCTAAGGTTACTTGCAGTATGAGCTTTAATATCTAGATCATGTACCCATTTAGAATTGATTTTGGTGTATGGTGTTAAATGATAGTCTATATCCAGTTTCTCTCATGCTATATTCCAGGAATGCAAGGATGGTTCAATAATAGGAAAGCCATCAGTATAATTGACCATATCAAAAATAAATCTAGCAGAAACAATATGATTATTTCAATAGATGCAGAAAAAGCTTTTGACAATATACAACATCCATTCCTACTAAAAACACTAGATAGTATAGTAATAAATGGAGTTTTCCTTAGAATAATATGTAGCATGTATTTAAAGCCACCAACAAGTATTATATGTAATGGGGATAAACTAGACACATTTCTAATAAGATCAAGAGTGAAACAAGGATGTTTACCATGACCTCCCTCATTCAGTCTGGTACTAGAAATGTTAGCAGTAGCAATTAGAGAAGAAGAAGGAATCAAATTAGGCAAAGAAGAGACTAAGCTATCACTCTTTGCAAATGATGTGATGATATACTTTGAGAAACCTAGAGAATCAAGTAAAAAACTTCTTGAGACAATAAATAAATTTAGTAAAGTTTCAGATTATAAAATAATTACACATAAATCCTCAGTATTCCTATATATTTCTAACGAAGCCCAACAACAAGAGATGGTAAGAGAAAACCCTTTAAAGTTACTGTAGACATTATAAAATATCTGGGAATCTACCTGCCAAAACAAAACCAGTACCTATATGGACACAACTACAAAACACTTTTCACACAAATAAAATCAGATCTAACTAATTGAAAAAACATTAGTTGCTTATGGCTGGGTCAAGCTAATGTAATAAAAGAGAAAATTTTACTCAAATTGAATTACATATTTAGTGCCATACCAATAAATCTACCAAAAACTTTCTTTATAGAGATAGGAAAAATAGTGACAAAATTCATTTGGAAGAACAAAAGGTCTAGAATATCAAAAACTGCTGGGAAAATTGGAAAAAAATGACTTTTAAAACACTTCTGTCATTGCCTATTTCCCATAAAAAAATTGCAGGCAATTCCCCCTTAATAATTAGTACCCTTTCCCTCCTTGAATTGTCTTATATGCAACCTAATTATATGATTTATCCCCACAATGGAATGGAAGCTACTTGAGAGCATGGAATGTTTTTTTTCTTTGTATTCTTATCCTCCCAACATTTCCTCGTGTGCATCTATTATAGTTATTGTATTTAATAGGGATGTATTGGGTATTACTGGTTAGATTGTATTTCAAAACAGAAAGCAAGAAATTAAAAGTATCTAGATTAAAATAAAGGAGGAAGGAACGAGGTGTAGGTCACTTTGGGGTATGCATTCAAACAACGAGTTGAAGAAAACAACTTCAGGAAATCTATGCTGAAGAACATCTTGAAAGAAGAGAAGTAATTGTTTGAAAATTAACTATTTTTTGTTGCAATAACAACAGTGAAGGATTCATTTTAGGAACAGATATATGGCTCACAGAGGAGGAATAATGGGATAAAGAAGCATGCTGCTGGAACAGGTGATCTAATAATTAGATTGCAGTAATATAGTTTATCCCTAGTTTTAATAGAAATTATCTTGGAATTTATTAAAGAAACAAAACAGAAAAGCAGGGGAAATGATTGAGTGCCTGAGTTCTAATGTAATCAGGATGACAAAAAAGAATTGCGTTGTCATAACATTCTTGTAAGCAAAAGTAAAGCAACTCCTCTTGGAAAATCATGATTTGACTGGAAGAAATGGGCTGATCCATGCAAATGCTAGAGAAGTTAACCTTGGCAACAATTGCTGAACCATTAAGCAATACCATTTATTTTCATATTGAGCCGTGCCACTGAGGAGGTTATATACTGACTTCCCAATCTCCTCTAAAAAGGCTGATAGTACTATGTTGACTGAAAAGTAGAAATTCAACATTAACAAATATTCCCTAGCATATTAAGAACATTTGGTATGCTTCACCCACCAACTCTCATAGAATGTAAACTTCTTCCTAAGGTCAGGAATATTTAATTTTATACTCTCCTAGCACAGTGTTCTGGTACATTTTAGTCACATAACAAATGTTTGTGGGTTGATGGATAAAATTAAGGTTACAGATTTTATACTGGGGGCAGAGGGGGAAAGAAATACTGTACATCAGAACATTATATAATTGTATGTAATTGTATTATAAAGATATTAAATATGTATGTATGTATATATTATAGTGTATATAAAAGTATATATGTATTATTGTATATGCACACATATAGATATAGACAGACCTAGGCATAGATATAAATATAGATATAGATAGTACAATATAGCCTAATTTCTTCATTTTACAGATGAGGAAGGCTATAGTTAGAAAGACCAAAACACTTTCCCAGGGTAACAGAGGTAGTAAAATGTTAACCTAAGACTTGACCTCAGGTCCTCTGACTTCAAATCCAGCCCCCTTTCCATTGCTTCTTTGTCAGCATTTCATGACATGAAGGGCCCAAATTTACATATGAAGCTTTTGTCAGTTTTCTTTACTCATATTCCCCATTAAGACATGTGATGTATTTCTACAATATTTAAAAGCATTCCTTACTTGAATCCCACAGTTGACAATACAGTGAGATCCTGATTAGTTCCAATAGAGTATCCCAAGAATTAGTTAAGTGTATCAGAATTCATATTATTACAAGTCATAATTGTTTAGAATATGGTCATTCATTCTAGATCAATGGAAATACACAGTTCTAATTTGAATGTAACCACTTCAAGGGACTCATTATTCACACTAATCCTGACCTAACTGTACTAGAGAACAAGGTTTGATCACAATAAAGAGAATTTTTTAAATCTCTGAATGTGAAGAAATTGGTTCCAATATGAAAACTCCTTTGGCAGATTGACTATTCCCAGTTTCTGGTCTCAATCATGCTCCCTGTTGATTTAAGGTGTGAGGAGGCCTGGATCTCGAACGTCCTCCCAATTTTGTGTTTTCTTTCCACTTCTGATGTCCTCTCCAGTTCTACTTGTGATTTGACTACTCTTTCTCTTTCCAGGGCCCAACTTTTGTTTGTTTGTAATCTCTACCCACACATCATCATACATTCTTTCAAGCCAATATGATTTATTCTCCTCATTCATTTAAACTTAAAAAGACTAGGGGCAGGAAGAAAATCTCACCACACATTTATTACATGTCAAAACTTCTTTCTGTCATTGTTTTTTAAACCATCCTGCCCAGAGAAACCTTGTCTTTTGATGTGCCTTACTTCACTTGAGATGAAATCTTTCACACTAAGTCATCCATGTTTTCTTGGTCAGTGGAACAAATACTATATTCTTATGCAACATAATTTTCTTTTCAACCAGTTCTGTTATATTTCATCCCTCTCAAGGTTATCAACCCCTCACCAAAATCTCTTTTCTCTAATATTAAAGCAAACCCCCAGTGGCTGTGTTTCTTTCATTTTAGAGGCCTAGAAATTAGCAACCCATTTCCATGTACCCATTTGACATCACATTATAGTTTACAAACTGATACTTCAAAATTATAGCAAGAATTAGCATTTAAATATTTTATTCAATATCTTGTATGAATGATCACTATAAAATCACAACTCTCCCTAGAGAGGTGAGGGGTAGCGATTAGCCTCAGAATTTACCTCAGTGCCTATGTAATATAAGAAATGAGTTCATGCAGAAAGATAACATTGGTTCCAGTTTCTGTTGGACTAGAGTCCCTAGTTCCCTAAGGCTTCAATGCTAGACTGTTCGCAATATTCATTTTCACTCTTGGATCCTTGGTTGCTTGTGGCTAAAGCTCCCTTGTCAAACGAGAGACTTTTCTCCTTGAACATAAAATGGAAAAGAACAAAAGAAAGAGTCAGAGACCCAAACTGTTACTCAGAGACATATGATCTTAGGGTGGTGAGACGTTCTAGGGCCTGGACCCCTTATGGTTTCCCCAACTGTGTATGAGACATTCTCTTATTCCCTCAGATGCAAATACTGCAAAAGCCAATTCTGGTGCTGAAATGGGCTGTTTTAAAGTCATCTCTTCTGGTTACCCAGCTCATGGAAAATGACTGTTTCCAATTATGTGGTTAGCCTATATAGAATGGCCATGCATGTTCTAGCCCTCCAGTCTCTCTCAAGGAGTTTCCTACCATCATCCATGTGGATACTGGCATCTAACAGTGTTTAAGCCTGCACCAAACCACCATTGAACTTTTAATAACCAACTTCTGAGAAACATTTAATTTTTCTCGCATTGTAATATAAAGGGAAATCTATTTATTGCCTCAGATTCACAGACTAAAAAAAATCACCTTTCTCCAACTCACTGGCCAAAAGGAATTTTCATAATGCCTAACAGTCTTGAGGATTCTTGCCTGTATCTTCTCATTTCTCTGTTGGTTACCCTCTGTGGTCATCTCTGCCTCAGGCTAATAGTGTACTACAAAGCCTTCTCACCTATCTTGGTCATGGTGGATAAATTTTACATGTGATTCTCACTTAACTGAAATTTTCAGTTTTGTCTCAGAAGTCTGAATGACAAGATCAGAGGTTGAAATACATATGTGAAATGAACATTCTAACTTATAGATTGCACCTCCCTTATTCCATTCTGTAATATTTCATCATTTCATGTGAGATCTTGCTGTGACCCTGGATGAGGAAACCAAAAAAAAACCACTTCCATCTGCCAGAACCATCAGAAATTTCTCTACCAGCCTGTGTCTCTCCATGAATCATCTTCTAGAGCCCAGAGGAAATCAATTCAAGGAAATAAACAGAAAAAACCTGGGGCACAGGCTGCAATAATCTTTTACACTCAAAATTTCAAAACGTTTATGAAGCCTATTGTCAAGGTTTGCACTCAGCTAAATTATTTTTTTTTAATTCAGACAGTCCATTTCCTTTACTACTTATTCTGTTCTACATCCATACCTGTCACCATAGTCTGTTTGAAATCAGGTTAAACTTGATCATGAGTGGACCAAGTTCAAAGAATAAACAATACCAGAGGAAAAGTGCACAGAAGCCTGACAGCCTGTAGAGGAGACCAGAGATTTAGCGTTACAATTCTAAGTTCAGTTAATTTTCCACAAGGAAATATTTTTTAGACTCTCTGATTCCATATGCTGCCAATGGACACACTTTGTAAGAAGTTTGTTTTATAGCAAGGTCATAACATAGAAAAAAATGTGACTTGCCTGAATATCTCCTTTGGTCTCACTCTAACTTGTGGTCAGGAAATAAACATTAATTATGCACCTACTATGTTTGGCACTATACTTTGCACTGGGATACAAGAGGCAAAGACAGTCCCTGCCTTCAAGGAATTCATTAGTATTCTTATCTGCTTACATGGCACCTTCCTTTGAACAAAGTAGAAGCTTTTTGATACCAGAATCTGGATCATTACTCAATTCATATCTGCAAAGTTGACATGGCATATTAAACATTTTTATTTGGTCTGGACTTATGACTTCACTGATGGAGTGAACTAATGCAAATTGACAAATCAACTTGTAGGCACCTGAACATGAGAGAAAGTGGCCTTTATGTAGGCAATGAAAGGGGAATTAACTTGCTTATGATCACATACCTTCTATGTATCAAAGGGAGAACTTGAATCCTTGTCTTCTTGTCTTCCTGAATTCTTGCATATCATATGGCAGATCTTTTATAAATTTTTATTAAATTTAATTGAATGGAGAGGTTCCAAGAAATGGAATGTAAAAACCTTAGTCTTGAAGAAACCATAGAATAGACAGGACATGAAGATTAGGGACTCATAGTACAGCTTTAGGCAATGGGGTGATAATTGAAAAGATGCACAGAGATACACAGAATAAGACAGCAATTGCTACATTGGAATAAGACTAGATGGTCAGAGCAAGAATAATAGCAAGAATGAATTGTTAACTACAAGCCAGAACTCTATCCACTGCACTACCTAGCTGCATCTCCTTTTCTGTGTATTACTCTGTTTAATGCACATCTATGCTTTTAAGTATGTTTTCTCCAGACATAGACACCATTTTCTTTCCCCCAATTGGCCATAATACAAAAATGAAGCTTGATTTTAGTATTGCTAGTGTTATTATTTTTATTAGATGTTTCAAGACAGGAAACAGAAACTTACTCAATTATTGTTAAAGTAAATAAATCAAATGCTTCACTTTTCACATAAAAACAAAATTTCTTATAGAAAATGAAGTAAGAAAATTATCACTTTACTATTTTCTCACTCCTCTTAACAGAGAAGAGAATGAACCCCATACCTTGGAACATGCAGCATTCAAGTGGTCCCAGCTTTGAATATGAGAACTGTAATGAGACAAGTCCATAGTTATGATACCTGAATAACATAGGTTTCATTGCATCTTCTTTCACTCTGATAATTAAAAAGGCACTACTTACCAAGGTCCCAAGATTATTATTGTTGAATATCACATAGGCCTGAAAGTCTGAAGAACAAATAATCTTAATATACATCAAAATTAATGAACTGAGTTCAAGGCAAGAAAACATTAAAGACATTTTCACTTGGTTGAAAAATTAATTCCCCTAATCAAATAGATAGTTGGCAAAGGAAATTAGTTCATTGGCAACATTACTTGACCAAGGACTGTGAGCAAATATCTGGGGATGAATTCATTGAACTTGCAATTGGATACCACACACTTTAAATCAAGGAATGTAACAATGTATTGAATAGGAATCCTGAGAATACTACATGAAAAGACTTTGAATGAGTCAATGACGTCTGATCAGAAAATGGTGATCACATTATTAATTTGAAATGAAAGTATAATGGTCTTACCCTCCCATTAGAACACTTGGGAATACTATTATGAAGACAAATGGCATGGGCTGAGTGAGAAAGTCTTCAGGAAAGTTATTCTAGCCCTTGATAGGGACTAGAAAAAAAGGTTATCTATGAAAATTAGTCTTTGAATTTGATTTTTTTTTACAAAATACATCTTATGGGTGGCTAGGTTGTAAAGTGAATAGAGAGCCAGCCCTGGAGTCAGGAGGACCTGAATTCAAATCTGATCTCATACACTTAAAAATTACTAGCCCTATGACCTTGAAGAAGCTACTTAACCTCAATTGCCCTGCCTTCCCCCCTTCAAAAAGCAAAAAATTAAAATAAAAAAAAACAACAACTCATAAAGCCAATATGCACCATAAATAAAGTTGAGTATGGGTTATATGAAGAGTAGTAGAGTTTCATGTTCTCATCAATACTGAGAATAATCTGTTACCTGTTTAGGAAAAAAATATGTTTTTAAATAGGATTATTCCTTATGAGAATTGATGGAATTTTACTATATCATGATGGGACAATACCTTACAAACTGGAAATAATCCAACTGGATCCTTAGTCTTCAATCCAACTTACATGTGCTTGTAGCATTTAAATTATATAGTTAGGCTAATTCATGTCCTTGGTTTAGTGCCTTATGAAAGCTATGAGCCTTCCTTTATAATAAGATGGCACAGGTTATTACTCTTTTACCTGCTCCAAATTTCAAAGTTCACTTAAGGCAATCAGGTGTCTGAAGCTTAAAAGACAGAGAAAAAATGAACTGGTTTGATCTCTTATACTATTACCTAGATGCCATTCACATGTCTATATAGTTGCTAATTCTGATATATGTGAAGTTAAAGAGAAGAGAAATTGTAGCTACATCTCTATACAAGCCCAGACAAAGGATGTACTTAGGAAAGGATGTGCTGCCTTTTGACCTCAAGGATTCATTCAAGGAATCATATTGACATAGGCCTAGGATAGGTGTTATTTCCAGATGGAATGACCTCAGCTTTGCATAAATATATGCATTTATCTATCTTTCTGACTTCCTATCTATCCTCTATTTGTTTATCAATAATGATTTCAATAGATCAGAATGTGTGTGTGTGTATATATATATATATATATATATATATATATATATTTTCCTATTTCACTTGTAACAATGCTAAAACGATCTTCTTGGAAAGATGACTCAGAACATTCTTCATTCAGAAATGGATTATAATTCAACCTGACAAGCAGAACTAAACCAAGAGCAAGACGATAAGAACACAGACAGCAGACTACATGGATTTAACAAGGCAATATTAGGGGTGGGGGACCTGTGGCCTCAAGGCCCATATGGCCCTTGAGGTCCTCAAATGTGGCCTTTTGACTGAATCTAAACATTATTGAATAAATTCCCTTAATAAAAGGATTTGTTCTGTAAAATGGACTCAGTCAAAAGGCAGCACCCAAGGACTTATAAGGTCAAAAGTGGCCTTGAGGCCACAGGTTCTCCACCCTTAGTAGACCATAAGTGGGCAATTCAAGCCACTAACACCACTGAATAACATCTGGTGGAGTCAGGGTTTTATACTGGAAAAAAAGGAAACTGGACTTAGATATTAGGATGCCTACATTTTAATCCTGCCTCTGCCACCAACTATTTCAGTATAACTTTAGACAAGTCATTTCACAGAATCTCTAGATTTGAAGGGATCTCTGGAGTTTTCTAGTTTTATGAACAACTGAAAAAGAATCTACTTTAATTACATTCCTGACAAGCAGTAATTCACTTTTTGCTAATTTCTAATTAGTCACTGAGTCACAAGGGTTATTATGCCCTCTGGCTCTGAGAAATGCACATATAGACTATGAGCTGGTATTTTGCTTTGTGGGACTGCTTATGAGAAGGATATTGTGATTCCCTTCTTGAGATTCTGAGTGGCCCTGTGTTCAGGGCTTCCCAACTGCTCAGATGTGAATGCTCTCTCAATCCAGGGACATATATAAAGTATATAGTTGATTCAAGAAGTCAGAGGCCTATCTTTTGGTTTTTATTTCTCTACTTGTAGTTTCTGTTTCTATTTTCTCTGAAGTTCAGGGTGCTGACTTTTCCCATGAACTAGTGAATGTAAGTAAAAAAGACTGTTGACCCCTTAAACAGCTGTCTTTCATAGTAAAGCAGATCTAAGAACCTGTGCTGGCAGCCATCCTTATTATGCTAGTATGGTTGTCACTGCAAAGGTCAAACTATTTTCTAATAATATTAAGATGTTGTTATTTCTAATATAGTAAATGTTGATTAAATGTAACCCATATAAATACAGTTCTTTGTGAGTTCCCTAGAAAATTTTAAGAATGTAAAATATTCCTGAAACCAAAAAGCTTGAGAACTACTAGATAAAATTATTTCTAAAATGCATTTTAACTTCAAATCCTTTGATTCTTTCAAATGACTCCACTCTCTAGGTCTCTATTTCTTTTTCTATGAAGTGAGTGGATTAGAAAAGTTGATCTGGGAAGCTTGTTTTTTTTCCAAAATCTGAGATTATATGAATTTAAGTGACAATTATTGGTATCACTTGTCCATTTTCCAAGGTAAATATTCTTTTCTCCCTTTTTTTCTATGTGTTTTCTAACTTACTTATATTAAGAGTAAAATTTAACAAAAGTAGACTAAGGAACATTTTCTCTAAGCAAGATAACATTTTATTAGCAGCAAAACTACCTACCAAGAGAATGGGTTAAAGTATTACCTAGTGAAAGACAGTGAGATGAGAGTTCAGTTCCTTTTTATATGATTAGAATAAAGAACATAACAAAGTAGGTGGGGAAATAATGGAATTTGTTTTAAGGTTGGTTGGAGTTGAGGGCAACATGATTGGTTATGTAGCTGATGCATGGGAAGCAATATGATTGATAGGAATTTGGGAATGAGGAACTTGCAACAACTCCCTCTGTCTCTTCTGTGACTTAGAAGAGTTTGTTGTTTTTATCCACCTGCAAGATTAACAGATAGCAGAACAGACATCTTTAGATAGCAAACCAGACATCACTGAAGAAGAAACTAAGGAAAGAAACTTCCTCTCCCCACCACCCCAAGACCCTACAAGAACAATGACTCTCAGAGACCAGCAGGGAGAAGCTATACATAGGGACAATTTCTTGAAGATTCCTATGGAGAAAAGTAGCAGTTGCTTTATCCATTGGTCACATGTGTTTTCTAAGAATAAACCCCTAAGGACCTTGTGTTTGCAAAAGGACAATAAGTTCCTAGGTTTGGGGAATGTTTCTATAACTACCCTGGTGATGCCTAACAAGCTTTTAAAAGACTAATTCACTCTGACTGAGGTTAATAATCAATGAAGTATGTACTTGTTAGGTACTCTTCAGTAATATTACAGGAAACCTAATGCCTTCATAGTCACATCTAGAACCTTGAGAAAAAAATCAGTTTTCTGGAAAACAACTTCTGTAGAAATTAGGGACTTAGTTCAGAGGGGGTGCTACAACTGGAATCCTCCATAACCACAGAAATAAGGTAAGGGTCCTCCATTTCACCACTACTTGACATAGTTCTAGAAATGTTAGCAATATTAGTAAGATGAGGGGAAAAAACTTAAAAGCATAAACACTAAGCAGAAAGGAAACAAAATGCCCTTTAATGGGTAGAAAGATTTTGTTTAGAAAATTTCCAGGGAATCAATGAAGAAATCAATAGAGATAATGAAAAACTTAAGTAAATTATTGGCACACAAACAAATCCACAAAAAATAATTAAGATATCTGACACAAAAAATAAAATACACGAGGAAATTCTGTAAAATCCCATTCAAAATAGTACCAAAATGTTAATATATCTGTAGTATCTGAGACAGAAAAGATGAATATGTGAACAAATAGAATAAGAGATACTAAGTGATTGGTGCACTAGCAGGTGGGAGGGATCAAGAAAAGATTTTACCTGGCAGGTAGATCTCAAAGTAGAGGTAAAAAGCTGGTGAGTTTCAGGCATTAGAGTTAATCAGTGCACAGGCCTGGGAAAGGAAAACGGAACACTTTCTCCATGGCTAACTGACAACATTCTTGACATTTTAAAACAACAATTTCCTACTTTAGATAAATGGAAAAGTACTTGATCTTGGATCTTACTGAATGTTTTTATGTTAATTTTAACATCCATGACAAATATCTGTTTTATGCTTATCGCACTATATGGAACTGGGAGAAATTACACAGCTGAGTTATTTCCTCTGCTACAAATTTATGCTATCCACTTCTGAGACTTGAGCTCACATCCATAAAGCCCACATCCAAAATTGATAAAGAGGACAAAAAGGAAAATCAGAAATGTTGGAGTGCTTATCAGAACGTATTGATTCTTTTTTAATCTACTTTTGAATAGTTATAATCATTCTGGAAGATAATGTAGATTTATTCACAAAAGGTCACGGATCAGCTCATGTTCTTTGATATATCTACATTTTATAATATCCTTGTTATAAAACTAAATGATTATGATGAATTTTTAAACTGATGAAGAATAAAATGAGCACAATTAGAATAATCGTTTATGTAATGACAGCATTTTAAAGATAAACAACTTTGAGGGTTATAAGAATGAACAATGCAGTGATCATCAATGGTTTGAAAGGACTGATGATGAAGAGACTTTGTTTTTACTTCCTGGAAGACAGGTGATAGATATAGTGTGCCAAATAAATCAGATAATTTTCTGTATACAGCCCATAGAGGAATTTGTTCTGCTTAATGACACATATTTGTTATAAGGATTTTTTTTCCTTTTTCCTCAGTGAGATAGAGGATGGGGGGAAAAATAGATTCCTGTTATTTTTTTAAATCCCAGATTACCTCCCAAAACATGAAACTACTCTTCTAACAAGGTAAAATAATCAAGTAAAACTTACAATAAAATGTCTTCATCTCAAAATGTATGAAATGTTGCATACCTATAGCCTTGTCCAAGTAGAAATTGGACCTTTTTTAAACAAAATAATTATTTTATTTATTTTCTTGTTTACATCATTCATTTCCAGCAGATTTTGAGTTACAGAATTTTCTCCCGGTCTTTCCCCCACCCCCATCCCCAAAACAACAATTCCCTCTATAAAGCTCCTCCCCCAATCTGCCCTCTTCTCTGTCCTTTCCCAACACTCCTCTTACTTTCTGGTAGGGAAGAGAGGGTCTCCCTACCCCCGTACCTGTATATCTTAATTCCCAGTTGCATGAAGTTAATGAGAATAATAATTACATATACATATACATATACATATACATATACATATACACATACACATATACATACACATACACATACACATACACATACACAAACACATATAAATACACATAAACATACATATACATATACATTTTTTTTCTGGACATTTGATTGTAGAGCTTTAAATTCTAGATTCCCTCGGTTACTCCCTTGTCACCCACCCCCCACTGGAAGGACAAGTAATTCAATACAGACTATATATGTGTAGTTACACAGGACATCTACATAGTGGACATATTGTGAGAGGCTGATTTTATGTCTCTCTTTCCTATCCTGCCCCCCTTGTTGTATTCTCTACCCTGTCCCTATATCTTTACTGAAGTGTATGATTCCAGCAACCCTCTCTCAGATCCTGCTCTCCCCTCCGTCATCCTGCATCTCATCCCCGTCCCCCCCATTCTCCTGTGTGGCATGATATCCAGTTTAGAGTTTATGTTGTTCCTTCCCTAAGCCAAATTCAATGAGAGTAAATGGAAGTAAAGTTATAACAGTTATCCCTTGCCTCTTCTATATGGTATGATTAACCCCATTTTAACTCTCCATCTCCTTTCATTCTAGTCTTCTTCAACCTCAGAATTTTGCCTTTTAAATTATCAATGATCCTGTACCCTCTATGTACACATATACACACATGCTCAGATATGTATTCATATGCACATATACCATACTATATAGACATATGTGTAGGTATACGTACATATGTATGTATGTATACCTATGT
>CM053595.1:255308049-255329461 GCA_028646575.1 Pseudocheirus occidentalis | reverse complement strand
ATTTTATTCCCTTCTATCCTCATACTAAGAAAAGTTTCATAAGTTACTATTATTTGAGTGTCAAATTTTTTCTGTTCAGTTCTGGTTTTTTCAGCAATAATGTTTGAAAATCCTCCACCTCACTGAATGACCATATTTTCCCCTGGAACATTACACTCAATTTTGCTGGGTAAGTTATTCTTGGTTTTAATCCTAGCTCCCTTGATCTCTGGAATATCAAATTCCAGGCCCTTGCATCCCTCAGTGTAGAAGCTGCCAGATCCTGGGTTATCCTAATTGTGTTACCACAGTATTCAAATTATTTTCTCTTGGAAGCCTGTAATATTTTCTCCTTTAACTGGGGGTTCCAGAAACTGCTTATAACATTTCGAGGAATTTTCTTTTGGGGATCTTTTTCAAGAGGTGATCAGTAAATTCTTTCAAGTTCTATTTTGCTCTCTGATTTTAAAATGTTGGGCAAATTTCCTTGAGAATCTCTTGAAGGATGCTTTTTAAGGTTTTTTTTATCATAGCTTTCAGGTAGACCAATAATTTTCAAGTTGTCTCTCCTGGATCTATTTTCCAGGTCAGTGGTTTTTTTTTTCAAGGAGATATTTCACATTACCTTCTATTTTTTTCATTTGTCTGTATCTCTTTAATAGTATCTCGATTTCTCATAAAGTCATTCGCCTCCAATTGCTCCACTCCAATTTGGAAGGAATTATTCTCTTCAGAATGGCAAACTCAACTTTTTAAGGCATTCTTCTCCTCATTGGTTTTTAGGCTTCTTTTGTCATCTGAGTTAATCTGTTTTTTAAAGTGTTATTCTCTTCAATCAGGTTGTTGCCTCTTTTTTGTGTCATTCTCATTTCTCTTCCCAATTTTTCCTCCACTTCTCTTATTTGGTTTCCAAAGTACTTTTTAAATCAGTCTGTGGCTTGTAGGCAATCTTCATGTATCTTGGAAGCATTTGGTGTGGGAGTTCTGACTGTGCTGTCTTCCTCCCACTCCATACCTTGAACCTTTTTGTCCCCAAAAAAGGATTCTAGAGTTTGATTACTGTTCTCACTTTGCTTCCTTCTCTTCATATTGGCCAGTCAATTAATTGCTTGATTTTTTTAGCTCTGTGGAACTCTGCTTCCAGAGCGGTAAGGTCTATCTCAAATCACTGGGGATCTCACAGCTGCTGGAGCTATTAGGTGGGTGCTGCAGCCCCCTCCAGCTTTGGTTTGCTGAAAGAGCACCCCAGAACCACTATCCAAGACCATGATCCGGATCCAGACCACTCAATGCAAGAGCCCTTGGCCTTTGATAAATTGCTTTTGCTCCCTTGCTATCCACAGGGCAGGAGCTTTGAGGCAGCCAAGTTGGGCTGCTTCCTTGCCCTGGGGGCAGTTTGGCCAGACTGCTTTTTTCCCCCAAAATTTAGCTTGAATTCCACTCACCTTTTCCTTAGCCTTATTTTTCCTGGCTTGATAAGTGTGGAGATTGCCCCAGGTGCTTCTGATCCACTCTCCTGTAGACTCCAGCTGCAGCTTTTCCAACTGCCCTGGGGCCAGGCCATGGTTTTGGGCTGGACTGGCCTCAGTTCCCAGCTTGATCGGGATGAGCCCCTCCTGCCAAGCTGCCTTCAGCCAGAGGTGTGATTTCTGTATTTTTGTGGGTTTTGGAGCCCTAAAATTTGTTTAGAGTCATATTTAATGGGTATTTAAGGTGGCTGTGTGTGGGCTGCAAAACTTTGCTGCTTCTAAGCCATCTTGGCTCCACCCAGACTTTTCCTTTCGTACGTTCTTGCCAGCAAATACAAACTTAAAATTTAGTTATACTGTAGTTGGGTTTAAACCAACCATGGAAAGCAAACAAATGAAGTTAAAATCACTGGTATTGTAGATGGAGCCTCGATCTCAGAATTTAAAAGACTGCTTCTGGTCTAGTGAGAATTCATTCAAAATTTTTTTAAAAGTTGTGATCTCTACAGTGAATTTCATATATACACACATACACACACACACACACACACACATATATATGTGTATATATGCATATACACATACACATTTATACCCATATATATGAAATATATAATTTTAATTATAATTTTTATAAAGTTCATATATGTATATGTACATATGCAAATGTACATGTATATGTATATTATATGTGTTCTATGTCTATATATGTGTATTGTGTACATGTATGTGCATGCATGTGTGTATATTTGTATGCATGTGTATATTTGGTTATGTGTGTGTGTATGTATATGTCCTAGGTGCATATATAATAAAAGCCCTCAATTGCCTTTCTGATTGTCATGCTATAATGTTGGTGTAAATTGCACTTTCCACTCACTAAAATCTCTACGTGTTTTGTAAATGAAGTGATATTTTAAACTTTACATTTCTCCGTCATGTCATTGAATCTTATTTTATTTGAACTGTTATTTAATTCTAGTCTACTGAGATATTTTTGAATACATATTCTAACATTCTTCTTGAAATAGATAGATAGATAGATAGATAGATAGATAGATAGACAGAAAGATAGATAGATAGATATAAATATATGGAGAGAGAGAGAGAGGGATAGATATTATTCCATCATTATGAGATTGTCCATCATTATGAGATTGATAATTCGACATGGGAACATAATAATAACGGCCAATATTTTTAAAGCTCTTTAAGGTTTACAAAGATCTTTATACATATTTTCTCATTTTATTCTCAGAACAACATGGGAGAGTAGGGGCTATTGTCCTCATTTTACATATGAGGGAAGTGAGTCAGAGTTTGGGTGATTTACCCAGGGTTAAAAAAGGAAGCACCTGAGGTTTGATTTGAACTCAAATCTTCCTTACTTCTGGCATAGTACCATATTCCTTATGTGGCATAGCTTCTGTTTCAGAAAGAGTGATAAATAGCTACATGGATAGACATATTAATTGAAGACTCAATCTAAATGAATTCATAGGTATATATTTTTATCTATGTGTGTATATGTGTATATACATATGTATATCTATAGGTATGTATATGTATGTGTATATATCCATGTATATATGTATGTGTATATATACATATATATGCATCTATGTCTATCTATCTATCAATCAATCATCTCTCTATCTATCTTCTATCTATCTATCTACATATCTATTTGCATGAGTATGTAAAATAAAATGCATGATTGCCTAAAGTTCTAATACTTGCAAATTGGGGGGGGTAAACTGATTAATTTCCTTGAAAGTGGCCTATGTATACAGAGCATAAAGAATAATTATAGCATTCAGTGATCATTTGTTAGAGCTAAGTTATTGAGACTTTGGTGCAGACAATGCAAGAATTAGGGATGTGGACCTATATATCAGGATTTCCCAAAATAAAGATTAAGAAGAAAAAGATAGCAAAAAGAGTAAACAGGAGAGACAAGGACCACTAACAACAAGTTAAGGCCAAAGTTTTGTGGCAATGTAGCTAGAGCCTGATAAGAAAGCAGTTTCTTAGGCATCATAGAACGTGCAGCAAGAAAGAAACAAGAATCAAGAAAGCACTTTTTCAGTCTATTTATTCTACAGATAAGGGCACTGAGGCAAACAAAATGGAAGTAACTTGACCAAAGTCACATAGGAACCAAGAGAAATAGTTGAACTATAAGTCTACGACCAACAATCACAAGTCCAGTAAGTTCTATTCGAAGAATTTCTTAAACCGTTGCAGGTCAGCATCATTTTTACAACTTACTTTCTTAAAGAGTTGTCCGTGGTATTGAAAGACTGGCAGGCAGGGAATAAACATTTATTGAGTGTGTACTATTTGCCAGGCACTGTTATAAGTGCTGAAAATTTAAAAAAGGAAGAAAAAAAAGATCAAAGACAATTCCTGTTCTCAAGGAGCTCAAAATCTAATGGGGAAGAAAACATTCAAATAACTGCATATAAATAAACTATATACCAGATCAATATGAGTTTGCCCAGGGTCACACAGTTAGTATGCTACAAATGAGAAAATTGAACTGAGTTCTTCCTGAACCCCACACTAGTCCTCTGATCATTTATCATATTCTCTTCTCCTAAAAGTAACTTTTCCAAGCTATTTTCTACCAGAAAATTTCAGAAGCCTACCTTCAAGACAATCTTTCAGCCATATTGTTTCCCCTTGTCCCTCTTTACAGGTATTCAAAAATAAGCATTAGATTTTGTCTGCTATATTGAGTAATGATGTTACATTGGCACTGCCTTCTTGATGCAGACCTAGATAATGCCCTATTATAATAATGGCTGGTAGAAAAATTCTAATTTTATATCTATTCAGTCCTTATGCAGACCAGTGTGCTAGATCATTTGTTTTAGATTCACCAAATATAGTTTATTGATTCTCATCAACTAGAGATAAAATGGAAACTGAAAATGTTAGGGGTATGTAACAATAATCAATCTAGCTGATACTTAGCACTTAGTAATTTAGAGCTACATATGGAAGGTGTGAGCTATTCTCCTGTCCTGGCATGGCAGGAGGGGCTTGGCTGAGACAGGAGGCCAGTGTGTATATATAAGAATAGTTCTAGAGAGATACAGAATAAGGAAGCTTCCTCCTGGTGGCTCCTGGTGGAGGAAGCAGAATTGTTCCAGCATCTGGGAGCTGGGCTGCTGGAATGAAGAATGGAGTTGGAGTTTTCTTGAGAGAGAAAGAGAAAGACAGAGAGAGAGAGAGAGAGAGAGAGAGAGAGAGAGAGAGAGAGAGAGAGAGAGAGAGAGAGAGAGAGAGAGAGAGAGAAAGAGAGAGCGAGAGAGAGTGTTTCTCTCCCAACATCTAGAAAATGACTGAGAACTGAACTGGAGTTTTCTTGAGATCTGAGAAGGCTGCCTTCAAAGGGCTGCCTAGAAGGCCTCCAGCAAGGTTAAGATTTCTCCTAGGTCCTATAGCCAGATGAACTGCTGGGGGACTGAAGAAGCATGACTGGGATAAGCCTTTATTGATTCATGGCTTGGCTGATCCTCAAATTCCTGGCAACAGAAGTGGTGAAGTATCTGAGATGTACTGGACCCTGTGAACATTGGTGTGTACCAGGTACTGCCTGGAGGACTGGATCAGGATCTGGCAGCTGTCTACCTCTAAGGATTGGACAAGAAGCTGGGAGCTGTCTATCTTTGAACCCAGTTGACTGGTGGATTCAGGTAGGAACTGGGACCATGGAAGGGGATCCAGTGAATCTAAGAGACTACCCAGAGTCAAAATGAAGAAAAGGCCTTTCCTTGGATACTGAATGAGTTTACTTGACATCCAGGGGTGGGTGGTTTGTGTAATTTTCTAATGATTATATCTTGTGATTAATGATACTTAGTGACTGATTGATAGATGAGTGATTGATTAAGTTAAGATTGCCCAATGAGTGGAAGATTGATTATTGTATTGTGAATTGATTGAATGATTATGTGAGGAGGGTTTCCCCCTTAGGGAAATTAGATGATTATTCTTTTGTTCCTTGTTCTAAATACTATGGCCACTGTAGTGAAAACTGTTTGTCCATTCCAATGTTAAGCTGTTATGAACACTATATCATGGTTGTCTGTGATAAGATGTGATGTTGTGAATATTATATTATGATTTGTTGTGAATGTTTGCCTTCATTTGTGATGGAATAAATGGAGTGTTCACAAAACTGTGCAATCCAAGCTTTAAAAGCTGTTCACAGGAGAGTTTTTTTTTTGGAATCTGAGTATACATGGCATTACAGGTAAAGAAAAGGTAGTCAGTGTGAACAGTTTTCCTTTAATCCAACATCATACAATTTAGAATTAATTCCATTGTATAAATCTTCTAGATCTCTCAACAGTGGTAAACTTTGGGAAAAGTAGAACATCACTGACCACAATCCTATCAAAATAAGAAGAAATCTTTTGCAAAGATATAGATGGTGGGCAATCCAATGACTTACCATCATTGATCCAGATGATAATATACTTCACACTCTACATTATGTAAGGAACCAATAAAATCTTAGTCTAGTGGGATTCTGAGTATTGTTTATTAATTTTTTTTACCATTTAGCTCAATATATAATTATTAAGTGAATTGTAGTATAGTTGATTATTATGGGGTATAATTCAGAGTTCTAAAGCAAGACTGGCTCTTTATAACCTCTACAACATATTTATTTCTCTGACCTGACTTGAGAAATAGGGAACATAAAAATTGCAAAGCAGTTGTAATTTATGCTACTAATTTATTCAACACAAGCATTACCCACTTGTCAGTTTCTTGAAGAATATAAGAGGGGTGAAAAATAAGAAAAACATAAAGAAAAAATCTGCAAGGCAGTTTGCTTTTGTATTTCTTATCATGTTTTCTTTTATAATTCCCACAAGTTGATATTGCAATTTATTTAGTTCATAATTTTTAGAAATAGTTAAATGTGACAATAAATTCAACCACTTCATCTAAGTTCAGGTATGAGATGGCAATGTATTTCATTTTTTCTTATTAAAAAGTATTATTTCATTTGCAGATTTCTTTATAGATCAACACAGTCAAAATGGCTTGTCCACTAAGAGAAAAAAAAGATCTTTATGACTGTGATTAAAGAATTATCATTATTCTCTGAGCAGTATTCTGACATAGAACAAAGAATACTAGCCTAAGAAACATGGAGGTGCTTTTCAGCAGTTAATAGACTTTCAACCTTGGACAAGTCACATAATCTATTGGTGCCTCAAATGAATTCATGAGAAAATTAGAGAAGCTCATAGTTATGTAGTTGAAAAGATTAGAGTCTATATAATCTAAGTTTCTTATTGTATGAATGAGAATACCAAGGGTCACAAGATTAAGTGGTTTGCCCATGGATATATGGATAAGCCTCAGAGGTAAGATTTGAACTCAGATCTCCTGACTCAAAAGCCTCTGTCCTGTCCCCTGTAATATGCTTTTAAACAATATTGATGGTGGTGATCAGAATAATGACAATGATGGATGATACCTGAGAATGTCAGGGTACAGGATGATGTCTCCTCCAATGAATACATGAATTTCAGTCCCCTGATAAGGATTGCCCAGAACCTTGATCTCAAAAACCATAAGAATAGCAACACTTCCAACCCAGTTCTCACAGTCATCATCCTAGGAAACAAACTCTTAGGTGAAGGGAGGTGAGACTTTCTGGCAACTGCTCCTGCTGTGCTACAGCTACAAGTACTGAAGACACAGAGGAAAAGCTCTTAGCACCAAATTATGGACCATGTCAAATGGTTCAATACAAAAACGATATGATTTTTACCAATGGAATTAACATTAGAAAAGAGGTATTATTACCTGATTATTTTACTACAACTTAAAGACCATGAAACCTTTCCATTTGACTCACTGTTGCAAACCTTCCATATGAGCTTCTTTGGAGAAAGTACTGTCTTACTTTTCCATTAGTGTCCCTGGTATTTAGTACAGAACTTTACACATAATAAGTGATAAATAAGTTTTCAAGGACAGATATATAAATTCACTCATTCATCCATTCATAATTTGACCCTAGGACCAACACTGGTGAATTTCAGTTCAATTATAATAATATCACACTCTTACTATATAATAAGCACTCTGATAGACAAATCACACAGGATAGGGATTGGTTGCTTTTTGCTTTAGTTTGTTCTGAGAAGAAAATTGCCCATGGGATAAGGAGCCCACAATAAGGAATAATAATTATAGGAACAAGGAGGAGGAAGAGAAAGAGGAGGAGGAAATAATGATGATGACACATTAAGGCTAACTAAGACATAGTCCTTGGTCTCATTAAGATGCTAATATAAAAGTTTGCATGACAAGTACATTACAAATGTTTGAAACATGTAGTTATGTGGTGACTTAAGTGGCAGGTCATTCATGCCTCCTATACGGAAAACAAAAGGCATTAGTCAGTGCTTAGCACAATGCCTAACACATAGTAGGCACTTAATAAATATTAAATGATTGAACAATTGAGAATTGAAAAGGGCTGCTCAGGGGTCCCATGAATTATATTATTTATATGTGTACATATATATATATATATATATATATATATATGGGCATATATTCACTACATTAGGTGAAATATGTCATATATGACACAGAGTATGTGTGTATATTTCACATATACATGTTACATATATATTTTATATCGATACATGTTACATTTATATTACAAAGGTAGATAGGCTGATAGATAATAGGAAAAGAGCTATAATTCTACTTGTATTGTTGTTGTTTCTTTTCCTTCATTTCTAAAAAGAGCCAATGACATCAAGAGGGTGATGCCTTGATTTTCAAGTGACTTGGATTTAAGTGAGGCAGTTCAAGGTATTGGCCTCACTCCCTCCTCCAGAGCCATCATAATCCAGTGATAAGACATAGGGCACAACAACTGGAAATGAGCCCAAATGTAGTGGGAGACCTTGGTCTTTGTAAGCTAAGGTCTTTCCCTGGTATCAGTTTGTCTGACTGTAACGATAATGGAATTTGGAGAGGCCCCTGCATTGGGTTGGTTTGGGGTTGAGCATTAAAAACCAAAGCTTGTGAATCCCACTTGTGGAATGGACTTGTTGACGTGAAGAGAGCTGGCTGAACCGGGAGGAGCCATGAATGGGGAGAGAGGCCCAATCTGAGAGGAGGCCAGAGGACTTTTGGAGAGCAATATCTGGTATCATGGAGCCTGAGCTGCCGAGAGAAAAACTTTTAATGGCCCATTGGAGCTTCCCAGGTCTTTTGAGAACTGCCACCTGGAGCTGCCAAGAACTGAAGCAGCATGGCTGTGATGCCTGTATTGTGTTAGTCTGTTTTAACATTGTTTTGCCAGATTCACCTGCTGGTGAAGGACAGTGCTACTGTTGTAGAGGTCCAAGAACCTTGCTGTTGGTTCAGAAACCCTGAAGGAGGATTTCCTTGTGGTATGTTTACAGAAGGGGTTCTGGGACTGTTATTCAGGCAGAGAGTAACTTCATAAGGACATTGGCTGTGGCTTTGTTGAGCCTTGTCTCCTCAGGAACTGATTGCTGAGTGCTTGCCTTGATTCAAGATGAAAGACCGGCCTTTCCTTGGGTTTTCAATGCTGAGGTGATATCTTAACCTTGTTGTAATTTAAGGGTGGATGGCCTTTTATGTTCTCCTACCCCTTTTGAGAAAGTGTATGGTGTTAATGGATGGTATTGTAATTCAGTAGTGTCAAGGGGTGAGAAACCTTTGGCCTTTTTTTGTTCTGTGATTGACTAAATGAATGTACTTTGTTTATGAATGGAAACTATTCTCCATTTGAGAAGAGACTAAATGAATGTACTGCCCAGGAGTGGGCTGCTTTGACTACTAATCCAGGGGTGGGATACCTGGACCTTGGTACTTTGCAATTGAAGTGAAAACTTACTTGCTAAATGAATTAGTTACACTGTATTTTGACTTTCTCTGTTCTGTGAATGTTTTGCTGAATAAATGAGGTTTGCTATGCTCCTAATCTGAACCATTGCCTTTGCTTGGAATTACACTGAAGCAACACCTATTCAGTGATTTAAAGCTATGTATGAAATGAGGCTATGAAAGGTATGAAATGATGGTCTAGTTGGTCTACTAAAAAAAATGTTGATCTGGGAGAGGAAGACCCTCAGGTTTTCTGGACTGATCAGAGACAATTGCTATTTTACATTCACTATGAGCCATCAAAACCAGAACAATACCAAGTGAAGTTTGAACTGGCACTTGTTATTAGTCAGTTAATGAGAGCCAGAGTGATTTGTGTTTAAGGCCTCTCAATTAGCTCCATTTGAATACCAGTGGACTGTATCAAATCCTGGTTTACTACATGGAACAAAAGAGTTTATTGACCCAGTATGATTCCCCATGTGGACAGAGGAGGGGGAAGTAGGAAAGAAGGAGGGAAGGAAGGAAGGAAGGAAGGAAGGAAGGAAGGAAGGAAGGAAGGAAGGAAGGAAGGAAGGGAGGGAGGGAGGGAGGGAGGGAAGGGAGGGAGGGAAGAAAGGAAGAAAGGAAGGAAGGAAAGAAGGAAGGAAGGAAAGAGGGAAAGAGGGAAGGAGCAATATCCAACTGGAATGGGTCAGTTAGGTCTACCAGTGGAGCAGCTTCTACTACTCAAAGATTGTTCTTTGTCCTTCATTTGTATTCATGATAGAACTATAATTTCACTGGTATGGTGAACTTCCAGCAAGGAAACTGTCCCAATTAAGATCATTAAATATT
The DNA here is from genome assembly GCA_028646575.1 of Pseudocheirus occidentalis. Classification (NCBI taxonomy): domain Eukaryota; kingdom Metazoa; phylum Chordata; class Mammalia; order Diprotodontia; family Pseudocheiridae; genus Pseudocheirus; species Pseudocheirus occidentalis. Next base: position 255,319,268 of record CM053595.1, on the reverse strand, counting down.
TTGCAACTTAGAAATACAGCTGTTGAGAGCTACCTGCAACACTATGAGAGTAACTGATTTATCATACAGCCAGTATGTGGCCAAAGGCCTATTTGAACCCTGCTCAATAAGTCAGGCTCTTTTTCCATTACACCACACTGCCTCTCTTTGATCATTTATTTAAATGTGAATTAAAATTATTATTATCAGTTTGCAATGAAAACATAGGTATAACTTCCTTGATGATAAATCTTTTTTTGGTAGTTCTGATTCTTCAAAAGGTTAATATATCTAGGGAACCATTCCCCAACTGACTTAAAGTTATAATTTAAAATTGAGGGGAATGACTGAACAAGTTGTGGTATATGATTGTAATGGAATACTATTATGCTATAAGAAATAATGAGCTCAATGGTATTAGAAAAACGTGGAAATATTTTTCTGAAATTAGGAGAAAAATGAAGAGAATCAAGGGAATGTTGCATATAGTAATAATGTTATTTTAAGAATAACTTTAAGCAACTGATTTATTTTTTTATTGTGAATACAAAAATCAAGTATAAAGGGCATGCTAAGAAAGATACTATCTGCATCCAGAGGAGGAATTGATCAACAGAAATATGTATGATATAGAAGTGGTGGTGGTGGTGGCTGTGTGTGTGTGTGTGTGTGTGTGTGTGTGAAATGGTGGCCTTCTCTAGGGCAGGGCAGGAAGGGAGATAGTTCAAAACATAAAATGTGAATTTAAAATTATATTATTTTTTGAATCAAATAATTATATGGAGAGCTGATATAAGGCAGATCAGTGGCATGGTGGAGCAAGTACTAGATGTGTAAGCCAGAAGATCTGTGGTGGATCCCTGCCTCAGACACTTATTGGCTTTATTTTGGGAAAGTCACTAGAGCTCTCTCAGTTGTTTGTTTGTTTTATCTGAAAAGAGGGATAATAATGTCAGGGTTTGTTGAGAGGATCAGATGAAAAACTCTGCAAATCGTAAAAAGGTTTTAAAATCCTAGGTATTGCTATTGACATCATCATTATCATCATCACATTGTTGTCATAGCTGATGTTTTAGTGATGGGTAAAATTTTACCAACAGGAAAGGCTTTCAGGCTCACTTTGTTTATTCTTCTGGATACACAAACAGAAAAAGAGAGAGAATCTGTCTGTCTATCTGTCTATCTATCTATCTATCTATCTATCTATCTATCTATCAACCTATTATATATCTGTCCACACGCATATATATACACATGTATATACATACATATATAAGGTATTTATAACATGCATATACACATGTATATATACACATGTGTATACATGTGTATATATACATATGTAGACATTTATAAATGTATAAAGAATACACGTATATTTCAACCCTGAGTGTGTGTGTACACACAGAGTAGAATTTCTCTGTATGATAGGTTTAGTGCCAATATAGTACTCTTTCTATTTAAACCCACAAAGAATATTTTCTCTTTTGTAAGTTACTAGATGTATGAAGAATAAATTTCAGCTATATTCTCTGTCTTTGGGAAAACTGAAGAAACTATTAGTATTAAGTGGTAAGCCTCCTACTCTATTTCTCTAGGCCACATTTCAAAGGCTGTCAAATAAGCAACTTCACGCAAGCCCTGGTCAACTTAATGTAATTTTAGTAAGATGTTTTTCTAAGAATGATGTTTATTTCCAGACACTTAGATTACTGCAAAGAATGAATGGCTCCAGAAATGCCCACAACTACCCTTTGAAATAATCTATATGGTATAATAACAACCAAATGGTTGTGATAGTGAGTCAGAATAGATATTATTGTTAATAAAAAGAAACAAATGCAATCTTTTTCATCTGTTAATTGCCATCTCCTTTTATCTCCATTGTACACTTTTGGAGAAAATCCCCTTTTCTTATAGGTATAACATGTAAGTTTTATATAAATCATAAATAGCTATCAGCTAAATGGTGTAATAGAATAGCCTTTGTGGGGTTATTTCTTCAACTTGTTTGTTAAATCCTCAAGTGCTGGTTACTATCTTGGATCATAGGCATAATCCTGCTGTGTGATCCTTCTAATATGGTAGCACTTGAGCTCCTGTGCAGAAATTCTGGTTACCAATCCACCAGTAGACTCAATTAAATCTGGTTAAAAGTCTTTATGTAACTTGCATAGCTAGAACCATTGGTACAAAACATTCTACCCAAAATCCTTGGGCATGATGACAAATACAAAGTACATAGAAAAATAATGGATGAAACTTAAAATATGTCAACAAGGCATCCATTTTGTATACATACGGGGCAAAGGGCACTTTGTTCTGTGAAAATATTGTCTATTTATAATCTTTATATATTCCTTCTTATATGTAGTTCTCTGTTGGGTGGGCAACTCAAGATCAGCTCCTTTATTGAATCCATAGCTGACATTTCTTTCCAATATAAAGGGTTGCTCATGCTTGAGGATGCTGACATTTTCCTCTGATGCTGAACACCTTCCTTCCACTGCTCTTCTCTCTCTATGGCATTCATTGTTCACACTGTTCCCTCTGTTTGAATAGTTCTCCCTCTCCTTTTCTGCCTGCATATATGGATAAAGTCTTACCCACTTTTTAAAACCCAACTGAAATGACAGCCACTTTATTCATAAAACTTTTTCCTTGAGTTACCTCAGCAGGCAATGACCTTCCCTCTTGAACTTCTCACACCACTTCCCCCTCCCCCATAATAGCTTATTTATAAGATCATATGAAATTCTTATTCCCATGTTTATTTTATCACTCTAGTAAACTATAAATTTTATAAGAGTAAGTACCATGTATTGCTCAAACCAAGTACCTCCTGTAGCTCCAAGCAGAAAGCTCAAAATTCTAACTTTTTATTATTATTTTCATAATCAACAGGTCTGATATGTTTCCCATTCTTTTGACATCTTCACCTCCTTTAGATATGTTGCAGTCTAAATGCCTTGAGAAGGCAACCCATAGTAAATGCTTCCTTTTCCTTTGCTCACAGTCTCTTCTTAACTCTCTAGTCTGGCTGCTAATCTTACCATTCCACTGAAGCAGCTCTCTCTGAAGTTATTAACATTTTCTTAAAGACCAAATCTAATGAGCTTTACATAACCATCATCCATTTTTACCTGTTCGTAATCTTTGATGCTGGCAATCATCCCTTTCTCTTTGATACTCTCTTTTCTCTAGGTTTTCATGACATAACTTTATCCTTCTTATACCTTTACTTATCCTCTCTCCTGGAAGGTTCATTCAGGTTATGCCTGCTTACTCTAGGTATCCAAGACAGCTCTGCCATGCTCCTTCTTCCATTTTCCATCTATGTTATTTTAAATGGTGATCTCATTATCTTTAATGCATTCAATGACCATATCTATGCTTTTACAAATGAGTTTATATTCTAATCTGGGCTACCTCTGAATCAGCAGCCATCTCTCTCCATAGGGCAAATAAAACAAATGTTTTATGTTTTTAAAAAAAAAAGTTTTCTGGTCTCTTTTAATCTTATTGTGACAATTAATTTACATGGTTTTATATTACAGGTGAAAATATACCAGTATTGATGTTACTTCTATTGACCATTTCCCATCTAAGAAAAAAAAACACTATTAATATATGTGTGTGTGTTGTGTATGGTGTGTTAAATAACTTACAGTTCAGTTTTAATTGTATGAGATTTTAATTGCTATCCGTCCTATTAATCAAAATCATAAGTAGTATTTAAGACATCAGTTACAGTGAGTGAAAGAAATTTCTGAAACTTTGATGGAAAAAATGATGACTTTGCCTCTTTTATTTCAAAGCATACCACACAGATTTATGCCTATGCTATCTATATCTGCCTCCTATTCTTCTCTTCTTTTTGCGAGGGCCAGAAGCCTGCTCTTCTCTAAAATGTAATGTGTTAGGGTTTCTTTGCCAGTATGGAGACACTACCTTATCTTCATTCTTTCACTCTGAGGAAGCAACATAATCTTTCCCACAATCCATACTTTGGGCCATCTACCAAACTACTAATACTGACCTGATGGACACCTGGGACAGAATATGTATCTGTTTTCTGTAAAATAGACTACTTTTTCCTCAAAGTGGCATGAATGTGATCCCCAAGGTTTGATTTCTCAATAGGTATGTGACTTTCTGTTCACCTGGAATGTAAAAGACTCAGTATATGAGTTCTCACCACTTCTTCACACTTGAAGAGATCTCTAACTTCCCTGCAAGTCAGCAAACATTTATGAGTTAATGTTGAATTTAGTATTAATAGCAAAGCATAGCAAAATGCACCCATTTCAATTAATACCACATTCCTACTGATTCACTTTTTTTCTGTTTTAGTATACTATCGAATGAAGGCTATATTGTTTCCAAGGCCAAGAGTGTTTCTTTGAATTCCAGTCCTGAATGTGAAACTTTGTAGTGCCCTTAGATCAAAACATTTCATTCTCATCACTCACAAAAGACTTTTTCACTTATCCAACCATAGATCCATTTGAAGAAAGCTATTTTTTCCTTTGGAAATGCTTGTGTTGATTTGTAGGAAATACTAATACTCAATTCAATGGATCCACTGGGGAGTGAATGTTATTTAATAGCAGGTAAAGAAAAGTTTGGACCCAAGAGAAAAGACAATACATCAGAGGTAGTTTCTTCTGAATCTTCCTAAATGTATCTAGTTCACCTATGTATCACTTTAGACAGTTATAAATTTTGAAAAGGATGCAGATATATATTTCATTATGTGTTTGCTTTTGCATATGAAGCTACTTTCCATTATAAATGGACTTGCCCTTTATGCTTGCTATGTTGAAATCCTTTGTTTCCAAGTAAGAGTATTTCAGTATGGCATGAATGTCCAGGGAACCATAGTTCCTTTCAACTGTTTTGTCATTTAAATGCAATCAGTTGGATCTGATGAAAGTTAAATGACATATTTTCATTATGTATTAAATCTCAGTTCTGGTTCATTGTAGCAACAGTGTCACTTTAATTTTCTCCCTTTTCTCCTATCCAAAAATCACAGTGGTTAGAACCATAGATATTTTCACTATTTCTGAAACTGACAAGTAAACTTTCTCAGTGGACAGTATAGCTTGTTGTTCCCCAGCTTATTTCATAGGCTATAATTTCTAACACCTCATTGAGTCAGCTTCTTTTCTCCTCTGTTTTTCATGCATTTTTAGAACATTTCCTGGAGGGTATTCTAAACCATTTTTTCTTTTATAAATTATGAAGTATATAATCGGTCTTTAGACTGCCTCACCAAATGCTGGTACAAATAAGGGGAAATTATAATGAAGATTAATAGAATAAGGCCCACCTTAACCAGTACTAATAAAAAATGATGAAGACTGAAAGTTTTTATCCTGCCTACATCATTATTCCAGAGGCCTAAAGGTTAGTTTTCTGGTTGGTATATCATGATTTCATTTGACTTTTAAATAAAGTTTGAAGAGCGATTATAGGCAAGTGAGAGAAGAAGCCCCTAAATCAAATCAAGGGCTTTAATGTTCTGTAGTAATTCCATGTCATGTATCCTGAGACATTGGGATGAATAGAAGAGGTTTTGTCATTGTGTATCAAAGGAGTACCCACTTTTTCTTTAAATTATTTGCTAATTTGGACTGTCACTCTGCTTTCAATGACTAGACTAATATTATTTTGAGTGTCTGAATTTTTGAATCTAGATAATTAGAAAGAAGATTTATCACAAAGACAAACTATGGTATACGCATTCTAAGAGCAATCTAAAAGCTAAAATAGCAACAACTTCAATTAACCTGTGTTCCTAACTAAAAATTACTAATGGTAGAAATTGCACACATTGGAGAGAATTCCAGAAAACTGCTTGGGTTCTTTTTGTCATTCTGATATCATTTGGAAGATATAGTAGTAAAATTATTCAAATCCGAACTGTTCATTTCTGTAGAACTCCTTTATATTTTACACATTAACATATATGTCCTATAAATCTCACAATTAGATTATAAATTTTCCAGAGACCAGATCATTTTGTAGACAGTAACATTCCCTAAATAGTCAATGAGAGATTGTCTTGTCCAATTTTACTTTTCTTCTTCCTGGTAATCCCACATGACACTATCTCCCATCTCCATGCATTTATCCCAAGTGAAAATTCCTCCTGCCTGGAATGCTCTCGCTTCACTTCTGCCCCTTAGAATCTATAGTTTCCTGTAAGATTGAACTCACAATATCTCTGTCTGCATAAACCCTCCCCGCTTTACCCCTTCCCACTCCCTTTCTCTGCAAGTAAACAGGATCTAGTATTTTCACTGCAAGACAATTTTATATCTTCTTTATATGTGTGCACATACACACATGCATATATAGAAATATATACACACATACATACATATACATACATGAGCACATATAAACATATACATGAGTCTATATACATGTGTGTATGCTTACATATATATGATTGCATATAGATATGCATGTGTATGTCTTCATACTCTATGCATTCATGCACATATACAAGTACATATATAAGCACATATGTATATTGTTCAGTATTGCTTACATAGGTACATGTTATATCCCCCATTAGGATATAAGCTCTTTGTGGGAAAGTATTGTTTTGTTTTTATCTTTATATCCTTGGTGCCTAGCACAATTCCTGGCACATACGTGCATCAATAAATGCTTGCTTGTTTGTTTGTTCAATTCATTATCAGAATCCACTCTTTTCAAAACATAGAAGTAATGTCTTCTCCCACTTATGACTTTCATAATCCAGGTAAGTACATTCTGTTTCCCTAAGTAAATGACAAATATACGTTTGTATTGACACTTTTTTTGGAGGGGGGGAGTTTTTTTTTTATTGAATTGTTTGTTTGCTTTTAGGTTACAAGATTCAGTTGCAGAGTCACTTGAGTTTCAGATTTTTCTCCCCTTTCTCCCCACCCTCCACCCCCACCATGGTGGCATACAATCATGTATAGGATCTGCAAACTCTTTCACATTGTACAATAGTCTGGTTGTATAGGTGTTAGTCACTCACCCCCACTTGAAGGACAAGCAGTTGAATACAAGCTGTACGTGTGTAGTTATGAAGAACATCTCCACATTGGGCATATTGTGAGAGACTGATTATATGTCCCTCCTTCCTATCATGCCCCCCCATTCTATTCTCTACCCTGTTCCTGTCCCTGTCCCTTTATAGACGTGCATACTTACAGTAACCTTCCCCCCTACCCTGCTCTCCCCTCCAACATACCACTTCTCATCCCCATCTCCCCTACTCTGCTGTGGGGCAAGATACCCAGTTTGGAGTTTATGTCATTCGTTCCCTAAGCCAAATTCAATGAGTAAGTTTGACTCTTTCCCTTTTGTCTTCCTGTTCTTCCCCTCCTTTGTAACAATTATCCCTTACCTCTTTTATGAGATGACTCACCCCATTCTGTCCCTCACTGTCTCCTCTCATTCTAAACCTCTCCCACCTCAGAATTTAGGTGAATGTTTTTACAACAAAAAGGAAAAGCAAAACCTTTGTTTTCCTCTCAGTTACTAAAAGATATGCATACAAAGCATAGTTTTAAACTGAATTATGACCAGTTTATTCCAGAGAATGAACTAATGAATAAATATGAATATTCTTGTGAAAAAAGACATATGTTACATGTGCACAATTTGAGGTTAAAGAGAAGAAAAGCCATTTATTTCTTGAAAATTTGAGAAATTATATAAAGAACAGTTCAAAGTCATCAAAGAAATGGCTGTAACAAATGAAGGATTTCAGAGTCCTGAAAGGATTGTGGAACCATAGGAAAAAAAATTAGAACTCATATTAATAGTTGGAGACCTAAATTATAATGATCAAAGGAGACTATTGATTTAATAAAGGAAATCTGAGACATTGTTACTTTTAAAAATTAAAGAAAAGTCAATGGGGTCAGAGGCTGTCATTAACCTCATATTTCCAACTGTGAAAGTATATAGGGACCAGAAAGAGAAGAACCTAGTATGAGAATTTGAGAGAAATGGATAGAGTGGAACTGGAAACACTACTCTGCTGGAGTTGTGGCAGTTAAAAGCAATCAGTTAATAAGTTTCAGTTAAGTGATTTTAGATTGTTGGGAAGACAATTGATGTTACTGGTGAACAGTTTGGGTGACAGCACTTGATGTTTGCTCCTATTTGGTGTTGGAGAGGGAAAAAAAACTCAGAAAATCCTATTGCTCTTAGATGCCACCCCTGGCTTAATAAAGAAAAGCAGAGAGGGCTTTACACTTATGTTTCATTTTGTTGTACTGGCTGGCTTTGTTAACTTGTCTTAAGGAATCTACATGATCTATGTTGCCGCAAGTTCTATTCTGATTTGGTAATGAGTCATCCCAGAATAAAAACTGGCTTGTCTGATCTGTATACGCTCATTGTTTAGTTGTTTTGGTCATGTTCAACTCTTTGTGACCTTTTAAGGAGTTTAATTGGCAAAGACACTAGAGAGATTTGCCATTTCTTTCTCCTGCTCTTTTTACAGATGAGGAAACTGAGGCAAACAGGGTTAAGGGACTTGCCCAGGGTCATACATACAGCAAATACTAATTTAAACTCAGGTTTTCCTGACTCCCAGTTGAGCAGTCTATCCACTGTTCCATCCTGCTCCCTAATCTGTGTACACTAAAGAGACCAAATTGATGAGTTTTTCAGTGTACTGCCTCAAAGAGAACTGCTATTCATGTTTAGGTCAAACTTTCTAAGGGCTCTTTTTAAATACGATCATAAATTCAAAGTTTGCAAATACTGCATGCAAATGGAGAAGAAAAGAAGAGCTGCCAACTGAACAGCTGTGAGGACTAATAGCTCATAAAATCATAGAAGTAGGTGCTAAGGTTTGTTAAGGGACTGATGATATTGAAGCCTATAGTCCACAATTCTGAGTTATTCAAAGCATGTGTGTTTCCATCTCATAATTTTTCCTGACATGTTTTCCCGACATGCCCCTACTCCTCACCATAGTCATGGAAAATATTGATGGGACAGTGTGACACAGTTTTCTATATTGTATTTTTATGTGTTTTATCATTTGTACAATGTCTGATATATTAGTACATATGACATTTCTGTTTTGTCTCTTTATTAGAATTCTGTGTATTGGATGGATTAATGAATAAATTAAGAAGTGAGGAAGAAATTATTTATTAAATACCTACTACATATTGTACTCTATGCTGAGCAGTGGAAAAACCAAATTTCAAAGTGAGAGTTCCTGTCTTTGTACAGCTTATGTTCCAACATAAATGACACACACAGGTAAGTGGTGACCAGGCAAGTAAATTTTAGTCTGTGGAGTCATATGAATTTTGAGCAGAATCATGGTGTGATGTTTTATCACACTTTTTTCCAATAGCAATAGAAGTATTTGTTTGTTTTCCATTACCAGTGTAATAAGAGGGACATCTTTTACCTTTCAAAATGGTCAAGAATATAAGACTGACTTGAGGCAGCAAGTTCCCTGTCACTAAAGGTATTTAAGCAAAGGAAGGGTGACTGCTCATCAGGGATATTGTAGAAGGTGCTCATTCATCAGGTATGGAGTTAGATGAGGTCTTCTTACCTCAAAAATTTTGTGATTAGTCATAGAACACTACAGTCTATAAAGAATTAATAAATATAATTCAAAGGGTACTGGAGAGGCCCTTGGTGTATATGAACAGGCTACTTCACATAACAAACAAGGAACTGCAAAGAACTAGGGTAATGGAAATCATGAAGGAAATGTAAGATTAATTTTAAAAAAATTAGTACCGATCATATTATTATAACAAGTGATGGGCTTCCTGAGGGGTGGAGCCAAGATGGTGGCACAGAAGCAGCAAGGTCCCTCAGCTCCCACACTGCCACTCTAAACATCTATAAAATATGAGCCCAGACAATGTCTAGGACTCTCAGGACTCTCAGACTCACAAAAATACAGAAAACACATCTCTCGCTGAATGCAGCTTTTCAGCAGGGGCTCACCTCAGCGGCTGAGAGGGGAGGCTGGCCCAGCCTGAAGCCAAGTCTGAGAAGGAGCTGAGCTGAGCTGCGCCAAGCTGCACTGCAGAGGAGAGGATCTACAACCTCCAGCACCTCTACATCCGCCAAGGCATAAGGAAAAGGGACAGGAGAAGGGCAGCTCGGGATGGACCAGAGACTGGCCCAGCCCCAAACGGCAGTCGTGGCCAGGCCAGGCCCCAGGGTGGCCAGGAGGAGCCGAGCCTCCCAAGCTGCAGCTTCAGCCTACTTCAGAGAAGATCTAAAGCACATGATGGAATCTTCACATCCAGCAAACCAGGATTAGAGCGTCAGTGAAAGGGAAAGTGAAACTTTGAAAATTAATTTGGGGGAGGAAAAGCAGTTGGGCCAATCTGCCCCTTGGGCAAGGAAGCAGTGGGGAAGTGGAACTGCTGGAACCAGCAGCGGCACCCACTGGGCTGCTTCAGAGCGCCTGGCCTGCAGACTCCTCAGGGGGGCTGAATCGATTGATCAGGGCCAAGTGCTCTTGCATTGAGAAGCTTGGATCTGGATTGTGGTCTTGGTTGGTGGTCCTGGGATGCTTTTTCAGCAATCCAAAGCTGCGGGGACTTGCAAACTGCCCCCACCCCCCAATAGCTCTGGAAGCTGGGAAAACCCCAGCAATTTGGAACAGAGTTTCCCCCCTGTAAGCAGTTTTACAGAGCTAAAAAAAAAAAAGAAAAAGAAAAAAATAAAAAAAAACAATGAATTTGAATTAACTGACTGGCCAACATGAGTAAAAAGAAGCAAAATAAGAACAGCAATAAAACTTTAGAATCCTTTTTTGTGGACAAAAAGGATCAAAGCATGGAATGGGAGGAAGATAACCCAGTCAGAAATCCCACATCAAACACTTCCAAGATACTTGAAGAATACCTAGAAGCTACACATCAACTGAAAAAAGGACTTTGAAAACCAAATAAGGGAAGTGGAGGAAAAACTGAGAAGAGAAATGAGAATGATGCAAGAAATCCATGAAAAGAGAGTCAACAACCTGACTGAAGAAAACAACACTTCAAAGAATAGATTAACTCAAATGGCAAAAGAGGCCCAGAAAGCCAATGAGGAGAAGAATGCCTTACAAAGTCAAATTTCCCAGATGGAAAAAGAATCTCAAAAGCATTCTGAAGAGAATAATTCCTTCAGAATTAGAGTGGAGCAAGTAGAAGCGAATGACTTTATGAGAAACCAAGATACTATTA
>CM053595.1:255244212-255297707 GCA_028646575.1 Pseudocheirus occidentalis | reverse complement strand
AGAGAGAGAGAGAGAGAGAGAGAGAGAGAGAGAGAGAGAGAGAGAGAGAGAGAGAGAGAGAGAGAGAGAGAGAGAGAGTTTCTCTCCCAGCATATGGAACCTGACTGAGAACTGAGTTGGAGTTTTCCTGAGACCAGAATCTGGTGAAGGCCTCCTGGAAGGCTGAGAGGGCTTGCTTGGAAGGTCTCCTGGGAGGCCAAGATTTCTCCTGTATCCTAGGGCCAGCTGAACTGCTGGAGGACTGAAGAAGCAAGACCAAGATAATCCTTTGTTGGTTTGGGTGATCTTTGAGTTCCAGGCAACAGAAGTGGTGAAAGATTTGAGATGTGTTGGACCCTGCGAACTTTTGTGTGTGCCAGGGACTGCCTGGAGGACTGGACAAGAACCTGGCAGCTATCTGTCCCTGAATCCAGGTGACTGTTTGGAGAATTAAGGTAGGAGCTGGAACCATGGAAGGGGATCCAGGTAATCTGAGAGAACACCCTGAGTCAAGATAAAGAAAAGGCCTCTCCTTGGATATTGAATGAGTTTACTAGACACCCAGGGGTGGAAGGATTGTGTAATTTTCTAATGATTGTATTTAGTCACTAATGATACTTAGTGACTGATTGCTAGATGAGTGATTGATTAAGTTAAGATTGCCCCATGAGTGGAAGATTGATTATTGTATTGTGAATTGATTGAATGAATTAGTGAGGAGGGTTTCCCCTTAGGGAAACCAGATGATTATTCTTTTGTTCCTTGTTCTAAATATTGTGGCCACTGTAGTGAAAACTGTGTGGCCGTTCTAAATTTAAGCTGTCGTGAATATTGTACTGAACCTTGATTTGCTGTGAATATTGTATTATGATTTGTTGTGAATGCTTGCCTTGATTTGTAATGGAACAAGTGGAGCATTCATTATACTGTGTAATCCAAAGCTTATAAGCTATTTGCAGTAGCATTTTGGGGGGAATCTGCTAGTGCATGGTGTTACAACAGGCTCTCCCAGAAGTATGCTAGTAAATATTCAACAACCAGCTCTCAGGGGAGAAATATATTTGTAGGACGACTTTTAAGTTACATATGCACTATTAGCACCTTTTCCATCACTTTCTTAACCTCAATCAACAAAACAATAAATCTAGCTCCAGTTTTTAGTGTTTATCCACTTCTGAGGTGCATATGCTCACAATGAAATTTTAACAATGGGCTCAGACAGTTTGAGTTAGCTCCAGTTCCCCTCTGGCTCCCCTCTGTGCCTAGAATGCTGCTGCTTTTTAGAATCCCTACCCATCTTCAAGGCTCAGCTTGTGTGCCACATCCTATAAGATAAGCTTCTTAATCGGCCTTTCTTCAGTTCTAAGTGACCCATTATTACATGGTTTATTTTGCACATATTCTATATTGGTTTAGTGTATACATGTTATTCCCTGTCAGGAAAATGTCCATTTCTGGAGGCATGCACTACTCTTGGTTTTCTTGGTATAGTGTCCAGAACACAGTAGATGTTTAATAAATGTTATTTATTTGTTGGGAAGAATGCATTCATTTTTGATCATCCAGTGTTCTACATTCTCCTTGCTCTTTAATTAACTATTTAAATAATTATATTGAGCTGTTTGGAATGATATATTCACTGATCTAGCTAATAAGGCATCTTTTTGTCCTAGATACATTGTATGGAGAAAATAAAACAATTATTGTACCTTAATAGTTTTGACATGTTCTAATTTTCATGCTCAAATTTCGTCAGGGTAGTCTGACCCCTTTAGAAAGCAGTATGTGTCACAAAGTGACACAGATGGAGATGAGAAGCCCGAAAGACGCATCTGCCTTGGGTCTTCCCATGTTCTCTTTCAGATCTGGAGAGAGTAACTTGTGAACTCTGGGTAGAATCAAAGATCAAGAAACTAGATGGCTCGTAAAAATGCCTAACTCCTCATTCCTTTTGCCTCCCATAAATGAGGGAGCTTTATATTCTGCTCTTAGAATAGACTGGCATATTCTCTCAGAGTGGAAAAATGTATATATAGTCATGGGAAATAAGGGTGCAGTATAATTCACAGAATTTCATAGCCTTTGAATTTAAAGGAGATTCAAAGGTCATCTAATACAAACAATATTCATATAAAATACTCCCACAGTATCCCCAAGTAGTCAACATATTTTTGAAACTCCTCAGTGATGGAGAATAATTTTCTTGATGCAGCCATTTTAGTTTGAAGCAGTATAAATGGTTAGAAAATATTTCTTTGTATCAAGATAAACCTGTATTTCTGCAACTTGCACTCATTGCTTTTATTTCTACCTCCTGGGGTTGAGCAAAGACAGTCCAATTATTCTTTAGTAATGCATCCTTTCAAATACTTTTTAATTGCAATTTTTATTGGAAAACATGTATACAGCTTGGAACAGATTTGAGGTAGACAGTTCCATTAGCAGATATGATTTGCAGTAAGTAGTTAAAACTTTACAAAGTAACAATAAAATAAATGTTTTCTGAAAGAGGAACAAGAGCATAAAATGTGCATGAAGACCTGAATATATACTCATTTTAATATGACAACTTTGTAGTCATATTGTTCACTCTCCGTACTGCATAAAAACTAGAAGACCACATTTCAATCATAGCAAGTTGACAGATCCAAAATAAAACTGCTTAATCAACAAAATGATGCAATAAAGCAGACATCCCCTCATTTTGTCAATTCTATCTCAGTTTAGATATACATAAGGGCTCAGCCCCACATTAAGCCATAAACATGAAACTTAATCTTTCTTTTAAAAAAATTTTAGGACAAGGTACAGTACTACTGCCTGGTTATCAGGCAGTCAGAGATATTGATGCTTTTCATTTTGCTAACCTGCTCAACAAGTATTTAAATATGTTCTTCTAAAATATTAGCTATCCACCAGAAGTAGGTGCTGATGGATAAAGATTTTTTTCTTTTAGTTCTGAACCTGCTACATGATAACATAACAGGGAAGTAAAGGTAGGTTTGGTCACCCCAGTACTCAGAACAGTGCTTGGCACATGATACCATCTGGGTGATTAAAATTACTTCTTCTGGAATTGAATTGGAAAGGAAACAGCTGTATGAATGTGAAGTGTGAAATGTGAATGTGAAATGTATAATTTGAACGTGAAATCTGTAAGAAGCTGGACTTGCATTTCTAGAAAATATAAACTGATCTGTATACTCTGATAATCACAAAAGGCACTTTAGAGAAGGAGAGAGTATATATTTGAGGCATATTACAGTGGTTTTGTTACCCAAAGGTAACACTTTGAGTGTTTCCCTCTTTTTTCTCTCTGCATGTGTCTACTCTTTTATGAGGGATGTCTACGGGGTATTTATATCCTGTAAATTGTTCATTTAAGTCTGTGATTATGGTTTTGCCATCGGGGATGGGAAGGACAGGTTATCAGTGATCCAGATTCTATTTTCATTTCAGGGTTTTTTGCTGGTGCTTGATGAATGTAAGGGGATAGACATAGTTGATATTATGCAGAGAGAATTGAAAAGATGTGACAAGTGACTGAATACAAGAGGTTGAGGAAGAGTTGAAGACATAAATGGGTAATATAAATGTCCATTAAGGAGAGGCAATATGTTACTGTGAAAATGATTTAGAGTTATGGGACTTGTGGTAGAATCTTAGACACCCTACTTAGTGTTTCTATAACCAAATGTTCCCGAAAACTCTGAGTATCAGTTCGCTTATTTACAAAATGGAGGTTTTTGAAAAAATAACCTCAGAGGTTTATAATATTATCAATCTTCCTCTGACTGTTATATGGATTTTCAGGCAATAACCAGGTCACTTTTATTTTATCCTTCAATCTTTTTATGTGAGTAGCTTGTTTCTTTTTCTGGTCACATGTGTCCATAATGATGGAAGAACCTACCATATCCCTAAAGATCAAATTAAACAAAAAGAAACATTGGAGTAGCATTATAATTTATGAAATATCCACATCCAACCTGTACATGATTAAGAATTCTCTCTGTTAACATAGTCAAAAAGTGGTCATTCAACTTTTTGTTCAAAGACCTATAGTGAGGGGAGCAGCTCATTATGCTTTGTAATAAATTGTTTGGAATTTTTTTTCCTTTACATTATTTTTTCAGGTATACCTTTAAAATTTCCCACTGCTCCTGGGACTGGTTTCTAGGACCAAACAAAATCAACCAATCAGTAAATCAATCTGTCAAGCAAAAGCATCTCATCTGTTTCTTATGTGCCAAGTGGGTAGCTAAGAAGTGTAGTGGATAGGGTGCTGGAGCTAGAGTCAGGAAGACAAATTATTCTGAGTTCAAATCTGACAATAGACACTTACTAGTTATGTGACCCCTGGCAAGATACTTAATTATGTTTGCCTTGGTTCCCTCATCTTTAAAATGAGCTTGAGAGGGTAATGGCAAACCACCCTTCTATCTTTGTCAAGAAAACCTCAAATAAGGCAGAGTCAAGATGGTGTCATAAAAGCAGGAAAACTCCATGGCTCCCCCTATAACCACCTCAAATACCTGTAAAATATGACTCTAAACAAATTGTAGAGCTCCAGAACCCACAAAATTACAGAGTAACAAAGGTCCCACTAAAAGCAGCTCGGCAGGAGGTCAGGAAAGGGTTCATTGCAGCACTGTGGGAGCCCAGACCAGCACCACATGAACCTGTGGCTGGAACACTAGGGTGTCCAGGAAAAGCTGTAGCTGGAGTTTTCAGGAGAGCAGATCACTGGCAACTGTGGTGGTCTACAGAATTATCAAGCCATAAGAAACATGGAGTAAGTGAAAGGTCAGTGTAACTCAGCTAAATTTGGGGGAGAGAGTCTGGCTGTCTGCCTCCAGGGCAAGAAGCAGTGGTGGCGCCATGTGGCAGCTTCAGAACTCCTGGCTTGCATATTGCAGGGAGGCCAAGCAATCATTCAGAGACTAAATAATCTTGCCTTAACCAACCTAAATCAGGATTGAAGTCTTGGGTGGGGGTCCTGAGGTGTGTGATGGGTGAGCCAAAGCTGATGGGGGCTGCAGAGATGGCAGCCTCCTAATATGCCTGGAAGCTGCAAAAACCCAAGTGATTTGGGGCAAAGATCTCCCATCTGGAAGCAGAGTTCTAATAAGCCCAAAAGGCAAGTAATTGACTGGCAACATGATCAGGCAAAGGAAGCAAAGCAAGCTCAGCAATCCAACTTTACATTCCTTTTTTTGGGGACAAAAAGGATCAAAGCATGGAATGGGAAGAAGACAACACAGTCAGAACTCCTGCACCAAAAGCTTCCAAGAAAAACATAGACTGGTTACAAGCCATAGTGCTGCTTAAGAAGGAATCTGAAAACCAAATAAGAGAAGTGGAGGAAACATTGGGAAGAGAAATGGGAATGATGTAAGAAAATCATGAAAAGAGAGCCAACAACCTGACGGAAGAATATAACACCTTAAAAATGGATTAACTCAAATGGCAAAAGAGGCCCAAAAAGCCAATGAGGAGAAGAATGCCTTAAAAAGACAAATTTGCCAGATGGAAAAAGAATCTCAAAAGATTTCTGAAGAAAATAATTCCTTCAGAATTAGAGTGGGGCGAATGGAAGCAAATGACTTCATGAGAAATCAAGATACTGTTAAACAGATCCAAACAAATGAAAAAAAAATAGAAGGCAATGTGAAATATCTCTTTGAAAAAAAACACTGACCTGGAAAATAGATCCAGGAGAGACAATTTAACAATTATTGGACTACCTGAAAGCCACGATCAAAAAAAAAAAACCTAGAAAGCATCCTTTGAGAAGTTCTCAAAGATAACTGTCCAGATATTTTAGAACCAGAGGGCAAAATATAACTTGGAAGAATTCACCAATCACCTCTTGAAAAAGTTCCCAAACAGAAAACTCCTAGGAATGTCATAGCTAGGTTCCAGAGTTCCCAGATCAAGGAAAAAATATTACAAGCTCCTAAGAAGAAACAATTTGAATACCGTGGAAACAAAATCAGAATAATCCAGGGCATAGCACTTTCTACATTAAGGGATCAAAGGGCTTGAAATATGATATTCTGGAGATCATGGAAGCTAGGATTGATTTTTTTTTACTATTTTTACTAGCTCTATTGAGTAATTTTTTGGTGAATTGATTGGTATGGCACTAAATACGTAATTTAATTTAGGTAAGATTGTCATTTTTATTATATTAGCTTGATCCAGACATGAGCAATTCATGTTTTTCCAATTAGGTAGATCTGACTTAATTTGTGTGAAAAGTGTTTTGTAGTTTTGTTCATAGAGGTCCTAGGTTTGTTTTGGCAGGTAGATTCCCAAATATTTTATAATGTCTGTAATAACTTTAAATGGAATTTCTCTTTCTGTCTCTTGCAATTGGATTTCATTGGAAATACATAGAAATGCAAAGGAATTTTGTGAGCTTATTTTATATTCTGCAACTTTGCCAAATTTAATTATTGTCTCAAGAAGTTTTTTACTCGATTCTCTAGGATTCTCTGATTATCATCATAACTTCTGCAAAGAGTCAACGTGTAGTCTCTCCTTTGCCTAATTTGATTCCTTTGATATTTTTTTCTTCTGTAAGTTCTACTGCTCATACTTCTAGTACTGGATTGAATAGGAAAGGTGATAGTGTGCAGCTTTGCTTTGCCCCTGATTTTACTGGAAATACTACTAGCTTATCCTCAGTACATATAATACTTGCTGATGGCTTTAAATAGATGCTACCTATTATTTAAGGAAGATTCCATCTATTCCTATACTTTGTAATATCTTTTAATAGGAATGAATGTTGTATTTTGTCAAAAGCCTTTTCTGCATCTATTGAGATAACCATGTGGTTTCTGCTAGTTTTATTGTTGATATGATCAAATGTACTGATGGTTTTCCTAATATTAAACCATCTTTGCTTTCCTGAAATAAACCCTACCTCCTCAAAGCATATTATTCTAGATATAAGTTGCTGTAGCCTTTTTGCTAATATTTTATTTAGAATTTTTTCATCTATATTCATGGGGGAAATTGGTCTATAGTTTTCTTTCTAAGTTTTATCTATTCCTGATTTAAGTATCAGTATCATATTTGTGTCATAAAAACAATTTTGTAGGACTCCTTCACTAATTTCCCCATATAGTTTGTAGATTATTGGAATCAATTATTCTTTAAATGTTGGATAGAATTCACTAGTAAACCCATCTGCCCTGGAGATTTTTTCCTAGGGAATTCATTGATGGCTTGTTTGATTTTTTTTTCGGAGATGGGTTATTTAAGTAATTTACTTCCTCTTCAGTTCAGCTGGGAAACATATTTTTGTAAATATTCATCCATTTCCTTAAGATTGTCAAATTTATATACATACAATTTGGCAAAATAATTCCTAATCATTGTTTTAATTTTTCTTCATTGGAGGTATATTCACCCTTTTTATTTCTGATACTTGTAATTTGGTTTTCTTCTTTTTATTTTATTGACTATGTGTCTATCAATTTTATTGTATTTTTCTTTGGAAAACCAGCTCTTGGTTTTACTTATTATTTCAATACTTTTTTACTTTCAATTTTTATTAATCTCCCATTTGGTTTTTATTATTTCTAATTTAGTATTTAATTGGGGATTGTAAATTTGTTCTTTTTCTAGCTTTTTCCATTGCATGTCCAATTCATTGATCTCCATTTTCTCTAATTTATTCATATATGCATTCAGGGACATAGAACTTCCCCTAAGTTGCCTTTGCTGCATCCTGCAAATTTTTGTATGTTGTCTCATTATTATCATTCTCCTGAATGAAGCTTCTGATTGTTTCTTTAATTTCTTGTTTGACCCACTCATTCTTTAGGATTAAATTATTTAGTTTCCAATCAGTTTTAAGTCTATCTGGCCCTTTATTGCATCATGATCTGAAAATGATGCGTTTAATATTTCTGCCTTTCTGCACTGAATTGTGATGATTTTGTGGCCTAGTACATGATCAATTTTTGTGTATGTGCTATGTACTGCTGAGAAGAAGGCATATTCCTTTTTATCCCCATTCAGTTTTCTCCAGATATCTATCATATCTAGCCTCTCTAAAATTCTATTCACCTCCTTAACTTCTTTCTTGTTTATTTTTGGGTTAAATTTGTGAAGTTCAGAGATGGGGAGATTATATGACCATCTCCTTGCCTGAAAGATTATGTTTAGTTTTGCTGGGTAGTTGATCCTTGGTTGCAGTCCTAGCTCTTTTGCTTTATGAACTACCAAATTCAAATCCCTCTGATCTTTTAATGTAGAAGCTGGTAGGTCCTGTGTAACACACACATACACACACATACACACATACATACATACATACATATATATACACACATACAATGTATATGTATATGTATAGGTATGCATGTATATATATATATATAGTTTTGCTATCTATTTCTTCCTCTAATTCCCTTACTTATCCTCTAGGATTTTGTATGCTATACCACTTTGTGCATATATGTTAAGTAATGATATTGCTTCATTTTTGATGTTGTCTTTTAGCAGGTTATAATTTCTTTCCTCATCTCTTTTAAGTAGATCTATTTTTGCTTTTGCTTTATCTGAGATAAGGATTGCTAACCCTCTTTTTTTTTACTTTACTTTTACTCTAGCCTTTTACCTTTACCCTGTGTGTATACTCTTGTTTCAAATGTGCTTCTCATAGACAGCATATTGTAGGATTATGGTTTTTAATCCATTCTGCTATCTGCCTCTGTTTTTTGGGAGAGTTCATCCCTTTCACATTCACAGTTATGATTACTATCTGTGTCTTTCCCACCAAGCTATTCCCTCCTCCATTTATGATTTTGTTTCTTCCTTTTCCCTTCCCCTCCTTAATAGTTTTCCTTTTGACCACTGCCTCCCTCAGTATTTCCTCCCTGTGACTCCCTCTTCTATATCTCCCTTTTTCCCTTACTACTATTTTCTTCCCTTCTACTCCTCCCTTATTATCCCACACATTACACCTCCTACTGCCTATAGATCACAATGGATTTTTATATTCCCAATTTGCCCCCAAACCAATGAGAGTAAATTTCATACAGTGCTCCTCTCCTTCCCCTTAATTATAATTAGTTTTTGCAGATTTTTTCATGTTAGAATCTTAAACTAAACTGATTATGTTGATCCCTCTTTGAACCAGAACCAATGACAATAAAGTTCATATGATGTCGATCTCTCTCCCTCCTTCCCCTCTACTATAGTATGTTTTTGTGCCTTGTTGTGTGGCATAATTTAGCTTTTTTATGCTTCATCCTTCCTTTTCTCCCATTACAGTCCCTTTGTACCCCTTGATTTTCTTTTAATCATCAGATTAGCTCATTTATACCCACACCCTCTATGTATGCATATCTCTTTTAAAGGTTGCAATAATCATAAAAATGTCAGTATTGACAGGTATGAGCTTCTCATATAGGGATGTAAACAGTTTGTTTTTATTGAATCCCAAGTTATGTGCTTGTGTGTGTGTGTGTGTGTGTGCATATTTTCCTTGTTTACTTTTTGTCTTTCTTGAGTCTTGTAATTGGACATCAAATTTTCCATTGAGCTCTGACTTTTTCATCAGGAAAGTCTGGAAGTGCTTTGTTTCATTAAATGACCATCTCCTTGCCTGAAAGATTATGTTCAGTTTTGCTGGGTAGTTGATCCTTGGTTGCAGTCCTAGCTCTTTTGCTTTATGGACTACCAAATTCAAATCCCTCTGATCTTTTAATGTAGAAGCTGGTAGGTCCTGTGTAACACACACATATACACACACATACATACATACATACATACATACATATATATATACATATATACACACACATACTATGTATATGTATATGTATAGGTATGCATGTATATATATATGTATATATATTTTAACATTTCTGTTAGTTGGTCAGTTTTCTATACCTTCATATTGGTCTCTAAAAAAGTCTTTCATTTTCTCCTTAGAAGAGGTATTTCTTTGTGTGACTCTACATTTTTTTTGAGAACTAACCCTCCTTCCATTTCTCTTAAAGATTTCTAGTCCATAAGATTCTACCAATCCTATCTATATTATAGGATGAAACTTCTTGGAGGGTAAGAAAATTCACAAAGAGTACTGGATTGCTAGATCAAAGAAATCTCATAAGCATGATAGCCTGGATTTTAGCAAGGCATTTAATTAATCCTTTCCCACAATTTTTAGGCAGCACTGACAGATGTAACCCAGATGATAGTAAGGTTCAGTGATTCAGATTGGTGGAATGATTAGATGCAAAACACATTGGTTTGTTATTGGTGTCAACTTTGAGGGAAAATTTTAGTGGAGTACTTCAAGGATGTGTCTTTGATCCTACATTGTTAAATATTTCTGTCAATGACTTAGATTAAGGAACAGATGGCATGATTATGAAATTTGATGGTGCAAAACCGGGAGTGACAACTAGCATGTTAAATGACAGATTTGGAATTTCAAAATATCTGAAAAGGTTAGAGTGGTCATCATTGTCTAATGATATGAAAATAATTCAAGGAACATGAAAGTTTATAATAAAAAGAAAAAGTCAGTTTGAAGGCTGTATGTAGGCTGTAAAGTTGCAGAGATAGTGCTTATACACATTAGTAGTGAATGTTTCTTGCCTAAAATTTCCCTACAACAATGGAATCAAAAGGACAATACCAGAAATGCTGAGTCAAAAAGATTTAGCAGGAACATAATACCATCCTCAAGTATTTAGAGGGATAATTCTTTTTGTTTTGGTTTTTTTTTGCTTTTTGGAGGGCAGTTGGGGTTAAGTGACTTGCCCAAGGTCATACAGCTAGTTTTTGTGTTAAGTGTCTGAGGCTGGATTTGAACTCAGGTACTGCTGACTCCAGGGCCAG
Source organism: Pseudocheirus occidentalis (assembly GCA_028646575.1). Lineage (NCBI taxonomy): Eukaryota > Metazoa > Chordata > Mammalia > Diprotodontia > Pseudocheiridae > Pseudocheirus > Pseudocheirus occidentalis. Next base: position 255,286,856 of record CM053595.1, on the reverse strand, counting down.
TGCTCTACTCACTGTGCCACCTAGCCACCCCTAGAGGGATAATTCTTGAGAGCAACTATTGACATGATAGTTTTTTGAATGTAATTTGGGCAGTAGTAGTGATGGTTGCATGTCTGGTCAATTAACAGAAGAACATATTACAGAATTTAATGATTTTTTTTTACTTGACAAGGATGGAGATGATACAATGACAACCAAGGCCCTGAGTATTATAATGTGATTACTTCGGCAGCACCCTACAAAAAATGAATTATGGGATATAAATAACAAAGGAAATGATGATCTAAAGGTTTGAGTGACTTTCCAGATTATATAGGCAGTGAGGAGCTGTGAAGTCTGTGTGACTTCACTGTGTAAAGACGGTGAAGTCTTTGTGTTTGATATGGAAGAAAGTGGTTATATTAATTAGCAGAACTTTCATTTGTGATGACCAACTTTAGGGAGAAGTTAACAGAAGATTAATGAAATGATCAAAAAAGTAGATGATGATGGTCAAGTAAAATATGAGAAGTTTAGGAAATGATGACAGGAAAGTGAAGATGCCACTAAACTTTCATTTATAATACAAAATTATTTATTTTCATAGTCTTTGGTTTTAACACCTGAAAAAGAATTTTCCCCATATTGTCTAAAAGATATGCATGCATTACAACCAGGACTTCATTCCTCTATGTTTTTCTTCACTTTATTTTATGGATGATGTCTGTTGAAATAAATTGAACTATGTGAATCACTTTTTAGACTGTAAGGGACTATGGTATCTAGAGCTGGAAAGGATGTGTTCCTGGAAGGTGGTAGAGTTCTATATCTTCATTTTATAAATGAGGCAGGTGAAGCTCAGGGAGCATAAATGATTGCTCAAGGTCATTATGACAGGAAGCTGTCAGATGTGGAATAGGAACCCAAGTCTCTGGTTTCCAAGTCAGTACTCGTTGTACTATGACATAATATATCTCCGTAAAATAAAGCCTACCCAGCATTACTTATTTTTACATTTATAACATTCTTTGTCTTCTTTTGTCTAAATTACAAAGATGTTTCACTCTGTTTAAAGCCCAGGGGATATTCTCTGTGGATCACTGTGTGCTAGGGCAAAGCTGTTAAATGATTTTTCTTCAACACAAAGCCATATCTTTTAGAATAGTTGGAGAAATAAAAAATAATTATTCCTAACATTAGCATATAACTAGAATAATAATGAAAAATGATACATTATGTGGCAGATTAGCATCAGAAAGCACTGGAGGGAAGATCAGTAAGTGAAAAAATGGCTGATTATTTGAGGACAGGTCATCCTTCCATTCTTGTGGACCTTTTGTTATTTGGGATGATCATGGAAATGAAAAAGCATCACTAACATAAAAACCTGGAGAACTTTGGATTTACATTATGACATATTTTCTTGTTGACAAGATGCAGAACAGGATCAAATTACTGTCCACTTATGCTAGAGTCAATATGTTGGTTTCCACAAAAACATTTCAACCAAAATTCATGTCTTGCTGAAATATCTTTAACTTTAGTTGATATAAAGTCACTACTACATAACCATAACCCTGTTGCACTGTTTTAGATAGCCAAAGTATGTAATGGTCAGTCTCCTCTGTCTGTCTCTGTCTCTGTCTCTTTCCCTTTCCAAACACATGCGTGCCTATATGTATACATATGCATGTATATAGATCAGTCAATAATCATGTATTAGATACCTACTGTGTGACTCATACCTTCCTAAATTAGGGATAAAAAAAGAAAACAAAGACAGTCCCTGCCCTCAAGGTGTTCATAATACAATGGAAGAGGCAATATCCCTCCCCTCCCCAACCCAAGTAATTATGTATGAACAATATATAGGATAAATAGGAAATAATTACTACAGGAAAGATATTAGAACTGAGAGAAATTTTAAAAGGCTGCGTATAGAAAGTGAAATTTTAATTAGGTCTTGAAATAAGCCAGGGAAGTCAGAGGAGGACAGAGGGAATTCTAGTTATCAGGGACAAATAAAGAAAATGCCTGGAGCTGAGAAATGGTATGTCTTATTTGTAGAATAGTAAGGTGTCCAGTGCCACTGGATTAAAAGGTATAGGGGAAGGTATATGGTATAAAAAGTTTGAAAAGGTGTGAATCTGTGTGTGTGGGCGGGGGGAGAGGTAGGGTTTGAGGAATTTTGAACACCAAAAAGGGGATTTTGTATTTATTCCTGGAAATGAGGATAGGAGTAAGGATAGGAATAGCTCAAGATCCACTAGGGTTTGCGTATTGGGGTGACATAGCTGGACTAGGGTTTTAGGAAAATTGCATTGGTGACTAAATGGAGAAGGAACTGAAATATAAAGAAATTTGTGCATATAAGACAAAGAATGGGCTATCGCAATATATTAAGCATAAGGTGATGAGAGCCTATACCTGAGTGGTGGCAATAACAGAGGAGAGAAGGGGAGAAATATAGAAGATTTTATAAAAGTGATATTGACAGGCCTTTACAACAGATATGGAGGGGGGAGTGTAAGAAATAATGTGGAGCTGAGAATGAAACCTAAGAAATGAATCTGGGCAACTGGGAGGATGGTACTGCAGAAAGGAAAAGGGAATTTTTTAAGGTGGAAGGATTTAAGGGGAAAAATAAAGAGTGCAGTATCGAACATGTTAAATTCAAGATACCTTAATTCTAGCTCCAATTCTTACTACCTATATGCCCTTGGACAAATCTCTTAATCTCTCTTGGCTTTCCATGTCTTTATACAATTAGTAGACTGAATACTATAAACTCTAATATCCCTTCCAGTTCTTGATCTATGATCCTGTGAATAAAAGGTATAATCTGATAGGCTAACAGTGGGTGCATTCACATTACTATGCTAGTGCTCTTTTGTTATTACAATTGAAATATTTTCTATTAGTCAACTTGCTTAAGCGATTTAGTGCTGCACATGGGAAAGAAAGGAAGTGGAGAAGGAGGTGGGGACCAGACCTGAGAGATCTGATTTTAGTCACCTTACAGATGTCATTGGTAGACACAGACATACCTCTACACACCTCATATAACATGTAGAATTCTGTTGTGGAGTTCAGAAGGGGTAGAGTTACTACGTTTTTTTTATCATCAATTACCCAGAGAATTCCGGAAGAAAGGAAAAGATAACTAGTACTCATAGAAAGGAATATGCTGACCCTATTTCTGATGTCCAGGAGGGGATTTAAACGTTTTCATTGTGAACATTCATACCTTGGAAATCAGAGAAATGCTACAAATCAGGGCTTGATTTATTGATCTGTTGATAGGTTGGACTTAAGACAGTGAAGGACAGAATGTTTATAATGCCGGTTCAACTTAAAAGTGTGTTAGTATACACTTTTTTGAGAGGTGATTATTAAACATTGCTAGCAAAAACTGCTTGTTACTTTATTACACAATCACTCAAAACAAAAACCAAACAGGGCACTCACACTTCCAAAAGCACATGTATTTATTCAATAATAGTCCATAGATATTTATTAAATGCCTCCTATGCTGCCAGATAACTTTCAGTGGATATTCACAAATAAGGATAAGAAAGAGCTCCCCCAGCTTACTGAGGATTGGGGGGAGGGAATATACAGAAAGAAGTTAAAAAGAGGAGGAGCCTCATATGGTTCACATTGAGTGGGACATGATGTTCATTGAATCAAAACCAAGTAAAGCAGCTGATGGGAAATGAAAAGACAGCTGGGAAATTCTGAATCTCCTAGAAAAGGAGGCACAATACATAGACCTTTAGAATGGGAACAGTGTGACAGAGTGGAAAGAATGCTAGACTTGGAGTCAATGAGGCCAGGTTTGAACAGTTCCTAGTTGTCTAGCCAGAGGCAATTCACTTAGCTTCTCTTAACTGGGATAGCAACTTTTTCACTATTTCCCCTGGTGATTGGAAGGAAAACACTCTGCAACCCTAATGACATGATAAATATGGGAGCTATTATTAAACACATGATACTTGTTTATTGAATTTAATTTGAATAATATTGAATAATGAGTAACTTTGAATTGCAGATATGGATATCTAAAAAGCTTGAAATGAATCTTGTCAAGTTTATTTTTTCCTTTATGGGGAAGGAGAATATCTGATAGCTAGATTTAATGAAATGAGCCTATTGTTATATTTAGGGACAGTCAAGGCTTTTCTTTGAGTCTACAAAGCAAGTTGTTGACACAGCAGCTCATAGAGTTTCACATATTAAGCATGAAGATAGGGAAATAAGAATGCCCCCAGTAACACATTGATCAAGAAGAATCATGATAACTAGAATGCATTTATAAATTGTTGTCGGTCAGTCATGCCAATCTTGTCTGATTCTTCGTGGCCCCATTTGGAGTTTTCTTGACAAGGGTACTGGAGTGGCTTACTATTTCCTTCTTCATCCCATGAGGCAAATAGGGTTGTCTTTTCCAGAGTCGCACAACTAAGAAGTGTCTGAGGCCTGCTTTGAACTCATGAAGATGAGTCTTTTTGATTCCAAGCTCAATCTTCTATCCACTGCAACACCAACTTGGCAGGGTACCTGTCACATAGTAAGCACTTGATAAACGCTTGTTGACCAATGATTGTCTTTGAGTAATGTAAACATCTTGGAGGTATTCTTAAGGAGTAAATATGGTATAGGAGAAAGACCTATGACTTTGGAGTCAGAAGAGTTAGATCTGAATCTTGTCTCTGATGCTTACTAACTGAATTACTTTTTCTTCATCCCTGTTTTCTCATAAGACTAAAATGAAGGAGTTCATTTAAATGATCTGTAAGATCCCTTCCAAACTACATATTATATGTCTCATTAGCTATTTATAATCTTAACTCATTCCTTCCCTCCACTGCCAAATATTCTTTGGTACTAATTACTCTATTCTCACATGAACACCTTTGTGGGAGCACTGTCTTGTCTTGATAAAGAATGATAGATGGTTGGGCATTCAGAGACAATCCCTAACCTAAGAAGACTCTCTGTATAATTATAGATTAATTGTGAAATACTATCACTTACTTTGGTAATCATTATAAATAATAATAGGACTATGGATTATTGGCATTAAAAGGCAATTTAAAAATCATCTCATTTATCCAATCAATATTTTCACAGGAATCCGTTTTATCCAACATCCTAGAAAGTGGTCTTCCAATTTCCACTTAATACTTGTAATGATGAGGCACTTTACTTGCTTCCTCAAGCTGTTCACAGTAGCATTCTTTTGGGAATCTGCTAGTGCATGGTATTACAGTGGGATATACCTACCACTCTACCTCTGGCTAGTGCACTCTCCAAAGAAGGTAGGTGTCACAGTGGATAAAATGTTGAAGTCAGGAAGATCTGAGTTTAAATCCAACCTCATGACATTGGGAAAGTTACTTAACCTCTCAGCCTCAGTTCCATTAGCTATAAAATGGGTGTAATGATAGCAGTCACAATGAAGCACTGTGTTGATAAAAAGATATCTACACAGTATTTTGCAAACCTAAGGTGCTGTATAATGCCAGTGATTATTATCTATAGTAATATTTTATTTGATAGCCATAGAAGAAAGGGTACAGCAAATTGACTGCTATCTAAAAAAAGTAGAATAATTACTAATCTTGGACTCTTGAAGTGCTGTTTTTATTTAATTTACCTGAACTGGGTTAAGAAAGGAGTAGATTTTGTGAATTTATATGCTTCTGTATTAACCATTCCCTCATATGGGAACTGCCTCCATCAAAGCAAATGGCAATCCATTTATTTCTTAGTAGAGCTTTTCAGACGGCTGCATGGGACTCAGATGGGCTAAGACATTTGTTTATGGCCAATCAGCTAATGTGTCAGAGGTAGAATATTAGCCTAGTTTTTTATCATAAGTCTAGTAATCTGTCTACTGAAGTTTACAACAAGCTGCCTATTACAGTGAATGTATCTGAGATTTAAACCAGTTCACAGGGTAAATAGTTGTTCTCCACCATTTTCATCTTGGAACTGCAACGTTATCAAACAATAGGAAAATGTATGCTCCATCTTATTTATTCATAGGGGATCATGAAAGGCAACTGGCAAATGTGGGTGCTCATTTCCTGAGGTTTTAGACAGCAGAGTAGAAAGGGAAGAGCAGTAATCACAAGACAAACCCTATAATATGAAATAGCTTTAGAAACATATTCATTAGGTAGTTTAGTAAGTAGAGAGCCAAGAAAAAAAGGTGGGGATGTCTCCACGAATCTTTGTGAAGTTACATTACATATGGTTCAGACAAGAACAGGAGGAAATTTGCCTGATTGACTTCAGGTAGAGAGTAGTTAGTCTCCAAGAGAAGGGCAGTTTGAGATGTATATCTGCAAGTAAGTCTACCTAATTTAGGGAATGAAAAACATAAACTTTGTGTAGACACAAAATAAGACCTGGACCCAAAACAAGCACTGGGTGGAATCTAAGCCTTCCTTAAAACCTTGGAATAGACACTTTTTTAGCCATATAGCTTGTTCAACATTATTAATAAAAGATAAAATAATAATTATTCTCTTCACAAGAGTGAAGATGACCTTCACAAGACTAGATGACCTCTCAGATCATTCTTTGCTCTAAAATTCAGTATCACTGACACTTAGGTCAGCTGGGGGCATTCTTTAAGAAAAGACCTTCATTTTTTCCTAATTAAATTAATCAAAAACACGTTATATATCTATTATATGGAAGGCACTGTGCTTGGTACTAGGGAAACAGAACAAAACAAAGCAAGTTAAACAAACAAAACCCCAACTGCTTGCTTTCTATTTTTTAAAATTTAAACTTTTCATTGTTTTTAGTTTACATTATTCATTTCCATGAGATTTTGAATTACAAATTTTCTCCTCATCTTTCCCTACCCACCACTCCAAAACAGCTATCCCATTGTATACTCCCTCCCCCAATCTGCTCTCTACTATATCCTCCACTATCACCGCTCTTACTTTCTGGTCGGGCAAGATGGATCTCCCTACAGCAGAAACTGTATATTTCCCAGTTGCATGTACATAATAATAATGATAATGTGTGCATGTGTGTATATATGTGTATATATATACACATATACACACACGCACATATACATATAAACATATATGCATGTATATATGTGTGTATACACACACATATATTTTTAACATTTGATTTTAGAATGTTAAATTCTAGATTCTTTCCCTTCCCCCCTCATCACCCATCACCACTGGAAAGACCAGCAATTCAATACAGGCAGTACATGTATAACTACCCAGAACATCTCCACAATGTAGATATTGTAAAAGACTATTTTTCCCTCCTTCCTATTCTGCACGCCACTTGTTCTATTGTCTACTTTGCCCCTGTCCATTTACAGAGTGTGTACTTCTAATAACCTCCCCCCAAACTTGCCATCCCCTCCATCCCCTCCCCTCTAATTCCCTTCCCCCCTGCTCTCCTGTAGGCCAAGATACCCAATTTAGAGTGTATGACAATCCTGCCCTAAGCCAAATTCAATGAGTGTAAGGTTGACCCATTCCCTTTTGACTTCCTGTCCTTCCCCTCCATTATAACAAGTTATCCCTTGCCTCTTCTATATGATGGCATTAGCCCCATTCTGTCTCTCCCTTTCTCCTCTCATTCTATTCCTCTCCTGCCTCTTAATTTCATCTTTTAAAATATTATCCCATCCTATTCAATTGATCCTGTGTCCTCTAAGTACACTTAAATACACACGCTCACATATGTATTCTTATGCATATGTACCCTCCTATATAGACATAAGTGTATGTATACACTCACTCACACATGCACATACACACATTTATATTCCCTTCAACTATCCCCATAATGATAAAAGTTTCATATGTTACAATTGTCGTTTTTCCCTTTTGGCATGTAAAAAGTTCAGGTTTGATAAGTTCCTTATGCATTCTTTTCCATGTTTACCTTCTCATGCTTCTTGTATTTGAATGTCAAGTTTTCTATTCAGTACTGTTTTTTTTTTCATCAAGAATGCTTAGAAGTCCTCCATCTCATTGAATGACCACATTTTCCCCTGGAATATTATATTCAATTTTACTGGGTAGGTGAGGCTTGGTTTTAATCCTGGCTCCCTCAATCTTCAGATTATCATATTCCAGGCCCTCTGATCCCTTAATGTAGAAGCTGCTAGATCCTGGGTTTTCCTGATTGTGTTTCCATAGGATTCAAATTGTTTCTTCTTGGCATCTTGCAATATTTTATCCTTGATCTGGGAACTCCTGAACTTAGTTATAACATTCCTAGAAGTTTTCTTTTTTAGATCTTTCTCAAGAAGTGATTGGTGAATTCTTTCAAGTTCTATTTTGCCCTCTGGTTCTAAAATATCCGGGCAATTTTCCTTGAGAATTTCTTAAAGGATGCTTTGTACATTCTTTTTTTGATTATGGCTTTCAGTTAGTCCAATAATTTTTAAATTCTGTCTGCTGGATCTATTTTCTAGATTAGTGGTTTGTTCAAGGAGATATTTCACATTGCCTCCTATTTTTTCATTTGTTTGGATTTGTTTAATAGTATCTTGATTTCTCATAAAGTCATTAGCTTCCTTTTGCTCTGCTCTAATTCTCAGGGAATTATTCTCTTTAGAAAGCTTTTGTGATTCTCTTTCCATCTGGCAAATTTGACTTTTTATGGCATTCTTCTCCTCATTGGCTTTTTTGGCCTGTTTTCCATTTGAGTTAATCTATTTATAAGGTGTTATTTTCTTCAATCAGTTTGTTGACTCTCTTTTTATGATTTTCTAGCATCATTTTCATTTCTCTTCCCAATTTTTCCTCCACTTCTCTTATTTGTTTTTCACAATACTTATTATGCTACTTTATGGCTTTTAAGAAGTCTACATTTTTCTTGGAAGCTTTTGATGTGAGAATTCTGACTGTGTTGTCTTCCTCTTGTTCCATGCTTTGATCCTTTTTGTCTCTCCAAAAGGAATCTAAAGTTGGACTGCTATGCTTATTTTGCTTCCTTTGACTACTCATGTTGCAAGTCAGTTACTTGACTTTTCAGCTCTTTGCCACAGTACAACTCTGCTTTCAGAGTGGAGACCTCTCTCCCAAATTGCTGGGGTTTTCTCAGCTGCTGGAGCTATTTGGAGACCATGTCTCTGCAGTTCCCACCAGCTTTGGCTCACTGAATATGTACTTCTGGACCACCACCCAAGACTGCTGTCCCAATTCAGGCAGCCTAAGGCAAGAACACTTAGCCTTTGAATGATCATTTGGCCCCCCTGCAGGCTGAGAGCTTCTGAAGCAGCCACATGGAGGTGGTTGTAGGTCCACTGCTGCTGTTTCTTGCCCTTGAGGCAGATAGCTGGACTCTCTTCCCCAAATTTAGCTGAGTTCCACTGACCTTTCACATTGTCCTTGTTTCTTATGGGTTGATGATTCTGGAAATTGCATCAGCTGCTCTGATCTGCTCTCCTGAAAACTTCAGCGACAGCTTGTTCTGGCTTCCCTCAGATTACAGCTGCTGGTTCATGCGGCAGTGGTCTGCACTCCCAGGACACTGCGATTAACCCCTTCTGTCCACCTGCCAAGCTGCCTTCAGTGGGAGCTTTATTACTCCGTTATTTTGTGAGTTCTGGAGCTCTAAAACTTGTTTAGAGTCATATTTTATTGGAATTTGAGGTGATTAAGGGGGGAGCCATGGAGTTTTCCTGCTTCTATGCTGTCATCTTGACTCCGCCCTCCAAATGCTTGCTTTCACAGGGATTATAATCTAATGAGGGGATACGGTATATGAAGATAACTATTATATATGATGAAATACCATAGGAATAAAGAAACAATACAAAATGCTCACATGAATTGGAGTAGGATAATTTTTTTCAAATTTGGGGACCAGGGGAGATGGCTCTTTGCTTTTCTCTTTATATCTTCTCTCCCTAAAGAGAGTGCATGCATCCTTCTCATAGTAAGGATCTGCAATTACCTTATTTTGGACACTTTCTCTACCAGTCCCTCTATGACTTAGTCTTTAAGAGTTACTATGACTAAAAATTCTATCACAAAATCATCCTGCCTGTAGTGAGATTACTTGAACATGACTAGCATGAAACCTGGAAAATGTCTTAGGTTTAGAGACAGAATGGCTCTGGGAGATCATTTAGTTTAACCCCTTCATTTTATAGATGAGAAAACTGAGGACAATATTAAGTCGAATGGCTGAGGTGCTTTTCCTTTGGAGGTACCTACTTTATATATTCATTTCTCTTAGGTTTTAAGTTGTTCTACAGAAAACATAGCTTTTCACTGAGGCCGATTTAAACTCCCCTCTTTACTTATTAGAATAAGGTCCCTTATGAATTTGAACATGTATACAATTCATTGCAACACGCCACGAGCAATCATGTAATTTACTTTTGATTTCTCCCTTCACTCCAGCAGAGTTAGGAAACAATACAGGCAGCCTGGGATGCCCATCTGCTCTTTTCTGGAAATATTGGACCACACATTGCTGCTGCAGTTATGAATCCAGCAGTTCGAAGCCAAGGTTCTTAGAAAGTCATTAGGAATTTGGTTCTACTAATGTCAGTATAGCTGTCCCTCTGTAGTGCTTGAGGAGGTTCTTTTTGTAAATGGAGCAAGGATTTCTTAAGCACCTACTATGTGACAGTCACTATGTTGATTGCTTTATAAATATTATCTGATCCTATTATAAAAACAAAAAAAACCTTGGGAAGTAGTTGCCATTATTATTTCCATCTACCAATAGAGAAACTGAGGCAAATAGAAATTAAGCAATTCATCTAGAATCACACAGCTACTATGTGTCTGAGTATGAATCTGGACTCAGTTTTTCCTCACTTCTGGTTTACTACCAGTATCCACTCAGCTTCTTGTGCCTAACAATAACAAGAAAAACAATAATAGTAATAATAATAGCTACCATTTATATAGTGCTTAGGATGAGCTAAGTGCTTGAAAAATATGATCTGATTCATTCTTCACAACCACCCTAGGAGACAGATGTTATTATTTTTTTGCATTTTACAGATGAGGAAATCAAGGCAAATAGAGGCCAGGTGACTTGAGCAAGGTCACACAGCAATTAATTTTGCCTAGATCAGTGTCCATTTACAAAGCATTGCTTAGTATCTTGCAATTTAAACTTAGAGTCACTGTATGTTAGGAAGGACAAAGGCCAGTTCTATTCCAACCTCCCTTGCCAATTGCCATCTATTCATAAATGTAATAGAAGGTGTATGAGTAAAATATTTTAGAGGAGAAGATAATACAATTTTAGACCAGTTGGTTTCTGGGTCAACTATGGTGTCACATTTCTAGAAAATTTCCAAGTTAAAAAATACAGGGAAATCTGCTTTTATTGATTTTCAAAGGAAAATGTAAGGGGTGGGGTGAAATCTGATACCTATAAGAACTATGTACTACTGAAATGGGAAACTACATGGAGCTAGTTCAAATTCAGGCTAATTCTTCTTTGAAGTGTAAGTGGGAGTGGATACAAAGTCACCTGGGGCAAGGGGGGGGCAGGGTATATGTATAATTGCCAAAGGCTTAAAAAAGCCCCTGTGTTGAAAGGAATGCTAATCTCAGAGTAGACTTTCCATATTTATATGTGGGACTAACAGATCTGTTGTGAAGAGAAAATATGTAGGATAATGTTTACAAGGAAGGATTGCTCTGTATTTACTGTTCAATGATGTACAAATCACTTAACACTTTTCTGAACCTCAGGTTCCTTATCTATACAAAGCCATAACAGCCCATAGGATCTGCTTGTGTAAGACTGTGAGGCTCAAATGAAATGACATATACATCTCTTCATCAATTTTAATGAGCTATGTGAATGTCAGTTATTATCATGTGCCATTATTTCCCGTGTATGGAGCACAATGATAATACACATATGCACAGCATAAAAGGGCAGCTAGGTAACACAGTGGATAGAAGGCTGGGCCTGGAGTCAGGAAGACTCATTTTCCTGAGTTCAAATCTGGCTTCAGATACTTACAAACTATGAGACCTTGGGCAAGTCCCTTAACCCTCTTGTCTCAGTTCTTCATCTGTAAAATGAATTGACTTGTCTGGAAATGTCAAATCATTCCTGTATCTTTGCCAAGAAAACCTCAAATGGGGTCATGGAGAGTAAGACATGAGTGAAATAACTGAACAAAAACAACATAACATAAAAACAGGACAAAACAAGTAAACTGGGAGCATGCCTGAGAGAGAGAGAGAGAGAGAGAGAGGCAGAGAGAGACAGAGAGACAGAGACAGAGAGAGACAGAGAGACAGAGTGACAGAAAGAGAGAGGGGGAGAGAGAGAGAGAGACAGAGAGAGACAGAGAGAAAGAGAGAGAGAGAGAGAGAGAAAGAGAGAGAGAGAGAGAGAGAGAGAGAGAGAGAGAGAGAGAGAGAGAGAGAGAGAGAGAGAGAGAGAGAGAGAGAGAGAGAGAGAGAGATCTAAGGAAAATAGAACATTGAAAACTAGGACTAGTTTTCATTGTTCTGGATTCTTCATGGAGAATTAAAACTTTTAGTTTTTATTCTGGAGCAAAGGACACATCACTTCTTCTATATCTATGTATCTCTACCTCTGTATCTATCATCTCTGTCTCTATCTCTGTCTGTATCATGTCTTTCTCTATCTCTATCTCTGTCTCATCATCTCTATCTCTTTCTAGTGATCTGTTTCTTAATGTCAGCTCTAATAATGCCTTCATCTTATGAACTCTTTTATCATAAATTTGAGGGAAAAAATAAAACCTTATTTGAAACAAAAGTCCCTATTGTCATCTGCAAATCACATTGGTGATTTTTTTTCACTTTGACATAAACTAATGGAGAAAATCTATACCTATAACATCAAAACTCCCTTATCACTACTAACACTGGACTCCTCTGACCCTTCTACCTTCTTGGAAGATTCTGGGCCTTAAATCCTAGTACTTGACCAGGAAATATTAGGTTTGATTAGTGGTCTTTCCCCTTATCTCTTGAATAGTGTATTTCTAGTTATTTTTAAAAATTATGTTCATAGTTGTCCCTTCCACAGTTTGTCTATACCATGGGTCAGCATAAGAAATTGAATGTGAATTTTTGGGGGAGTTTTATGGAAACTCAGATGACACAAGAAGGTCAGCAGATGATACAGAGGCTATGGACAAATATTTAACCCAAACTTTATGACTTTATGATAAGTTACTGTAAACACCCCATAAAAGAAAAAATATTTAAAAAATCAGATTTCTTCTCCAATATGAATAGGTAAGAAATTTATTTCAATTTTCCAGTTTGTGGGGTGTAAAGTGGAAGGGATAACTAGATGAGGCTATAGAGGAGTGATTTACCCTTAGCTCATGTGTGGAATGGGGGGCATCAGATTACTTAAGAATGCTTGAACCAAGCATATTTTATATACAGAACAGGTCATACTTATGTGCCAATCAATTATGAAACTGAGCTCCTGGGTGGCTGCTGTAATTCCTACCTAAGTAAGATAAACTCAGTTAAAAAAAGACTAGAAAACTGCAAACCAGTCAGTAAGTGAAGCTTTTTAACATTTGTAAATTTGTATGTGTGATACTGTCCAGGCCTGTTTCACAGTTTGGCTTTGTTTCTGGGTTCTGATCTAGGGACCCTCTCATGTCCCACAGCTGGAAAGAATCTGGAGCAGCTGACTAACAGTTCTCAGAAGGGGTCATAGGATTATGCACATAGTATTTTAGTGGTTTCCCAGAATGAGTCTTGAACATCAACTTCTGTATGTGGCAACAATTCTAATAGATTATAAAATTCATCACCTCCACATTACCATTGTTGTTGTTATCAAGGGAAGACATTCTCTGAGGTGTGATTTTAATTTACTTATTAACTTACTTATTATTAATTTACTTATTTTAATTTACTTATTATTACTTTTTGCCTTGGTGAGAAGTGGCAAATAGGCTGATATGAGCCAGTTTTAAGTACCTGAAGGATGATTTAAGAACCAATAGAAAAAGAACAAATAGTTTGGTAAGTTTCCCTATCACAGGGTAAAAGGAACCTCCCCAGAATATATGTGAAGCTTCTCTACTTTCCTTCATTTTTAGAAAGCAGGAAAAGCATGGGCTACCCTTACCCAGAAATAAAAGGGTTATGGCAGCATCCATTTATTTTTATTCAAGGTGTTTGAAAACTTCCAAATTTTAAACTTGAAAACAATCTACATTCCTTTTCCTGCTCTATGTTCTTTCTCATTATGCAGAGGGAGGGTGTGTATGTGTTTTATTTAAACAAAGTCTCATTTCAGGGGAAATAGAGTAGTTTAGTCTCCCAGTCTCCACAATCAAGCCACTAAAATGGATTCTCTGTTTAAATAGCCAAGCTAAGCAAAGTTTCGTGAGCTATGCTAGATTCTAAGATGGAAACTATTCATGCTGGCATCTTATTTCTCCTTTTTAAAAATAAGAACATCAATGTGTTTTCACATTAGGAGAGCTCACCCAGCAGGCAAACCTGAAATGGCACAGCCTTTGGAGACAAGGAACACAAGCCTGAAAATACCTTTTAAGTGTATATTTAGCCCAAAGTCTGGAAAGACTCCAAAGGAGATGATACAGTATGTTCAGAAAGAGCTGGCAGGAGAAACACCAGGCCTGTCAGTTTTACATGAAAAAAGCATGCTTTTCCTCTGTCCTCAAGCTTTTCTTTAAAAAAAAAATAATGAAAAGCCCAAAGGAAGTTATCCAAATCATCTTAAGAATATTTTTTTTTTATTTTTTTCTTTGTAAAAGGCAATTGTCAGATTCTTTGGAAAACTGACTTAAATGTAATGAAAATAATCACTGCAGTCTAATTTAGATCTTCACAAAGACAGGTCTTGGGGGGGCAGATATAAATAGTGGCTTTAACATGTGGGAAATAATATGAATGCATGTACACACATGCATGCATATATAGTCATATATGAATATGCATGTGCACATACACATAGACAATTGATGTAATATATATTTAAATACATAATGTGCATAAATAATACACACACAAATATATATGTATAAAATAAAATGTATTCCTATATGGTATCCAGCTAATTTATTTGAGGAGTTACTTAATTAAAAAGTTCACATTTATATCATAATTAATAAAGTAGATTCTTTACAACAGACTATGAAGATTCATAGAGATAACTTATTAAGTACTTACTACATGCCAGGCACTATGCTAAACACTGAAAGATTAAAAATACAAGCAAACAAAACAATCCCTGCCCTTAAGAAGCTTACAGTCTAATAGCAATAGACAACATATAAAATAGAGATAAGCAGTTACATGGATATGACCAGAAAGTGGCCTGAACTGATGCTTCTGGGTAAGATAGGACTAAAGACCACTTATCAAAACACAGGGGTACAGTACAAGGTTTCAATGGGCAAGAAAGAGTGATTAGAATAGAGACGGCAATTAGGAAAACCAAGGTACAGGTAAGGAAACCAAGTCTCAGAAAAGTTAAATAATGTTTTCTTTGGTTACAAAGCCAATAAATATGAGGTGGGTCTTGAGTACTGAATCTCTGAATTCTAGTCCAGTGATATTTTTTTCTACTATTAAACACCAACATAATATTAACCTGGACTGCAAAATGAAGTCTCTCTGAAATTTTTAGGATTAGATACATCTGCTCTTAAGGACACAACTTGAAGGGAAGAAATTCCACATGGGTAGGATCTGAGAAAGCATTAAACTAAATAACTACATTTTGGGGCATTAATTATGTGATGGGGATGGTAATGTCATATTTCTAATTTTTGTTCAATTGGTCTTTGCTTTCCAGTTTGTGAAGCTCATGTGAGAGAAAGACTTACTTGGATCAAAGTGCAAAGAAAAGAACAAAAAGTAACAGGAATTGTGAAGGAACTAGAGATTCAAAATGGGGGCCATAGAACATGAGGAGAAATCAAAAGGGAAGAAAGTGAACTATTAGAGTTGAGAACCAAGATTTAAGGAAAAGGGGGATTCATGAGAAAGGTATAATAAGAAGAATGAGGTTCAGAAGGGAAGTGAAGGAAGCATCCTGGCGGAAAAATTATATGTAAATGGGAAGGAGAAGGAAGAGGTGAAGAAGAACAAGGACTCAAAGAGAAGGATGAAGAGAACTTGGGGAAGAAAGATTCAAAGAAAAGGAGTAGGTAATTTGTAAAACAAAATGTGAGATTAATAAGTCAAAGGAGTTACATGCAGCCACTGAAGTACCACTTGTCAGATTGGCAAAGCTGATGAATGAGAAAAATGACAAATGCTGTAGGGCTGTGAGAAAACAGGCACATTAAGTCACTGTTGGTAAAGCTGTGAAATGTTCTAACCAATGCGGAAAACGATTTGTTTTTTAACCTTATTTAATATTTTATTTTCCCAATTACATGTAAAAACAATTGTAATATTCTTTTTTTTTCAAATTTGGAGTGCCAAATTCTCTCCCTTCCTTACCTCTCCCCTGCACATTGAGAAGACAAGTAATTTGACATAGGTTATACATGTGTAGTCATGCAATACACATTTCCATGTAAGTTGTTCTGTGAAAGAAAACACAGACAAAAAAAATGCCCAAGAACAATAAAGAACAAGGGTCTTTGATCTGCATTTAGATCAGAACTGGTTCTACCAGTTCTTTTTCCAGAGATGGAAGCCCCTTTAATTTTAAGTCCTAAAGAATTGTCTTGGATCATTGCATTGCTGAAAATAGCAACTATTCATGGTATGTCCTCATACAGTATTATTTTTACTGTGTACAATGCTGTTTTGGTTCTGCTTACTTCACTTTGCAGTTCATGTAAGTTTTTCTATGTTTTTTTTCTGAGAGCATCTTGCTCATTTCTTAAAGCACAGTAACATTCCATCACAATCATATACTATATCTTGTTCAGCAATTCCCTGACTGAAGGACATCCCCCCAATTTCCAATTCCTTGCCACCACTAAAAAGAGCTGCTTTAAATATGTTTGTACACATGTTTTCCTTCTAAAAATCTCTTTGGTATACAGTCCTAATAGTTCTCCTGATTGGTCAAAGCATTATGTGTAGTTTTATAGCCCTTTGGGCATAGTTCCAACATGATCTTCAAAATGGTTTAGTCAGTATACAACCTCACCAATGCTACACTAGTGTTTTAATTTTCTCACATCCCCTCCAACATTTGTCATTTTCCATTTTTGTCATATTAGCCAGTCTTATGGGTGTGAAGTGATAGCTCAGAATTATTTTAATTTGTACTTCTCCCATCAATAGTGATTTAGAGAATTTTTTTTCATATGGCTATAGATAACATTGATTACTTTGTCGGGAAACTACCTCTTCATACGTTTGTCCATTCATCAATTAGGGGAATGGTTTTTATTTCTAGATATTTAGCTCAGTTTTCCACTTGTTTCAGAAATGAAGTCTTTATCAGAGAAATTCACTGTAGTTTTTTTCACAATAATGATTGACAACTATGTATTTCCTTCCATTCTACTTCCCTCCTGTTTATCCTTCTCTTCCTCCCTTTACTGCGTCAATTCCCAAAAATTCTTTGCTTCTGAATTTTACCTCCCCCAAACTGCCCTGCCTTCTATCAACCTACCCCCTTCTCTGATCCATTTCTCTTCCTGTTTTCCTGAATGGTCAGATAGAAGTCTATACCCAACTGGGTATATTATACATTATTCCATCCTTGAGCCAATTCCTATGGGAGTAAGGTTCATATGCTCCCCTCCCTGCTTCCCCCATTTCCCCCTGCCTTGTAAAATCTCTTTTAGGCCTCTTTTATGTCAGGCAATTTTTTTCTATTATACCTCTCCCTTTCGCCTTATCCTACTGCATTCTTCTATCTCATCTTTATTTTAATGTTTTTAGGTAATCCTTCCATCACACTCAACTCATACCTCTTCTTTATATCTTTGTACATTCCTTCTAAATACCCTAATAATGAAAAAAATTTTTAGGAGTTACAAATAACATCTTCTCATTTGGGAATATAAACTGTTAAACCTTATGAAATCCTTTATGAGTTCTACTTCCTGATTACCTTTTTATGCTTCTTTTTCATCATGTATTTGAAAGTCAGTTTTTCTGTTCACCTCTTATCAGGAGTCCTTGAAAGTCCTCTATTTCACTGAATCCTTATTTCTCCACTGAAGGATTATGCTCCATTTTGGTGCATAGGTGATTCTTGGTTGTAATCCTCACTCTTTTGCTGCCCAGAATATCATATTCTAAGTCCTCAAGTCCTTTAATGTTGAAGCTGTGAAATCTTGTCTTTTTCTTACTATGGCTCCACAACATTTGAATTATTTTTTTAGCTGCTTGCAGTGTTTTCTCCTTAATCTGGAAGGTCTATAATTTGGCTATAATATTCCTCGAAATGTTGATTTTGGGATCCCTTTCAGGAGGTGATCAGTGGATTCTTTCAGTTTCTATTTTACCCTCTGGTTCTGGAATATCAGGACAGTTTTCCATGATAATTTCTTGAAAGATGATAGCAAGGTTATTTTTTTCCTTTTTTTGGAAGGGGTAAGGAAGCTCAATTGGGGATAAGTGACATGCCCAAGGTCACACAGCTAGTAAGTGGTAAGTGACTATGGTCAGATTTGAACTCAGTTACTCCTGATTCCTGGGTCAGTGCTCTATTCACTGTGCCACCTAGCTGCCTCTCCTTTTTGATCATGTCTTTCCGGTAGTCTTAAAATTCTTATATTTTCTCTCCTGGATTTATTTTCTAGGTCAATTGATTTTCCAATGAAGCACACTATTTTCTTCTATTTTTCAATCTTTTGGCTTTGTTTTTTTTGTTTCATAAAGTCATTAGCTTCCCTTTACACAATTCTAACTTTTTTTCTTTTTTACTTTTTTGTTTGTTTATTTTTAGTTTTCAACCTTCATTTCAACAAGGTTTTGAGTTAAAAAATTTCTTCCTGTCTCCAAGAGGTGTTTGGTGAGTTCTTTCAATTTCAATATTGCCTACTGATTCTAGAATAAAGAGCAATTTTCCTTGAGAATTACTTGAAGGATTAATTCTAGGTTTTTTTATCATGGATTTTAGGTAGTCCAATAACTTTTAAATTATCTCTCTAGGATCTATTTACCAGGTGAATGATTGTTTTCCAATGAGATATTTCACATTGCCTTCTATTTTTCATTTGTTTGTATTTGTTTTATAGTATCTTGATTTCTCCTAAAGTCATTAGCTTCCATTTGCTCCAATCTAATTCTGAAATAATTATTGGCTTCAGTGAGCTTAATTCTTTTTCCATCTGGAAAACTGGGCTTTTTGGGGGCATTCTTTTCCTCATTGGCTTTTTGGACCTCTTTTGCCATTGGAGTTATTCTATTTTTTAAGATGTTATTTTCTTCAGGCAGGTTGTTGACTTGCTTTTCATGATTTTCTTGCATCATTTTCATTTCTCTTAACAATTTTTTCTCCATTTCTCTCCCTTTATTTTCAAAATCCTTCTTGAGCTCCTCCATGGCCTGTAACCAATTCATATTTTTCTCAGAAGCTTTTGATGCAGGAGTTCTGATTTTGTTGCCTTCTTCCCATTCCATGCTTTGATCCTTCTTGTCCTCAAAAAAGGAATCTAAGTTGATTACTCTGCTTGCTTTGCTTCCTTTGCTTGCTCATATTGCCAGTCAATTACTTAAATTTTGAGCTCTTTGCTATGGTAGAACTCCACTTCCAGAGAGGAGAGATTTGGCCCAAATCACTGGGGTTTTTCTTGCTCCCAGGGCTGATAGGAGGGCATCGTCTCTACAGTCCCAACGAGCTCTGGTCCACTGGCCCCACACTCCAGGACTTCCACATAAGACAGCAATACAGATCCATCATGTTAAATCAAGAGCAGTTACACTCTGAATGATTGCTTTGTCCCCCTATGATTTGGAGGCAGCCATTCCGGGCAGTGGCTGTAGTTGCTGTGATTCTACCACCTCTCACCCTGGAGGCAGGGTCAGAACCATGCCTTTCCTTTCCAACAGAGTTATGGATTGAACTTTTACTTGCTCCTTGGAGTTTATTGGTTGAGGAGTCTGGAAACAGCCACAGCTGTTGGTGATTCACTTTCCTGAAGTTTTGCTCTGGGAGTCACTGGTCAGGGCTGCCCTGAGGCCAAAATTATGTGGCTCATCGGAGTCTGTGCTCTGCTCCCAGTGTGCTGTGATGGATCCTTTATATAGGCCCTCTAGGCTGCCTTCAGTGGGAGATTTGTTTCTCTCTGTCACTTTGTTGGTTCTGTGGCTGTAAAATTTGTTTAGAGTCATATTTTATAGGTATTTGAGGTGGTTGTTGGGGGGAATCTCACAGAATTTCCTCCTTCTACACTGCCATCTTGGCTCCACCCCCCACAATTCTAACTTTTAAAGAATTACTTTCTTTAGTGAGCTTTTGTAGTTCCTTTTCCATTTGGCCAATTAAACTTTTTCAGGCTTCAGTGTATCAATTTTTCCTCTACCTGACTTACTTGATTTTCAAAGACGTTATTGAGCTCTTCCAAATCCTGAGACTAATTCATATTTTGCTTTGAATGCTGGGCTTTGGGGCAGCTAAGGTGGTGCAGTGAATAGATAACCAGCCCTGGAGTAAGGAGGATCTGAGTTCAAATCTGGCCTCCGACACTTAACACTTACTAGCCATGTGACCCTGAGCAAGTCACTTAACCCCAGTTGCCCTACCCTCCACCCTCCAAAAAGCAAAAAGAGAAAAGAAAAAAAAATAATGCTGGGCTTTGACTGTTGGAAATTTGACTTTGTTGTCTTCTCAGGGTGTTTTGATTTTCTTTTTCACAATAGTAATTTTCCATTGTCAGTATTTTTTTTTGTCATTTACTCATTTTCTGGCCTATTTCTTGACTTTTAAATCTGTCATAAAGTGGGGCTCTCCTTTCAGGGTATAGGAAATGTTGTATTAAACTTTAGAGATTTTGCACAGCTGTTTTTAGAGATACTTCTAGGGACTTGCATGCTTTTAGTTCTTCCAAGCTGGGATGATCTATGGAGAGATATCTTTACTGCTATTCTGGCTTGTGCTCTGCTTTGTGAATGACCCCAAGCAATCTTTTCAAACCTGGAATGGTGACCAGGGTAACTGTTCTCCCTGCAGCTGCAAGCTCTGCTGTGCTAGTGCTCCTCCTGACACTGTGACTAAGACCAAGTTCTGGAATTCAGATCCAAATGTGGGCAATGCAACAGACTCATGCCCTTGCTGTCAGAAGAGGGACTCCTATAATTCTCCTCACCTGTTCTCTCATCCCCTTACCATCTGCCAGCTAAGAGTTCTGGAAGCTATCACTGCCACTTTTTCAGGCCTGCTTCAGGTTTGTTGAGGCCTTGTCTGCACTAGCGTGGGCTCTTACCCAGGTCTAAAAGACCTTTCCTATGGAAGGTTTAAGTTGTCTTGGGTTGTAAAGTTGTTTAACTCCATCTTTTTGTGTGTTCTTACACTCTAGAATTTGTTTAGGTTGATTACTTAAAATCATTTGGAATGGTTTAGAGAAGAGCTCAGGTGAGTCTCTGCCTTTACTCCACTGTAGAAAGCAATTTGGAACTATACCCAGAAAATTATTAAACTGTGTATACTCTTTGGCCCAGTGATACCAATACTAGATTTCATACTGAAAAAGAAATAAAAGAAATAGGAAAGTGATGTATATGTGCAAAAATATCTATAGCATCTCTTTTTCACTGTGGCAAAGAACTGGAAACTGAGAGTGTACACATTGATTAGGGAATAGCTGAAAAAATTGTTCTATAATTATGGTGAAATATTATGGTTTCATAAGAAATGAAAGAGACAGTTCCAGGGAAACCTGAAGTGAGAAGAACCAAGGGAATAATTTATACAATAACAAAAATACCACAAATGTTAACTATGAACAACTTTTAAAGACTTGGGAACTGTGATTAACACAGTTCAGGGGATTCATGATGGAATATGCAATCCACCTCCGTAGAGAGAAATCATTAATAGATTCAGAGTACATTTGAGGTGTGTATATGTGTGTGTGTATGTCTAATACTATCCATCTATGTATGTATGTATGTATGTATGTATCTATCTATCTATCTATCTACTTATCTATCTATCTCTGTCTCTGTCTCTCTATCTAATATTATATGTATGTGTATGTATGTATATATAACTATAGCAAAACCTAGAGGAGTCTGAAAATGTGAAAATACAGGATATGAAATCTATATATTCAATATATAGTCAAAGAGGAATGACAATTAAAACTAGGGATCTAAAAACTTCCACTTGCTGGAATTTTGCTGATCTTCTGGTGCTGACTTTAGGGGACACAGTAATCACAGAAATTAGTTATGAGATATGGCTCTTGCTTCTTCATGTGACTGTCTAGCAACCCGCTGACCACTGCAGAACTAAATACTTCCACTCACTTAAGGGACTGTAGCTACTAGAATCACAATAATCTTTTTTCATGGATCTATAATGAAGTTGGGGAAGGCACAATTAATACTTCTATTAACCCATCTAGTTTTATAGCTTTTACTAAATTTCCCTTTTCATCAATTCCCCAAATAGTTTTAGGCATCTAATACATAAACAACACTGTTCTAGGCACTAAGGGAAGCCCAATTTTAAAAACAACATGATCCCTGTCCTCATATCACTTATACAACAATAGATATATATGCATACCTGGAATAACATGATGTCTATTAATATTTACTTAAAATGGTTTATATTTCAATGTGTTGAGATACAAGTCAGAACAATCTCAGTTCAATAATATTTTAATATATCGTATTTACTGATACATATAATGTATGTACATGTATATTTATGTGTATATGTCTGTGTATCTATCTATCTATGGCATGCTTCCTCAAAGAGATTAAGATATTCTTGAGTTTAGTATTCATGTTAATCTGATTCTTTTCTATTGTATGTGATGTCTAATAAAAAGTAAAGGTGATCTAATAAAAAATGAAAAAAAATCTTTTGCTCAAATACCTCCATGAGAAATTAAGATTATGATATTATATAAATAACTAATTACCAATTTCTTATCCACCCTTTCCTTTCCTCTTATCTCTGTTAAAACTCATTTCTTGAAAAGATCAGTCAGTCTCTGAAGGACAGCTGAGTGATGAGATTTGCTCCTAGCCCTCAAAGCATATGTGTTAGTTGGGTGAGACCCAACTGGGACAACTAACATCTATTTAGAATATAGCCAGAATCCAATATAGGTGAGCTTTTTCCTGGAGGAGAAATCTCCTTTTCTTGGTCACCTCCATTTGGGTTTCAGGCAACTCAGTCCATGAAGGAGAAAACCAGCTATAGAGGTCTGACTTTAGATTGTTTCCCCTTCCCCAGGTACATTAAGAGTCTCACAATGAACTTAAGTTCTCAGGAGGAGCTAAAGACTTTCAGCCCACCTCCTCATTAAATGTCCACCAATTGGATTGAGTTTTACTTGTCAAGTGAGTTCCCTTTCAGAAGGGATTTAAGGCATTTCAAAGTTTCCCTTGGTATCTTTGGTTACCAAGCAAAACCACTCATCATCAATTTATTGATTTCCAGCTAGCCTAATTAATAAATTGTTCATTAATTGCCAGAAACCCTGGGTCTTGGCGTTTTCACTCATCTCAGTATGAATGGAGATAGGTGCACAATAGTAAATATATATATTTGAGCAAAGCCAAATTCTTTTTACTGTCAGATTTCACAACAAATCTGAAGACTGATGACCCAATAGTCCACAGGGGAATTTCATGGAACAATTCTTGTGCTGCCTCTTCTGTTTAGTCTTCCAAGAAGAGAATGGCTGTTACAGTGGAAACAGTTGCATTTGCAATTAGAAGATCTTGACTCAAGGTCTAATACCATTGTGTGGCACTTTGGACACCTTATTTCACTGTTCTATATCTTAGTTTTTGGCAAAAATGAGATGGACTACATGGCATCAGAGGTCACTCTCAGCATTGCATAAATGATTTTATGACACAAAATGCTTTCTGAGGAGGATTTCTATCATCCACATAATAGATTTCTGGCTTGATGTTTAGGATTAACACTACACTCTCCTTTCCTCATTTTTCTATATGTTTATGTGCTATAGGCTATTTTGTTGTTGAGTTGTTTCAGTTGTGATTGACTCTCATAACCCCATATGGGATTTTCTTGGCAAAGATTCTAGAGTGGTTTGCCATTTCCTTCTCTAGATCATTATGCAGATGAATAACTGAGGCCAATAAGGTTAAGTGAGTTGCCCAGAGTCACACAGCTAGCAAGCAACTGAGGTCAGACTTAAACTCAGGAAGATGGAGTCTTTCTCACTCTAAGCTGATACTCTCACAACTCTATCTTCTAGATATGGCCTATAGTCATTATAAATTGAAAGAAAAAGAAGTTTTAATTTTCAAACTAGAAACTATTTCATTTATTTAATGAAAGGGGTGTGGTATAATTATTAGAACGTCCACTACATTAGGAGTTAGGAGACCAAGGTTCTAGTGTTGGCTTTAATGTTGACCATGGGATCTTATTTATGACATTTGTCTTCTTCTGTCTCACTTTCCTTACTTAGTACAAAATACACTGTCAACCCAAAATAATTTATTCAGTATCTATCATGTAGCAGGCAATCTGCTAAGTACTGGTGATACAAAGATCATAACAAAAACACTTTCTACTTTTAAGGAATTTATAATCTAACAAAAGAGAACACACACACACAAAGGTGACAGGAGGAAGAGTAGGTAGGAAACAAGGTTCATGACACAGGGCATGATAGAGAAGGCCAGAGAAGTGTAAGGGAAATAAAGACATGGATGGAATAGTCTTCACCTTAAATGGAAGTTCTATTAGTAACTCTTCACCTTCTGTTCAGAAGGAAGAGCCTCAGGGGTGGTGGATATTGATGAGGTGTGCGTTCCAGAGCTGAAATGATCTTTTTTAAAAATAATATTTTATATTCCCCATTACACATAAATATAATGTTTAACTTTTTTCAGTTTTGAGTTTCAAATTCTATCTTTCCTCCCTTCCACTGCCTCTCTTTGAGATGCTAAACAGTCTGGTATAAATTATACATGTGCAATCATTTAAAACCTTTCCATATTAGTTATTTTGTGCAAGAGGACTCTAACAAAAAGAAAGGGAAGGAAGTAAAGAAGGAAGAAAAAAGGAAGAAAGAAAAAAAGAAATAAAGGGAAAAATAATATGCTTGGTCTGTATTTAGACATAAGTTCTTTCCCTGTAGGTGGATAGCATTTTTCATCATGAGTCTTTTGGAATTATCTTGCATCATTGTATTTCTGAGAACAGCCGAGTCATTTGTTCTTCATCATACAAAACTGTTGTTACTGTGTACAGTGTTCTCCTGGTTCTGCTTACTTCACTTTGTATTGGTTCATATGTCTTAACAAGTTTTTTTTAAACCTTCCTGCTTATCATTTATTGTAGCAAAATAAAAATCATGTACTACAACTTCTTCAGCAATTCCCTAATCAATAGGCATCTCAATTCCCAGTACTTAGCTACCACACAAAGAAGTGATATCAATATTTTTGTACAAATAGGTCTTTCCCCCTTTTTAAAGAATCTCTTTGGGATACAGACCTAGCAGTAGTATTGCTTGATCAAAGGGTATGCACAGTTTTATACACCCTTGGGAATATATTTTTTTTTCATTTTACTGTTTACCAGAATGGTTAGAGGAGCTTAGGACAGAGATGAAATGATCCTGAATTATTTAGAGGTTCCTGATATTTGATAGAGCCCAGAGGATTGAAGCCAGATGGGGAAAGAAGACACTATTTGCCTAACTCATAGTATTTTTTTGAGTTTCACATGAGATCATGGCCATGAAAGTATTTCAAAAAACTTAAAACTAAGAATAATTCTTTGTTTTTTATGTTTGGTGTTTTTTTTATCTGTGATTTTTATTTGTGGAAAGGACTCCCAGAGAGGAAATTCCCTCATTTTTATACATTTGAATATTGGGAAATACTGTCATTTATAGTTTTAATAGGTGCCTGGAACACAGAGAAATTAAGTGACTTATAGGGAGTTACCAGTGGAAAATATCAGATAATATACTAAACACACATATACCCACAAAGGAAATAATTTTGCCCTTCTCTTTTCTCAATTTGGGCTCAGTCATGTTATGATTAGGAGGGAAGGAAGGGTGAAGCTAAAATCTTTTCAACAAATCTACTATATTACTTCAATTGCTTCCCCTGGATTATTTCTGACTTCCTTAATTTTCTAGCTTTCACAGAGACCTGTTTTCCCCTTAACAGTATTCCTGGTTCCCCTCTCTAGTACTGGTCACACTTTCACTTATTCTTCACCCCAACTCTTAACTCATTAGTTGTGGTTGTAGGGTAAGAATAATCTTTGCTCCCTCTTTTCATTAATTATCTCTCCCTCTACTTCCATCCTTGAAAAAAATCCTCACTTGATTATCTCTCCCCTTTAGCCATCTTCCTTATATCCCCTTTTCATAGATAACATCATTAAGAAGGCTATAAAAATGATGCCTCTATTTCCTGTTCTCTCACTTGCTCCTTTCTGAAGGCTGGCATTTGATATTCATCTGAAACTTTTCTTCAAAATTACCACTGATTTCTTGAAATCATCAAATCAAATGAGTTTTTTCAATCCATGTCCCCTATCTGTAACCTGTAACATTGCCGTTCACCCTCATCTATGTAATGCCATGCACAAGCAGACTCCCAAAAGAATACTACTGTATACAGCTTTTAAGATTTGGGTTACACAGTAATAGTGAACACTCTGTTTATTCAATTACAAATCAAGGCAAACATTCACAATATAATATTCACAACGTTGCATCTTATCACAGAAAGTCACTCATCTAATGTTCATAACAGCTTAACATTAGAGTAGCTACATAGTTTTCACTACAGTGTCCACAATATTTAGAACAAGGAATATAAGAACAATCATCTGGTTTCCCTAAGGGGGAAACCCTTCTCACTTAATCATTCAGTCATTCAATTCACAATATAGCAATCTTCCACTCATGGGGCAGCCATTAACTTAATCAGTCACTCATCTAGCAGTCAGTCACTAAGCTAGATTCCCAATTACTAAATATCATTAGTCACTAATACAATCATTAGAAAACCACACAATCTCTCTACCCCTTCGTGTCCAGCAAACCTCAGTTTCATCCAAGGGAGGCCTTTTCTTCATCTTGACCCTGGTTGGTTTCTCTGATTCCCTGGATCCCCTTCCATGGTTCCAGTTCTCTCCTGAATCTGCCAAAGAGTCACCTGAATTCAGAAGCAGACAGGTGCCAGGTTCTCATCCAGTCCTCAGGGCAATCCCAGGCATACACTGAAGTTCACAGGGTCCAGCACACCTCAAACCCTTCATCACTTCGCTTGCCTAGAACTCAGGGATCATCCAGGCCATGAATAAACAATGTCTTATCCTGGTCATTCTTCTTCAGTCTTCTAGCAGTTCAGCTGGCCCTAGGACCCAGAAGGAATATTGGCCTTCTGCATGGCCTTCACTGGATTCTGGTATCAGGAAAACTCCATCTCTTTTCTTAATAAGCTTCCAGATGCTGGGAGAGAATCAATCTCTCTCTTTCTCTTTCTCTCTCTCTCTCTCTCTGCCTCTCTCTGTCTCACACACACACACACACACACACACACGCACATGCACAAACATGATCTAACTACCCTCCCTGTTTGACTTTTAAAGCCCTTCACTTGGTTTCCTATCCTTTCTAATATTCTTACACCTTATTTCCCTCCCCATCCTCTACAATCCAATAACACTAGTGTTCTTGTTGTTTATCTTATGAGATATTCTATCTCCTAAATCAGAACCTTTCACTGGCTGTGCCCTATGCCTAGAATATTCTTTCTTCTTAGCTCAATATCATATCTCACTTCAAGACCCAAATCAAATTTTAGTTTCTGCAAGAAGCCTTCCCTAGTATTCTTCACTGCTACTGTTTTCCCTTTGAGACTGTCTTATATTTACATTGTGTGTATGCACACACACATGTTCACACACAAGCACACACCCCATATCTCACACACACACTTACATATATATATATATAGTCTGGTATATCATGTGTGTGTGTGTGTGTATATATATATATATATATATATATTCTGGTGTATCTGGTGTATATATATATATATATATATATATTCTGGTATATCATGTGTGTGTGTATATATATATATATATGTGTGTGTGTGTGTTTATACATATATATGCATACATATATACATGTGTTTGAAAAGTATAAAAACTCATTTAGTTCTCACAAGAATACTATAAGATAGGTGTTATTATTTTTCCCATTTTATAGATAAAGAAAATGAGTTAGACAGCTAGTAAGTGTCTAATGCAGAATGTACATTCATGTTTTATTGATGTCAAATTCAGCATATTAGTCACAAACCATACCCTGTTGCGTAATGGTCATGACCATTTTCAGGCTTATGGATATTAATGAGAGACAGAAGGGACCTGACAGATAATTTCTATACCCCCTTATTTTACAGATGAGACAACTAAAACATATGGATGTGAAGGAACTTTCTTATGGCAACATAGATAGTATATGGCCAGATAAGAACCAGTTGTTTTTTTTTATCTTAAATTTAGTACTTTTTCCCACTCAACTGGCCGAAGGTAGTAAGGTGGCTCAATAGACAGAACACTGATTGTATAGTCAGGAAAGACAGATGTGAGTTAAAAGATAGCCTAAGACACTCATTATAGTTAGATATCTTGGGCAAGTCACTGAACATATATTTACTGTAATTTCCTCAACTGTAAAGTTAAGATAATAAAGACACTAATATCTCAGGGTTGTTTTAAGAATGAATAATGAAAGTACCTATCTTTCTTTCTATCTATCTGTCTATCTATCTATCTATCTATCTATCTATCTATCTATCTCTGTCTCTATATCTAGTATGGTATAATGCCTGGCATATAGTGGGCTGTTAATAAATTCTTTTTCCCCTTCCTCTTTGATGAGGGAAAGTCTCATGAACAATCACATCTCTACTCAAAAAGCTTTATTGGCTTTCTATTGCCTCAGAAATAAACTGAAAAGTTGGTATTTACAGCTCCTCCTAGTCTTGCTCTAACCTGTCCTTCACATTCCTTATTATACATTCTAGATTCAAGCAAAATAGGCTTAACATCTTTTTCAGGATATAGTATTCCATTTTTTGTTTCTGTGTCTCTTCACAGGCTATCCTCTTTAAGTTTATAATGTTCCCTTTGTCACCTCCACTTTTTGGAAGCCTCAGCTCCTTTAAAAGCTCAGTTCAAGGGCTACCTGCTATATAAAAGTCCTTTGATGATTTCTTTAAATTTTAAGAATCTCCCACTGAACCTACTTTCTAGATATTTTGTACTTACTTATTATATATGCTGTCTCTTCCAATAGAATATAAATTCCTTAAAGCAGAGAGAATTTCATTGATATCTCTGAATCTCTAGCATCTAATACAATGCTTGGCAAAAGGTGAACACATAAATAAAGGCTTATTGACTTCAAATAAACCAAGTATAAAATGATTGTCAGTAAGACCTTCTTAAATGGATCTGTGATCTCAACCATTTGGGTATTGTTTATAATGACTCAAAATCCACTGAAAGTTTCCGTGTGGAATTCCAGTTCCCATAAGTTCACTTATGGGAATTCACTCCCATAAGTTCATCACATGCATTCAACTCATAAACTGGAAATCTTTTTTTTTTTAATTTTTTTAGAAGTCATTAGTAAGAGAGACCAAATTGAATGATTTTTATACTCCTCTCCCTTTTGCCATAGGACAAGCTTTTCTCTTTTGTTTATATATGTATTTTTGATGAAAGTCATCACTTGGCTTATGCATCTTAACTTGTAGATGTTTTTGTTATAGTCTTCTCATACAATGTCCACCTTCATTGCCATTTGTTGATTTTCTGTTTCAGTTCTTTGGAGGTTTATAGCATTCCATGACTCAAATCTGTACAATCAAAGTGGAAGATTTTGATATTAATGAGTCAGTCAATTAGCATTTTTCTGAAGACTTTATTTTATTATTAAAAATTTATTTTAATTACATGAATGCAGATTTCTATAACCTAACACAATAAAAAGATGATTGCACATCAAACTACAAATCTGCTATATACACTAACAATGTGTCAGGTTCTGTGCTACACGTTGTTGTACAAAGAAAGCCTCCACTTCCCCCAGAACCAAACAAAAAAAAAAGATAGACTCTGCTTTCAAACTCAAAGACTAATAAGAGAGACAACATGTAAAAAAAATAACAACTCAGACTTGTACAAATGAATTATATTGGGGCAGCTGGGAGGCACAGTGAATAGAGCACTGGCCCTGGAGTCAGGATGACCTGAGTTCAAATGTGACCTCAGACACTTAACACTTACTAGCCATATGATCTTGGGTAAGTCACTTAACCCCAATTACCCTGCCTTCCCCCCTCCAAAAGGAAAAAAAATATTAAAAAACAAATGAACCGTATTATGGATAAATTGACAACAAGGCAGTCAGAGGAAAGGCACTATGGTTAAGGAGGACTGAGAAGTTCTTCATGCAGAAAGTTGGACTTTAGTCAATATTCAAAGGAAATCAACAAATCTAAAAGGTGGAGATCAGGAGGTAGGGCGTTCCAGACATGCAAAATGTAGGTAGACAGTGAAAATAACTGGTGACTGATGACATTAGTTAATAGAGTGCTTCAAAAGTCAGATAGGAGATTTCACATTTGATCTTGGGAGTTTGTTTCAGGAAGAGGCTTTGGGTGATTAAGAGAACTTTCCATTTTTTCTAAGATGATCAATCCACTATTGCATCCTTCTCATGTTGAATAGAAATTGTGCTGTTTTTCTGTGAAATTCTGAGCCAAATTTATTATTCATTCACTTCGTACCCAAAATATGATTCCAGATGTTTGAGCTCTATCCTTTCTACTGCATATTGTGTGCACAATAGACACATCCACTTGTTTTTCTGTTTTTCTGTTTTGATAATTATGCCAAACTCTTCTGAATGTTTATAGATTTCATCCAGAAGTCTCTGTAATAT
Source organism: Pseudocheirus occidentalis (assembly GCA_028646575.1). Classification (NCBI taxonomy): domain Eukaryota; kingdom Metazoa; phylum Chordata; class Mammalia; order Diprotodontia; family Pseudocheiridae; genus Pseudocheirus; species Pseudocheirus occidentalis. The sequence goes on along the minus strand of CM053595.1, from coordinate 255,255,787 downwards.
GCTGATAATTAATTCAAGCAACACAATGTTGCACACAGAGCAGACCTCACCATCTACAGGGAATCCGTTTTGAACTTGGATATGACAGAGGAGAAATCCTTGGCAAGCTCACGACTTCCTGATGCCCTCTGAATTTCTTTAGTCCCTCCCCTTTGCTTACTGAAATTCTATTCTTCGAGATGAATAACTTTAATTTAATTTAAAAGCAAATCTCTCCTGCATAAAGTAAAACTTTAAAGGGTTAGTAAATATTTACACTATAGAAGAAAATAAAAAAACTGACAAGAGGGTTTGAGAAGATGGAAGCAGGGATAGGGAGTGGGGAATTGATTCTAGAAAAGAGAAGCTAAGGATCCAAATATAAATTGTGCATAATTCCCAATTTTACTTAGGATTAAACCTACCTTTGATCTTCTTCCATGTAAGTGGGAAACATGTTTTATAAAAAAGATTCAGGTAAAACCATCTATCCTTATTCATAATTCATTAATTTGTTGTTCATAAAATCTTTTAAAAACTCATACAACATGATTTCCGTTATTAATATTGGTCACATGATAACTAAACTTGCAGTCAATCATTACATCTGTCATTTCTTTCCTCCTTACATATTCAGTTAAATATACAGTTGATAGGTGCTAAATAATAAATAATGTAAAGAAAATAATAAAAGTCCAGAAGGTATGTCATGGCTAATTATAAGCATTATAGTATGCTCCATTATAGTTGCAACAGAAATATGATTTGAGTGCCTGTAGAATGCTGAAATCAGTGGTACTTAATTTTTTCCTTTTCCTTTTTATCTTTATTAATTGTTCTCCCACCCTTTATTTTAATCTAATTATCCCTTAGGTTATTTTTAAATGTCAGTATCATTTACATATGATTTTTCTCTCTTTTCTTAATTTGATTTTTTTAAAAAGACATCTTTTTTTGGTTGGATGCAGAACAGTCTAAAACTGTGGGTCTAGAATTATTTACAAAATACAGAGGATTAAAATACAGGGCTAAGAGAGCTGGTTAACTATAATTTTTCATCCTCTTTCTTGATTAGATAAAATGAAGCAAATATTATATATCAAGTAACAAATTTTTAATTACATTTCTCTTTGTGAAAATATTAAGCTATTCGTGCATGGAGATGGGAAATTTAATTGGCCTTGATAATCGCATATTCTAGGAAAATAATATACAAGCATAGGTATAATACATGACATAATATAATATATATATTAGAGAGCTATAAAAATATTGTATTATATTTAAGGCAAAAAAGTCTTGCTGACTATGGGTAATATGGGAAGACATTTCAGAGGAAGGAGCATTTGAGCTGTGATTATAAGGATAGATTAATATTTCATAAATTGAAAAGGAAAAGAAGGAACCTTCCAGGAATAGGGGACATTCTGAGTAAAGTGAGTGTGTCTTTAGACGTAGAAAGAATAGTCCACTTCAGATAAAACTTATGCTTGGATTAGAGGGGAGTTTTATGATATAGCAGGCACAGATATTTATTAAGCACTTTCTATGTGCTAAGCACTGGGGACACCAAGAAAACCAGGAAAGGCAGTAGGGGGCGAGGGACACAATTCTAGGCATGAGGGTTAGCTAGAGAAAATTCCCAGATATAAGAGACAGAGTATCTTGTTTGTGTCACAGCCAGGAGACCAATGACATTGGATTGAGAAGAATATGGAAAAGTATGAGAATACTAGAAAAATATCATGGGTTTAAGTTATGAAAGGTTTTAAATGTGAAACAGGATTTTGTATTTGATCCTAGAAACATTGAGGAATGATTGGAATTTATTGAATAGGGGTTTGACATAGATACCTTCTTGAGGACAATAACTTTGACTACTCCATGGAGGATGGATTGGATTAGGAAAAACCAAAACAAACAAATAACCCCCCCCCCAAAAAAAAACCAAATTAATGACCCAATGACGACAACAACAACAAAACCTTGAGGCAAGTGGACCCTTCACCAGACTGTTAAAGTAGTCCAGGCATGAGATGAGGAGGGTTTATAGCAGAGCAGTTGTAGTGTTAGAGGAGGAGAGGTTGTACAGGTGAGATTGAAAAGTTTTAGCATCAGATTGGATATGGGCAGAGAGAAATCACATAAAGGACAGGGAAGATGATTTTACCTTCTATAGTATTAGGAGATGGTGGTAAGGGGGAAGGTTTTAGGAGAAAGATAATGAGTTTGCTTTTGGACATGTAAAGTTTAAGATGCTACTAGAATTCAGTTCAAGATGTCTGAAATTCAATTGAATAATGTCAGACTTTATGTCAGTGGGGAAGTTAGGGTTTTTCCCCACTTGTAAGAAAATCACTTTCAATATTTTTTTCCTTTTTTGACAAGTAAATTATAGATAAAATGCATAAATGAGTCTTGTACTTTCTATGTTTATGTAAAAATGGAGAGTTGTTGCTGCTTTCTTTTCATCTATTAATATTTACCCCTATTTCTAATTTGTAAAAGTAATATGCACACTCAGCATCAATTCGTATAAGTCTTTCCAAGTTTTCTAAAATCTACCTGCTTATAGTTTCTTATGGCACAACAGGATTCCATTTCTTTCATGTACCACAACTTGTATAGCCATTCCCCTCAATTTCCAATTCTTTGCTATGGATACAATTTTCTAAAGAACAGTTAGAAACATTTTTTCCTCCTAGGAATTTCTCTGTGACTTGACAGAGCTGCCTGATACAAACTGAGGTAGGAAAAATTTTTGCCTGAGTGCAAAGATGTGCCAATAGATGAAAAATTGTAACTTTTGTCCAGTAGCTACACCAGTTTGTTTTCAGTTGATTTAAAAATAAACAGAGATCATTACTAACAAACAGGTATTTGCAAATAAATAATCTTGAAAAAATATTGAGTAGGCAAATTTGTAAATGTAACAGTAATGTTTCCACAGTAATCAATGGTCATATGCAATGAAATGAATAGTAATGGGAACAGGTTTTTGGGATGGGGTTGATCTTTTTTTTTTCCTTTTTTTCTTTGCATGAGTTGGAAATTGAGTTGAGGGGAGTAGGCAGGTGGTACTGTTGTTTCAATTTGCTTTCATGCTCCTGTGGTCACAGGTGGATACTTGATGTACCTAGGTTTTGAATCACAGGTGTGAATGCCAAGTTAACAGTTATGCACAGCTGTTTTTAGCATTTCAAAAACTGTCAAATGGTCTGTAGAAAGTGTGTTCACACCATGCCAAAGTTCTTTTCACATGTGTTTTACCCAGGCAAGTGTTTTTCCTTATCTGTATGAGAAATTGCATAGTTGTGCATTCCAAAGCCATCAAGTGTACATTTCAAAATCATTGGCATTTTAAAAAGATGTCAAAGGTGCCATTAAAAAGTGCTGCTTCTGTCTGAAAATGCTGTCTGAGTGTTGTGAAGCTCTAGGGGAGCTGTTTCCTAAGGCTTGACAGAGCTGCTTGGTACAAAATGGAGACAGGCAAAATTGTGACCAAGTGAAAAAATGCATCAATAGACATATCTATATGTCTATATACATATATAGATGTAGATATATAGACATATCTCTATCTATCTATCCATCTATCTATCTATTTATCTAGGACAATTTGCTTTCAGTTAACTTAGAAATAAACAATCACCAAGAAACAAGTATTTGCAAATAAATAAACTTTAAATAAGCAAGTTTAGCCCTGAAAGTATTTGTTTGTTGAATGAATACATAAATCAATGAGGCAATGGATGCATGAATAAATGTATAACTTTTAGATATTCTCAGACTCATGTTTATGGGCAGATTTATAAAACATGGCTTCTGTTTGTAGTAATTCTGTATTTGGAAGTCCATTTACAAAATGGTTTGTGCTTATGCTCCCAGTTAGAGAATACAACTCACTAATACCAGACTGGGTTATGAGCTCCCAGCCTTGTGTTAAGAAAGATTACTCTCTCTTGCTGTCTTGCTCAACTACTATTTCACCTTCAGTCCAAAAACAAAGGGACAGCAGACATGATAAGGAAAGTTAACCACAAATATTTATGGGAAACAAAATTAAATATGGCAAATGTGACCTTTATGAGGATAAGTATGCACACACAACTAAACAAATATAAGGCAGAACCAGGGTAAGAAATGCACATTTCTTACTCAACTGGTGTAGCTCAGCAGTTCCTGTTCCTAATGTTCCTTCATTAAAACACCCTGCACATTTCTTCACTCGTCCATTTAGGAGCCCCATGGCTCCCATGATCATGAAGGTGTAAATTGCAGATGGTTGAAAGTCTTGTTTGCTGACATCAGACAACCATCTTTCCCTCATCCACATTTTGTTTTCATGTGTAGCCCATATATGTAAGTTACTTAGTAGTGAAAATCTCCTTCATGGATTCCTAGGACTGAACTCTACATTAATTTCCTCTCTTCCAAAATTGGGAAGAACTACAAATCCCAGGTTTTTGTGGCCAACTATCCCCTTTCCAGAGATTGTTAGTAATTAATAAACTAAGAGATATCTCTTGGAGATCATACAATTTATCACTGTATTGAGTGCTCTAAAACTTATACAAACATCATAAGACTCTGACTTTAAAAAGATAACCTTCTAGTTAGTAAGACTGAACTAATATATTTTAAATAATAAATGGATTAACCTCACAAATGACAACAAAAGACTATTACTACTACTACTACTACTACTACTACTACTACTACTACTACTACTACTACTACTACTACTGTCCTTTGTTCTCAAAGAGGACTAAAATGACATCATTATGTTAGAATCAAGTTATAATGGATATAACTGTGGCTGATTAGACCAATATGAACTCAGAATACTCTACCACAGGTCATGTGCAAATAGTCCTTGTGAAGATTTGGGGTGGATTCTCTAAATTTGTGCATTTGTGTTTCTTTTGAGTTACTTCAATTCTGCTTTGTTCATAAAGCACAATACCTTCTCTGATGAGGGCACATCATTCTAGGTGGTCATGTACCAGTGTCTCCCATGTCAGACAATCAGTTCCAAAATTCTTAAGAGAAACCTTGAGTGTCCTTGTGTTGCTTCTTCTGATCATGTGAAAACTTGCCCATGTGAGTTCTCCATAAACCACCACCACCACCACCATCACTACTACTACCACTACTACTACAATGACAATGACGACAACTATGACTACAACGACTACAACTATGATTACGACTATGACTACTACTACTATTACTACTACTACTATTACTACTATTACTACTACTACTACTACTACTATTGCTACTACCATTGCTACTACCACTAATATCTACCACCACCATCATCACCTAATATTTATGTAGTCCTTAAGGTTTGCAAAGTACTTCACAAATATTAGTTCACTTAATTCTAATAGCAACCTGGGAGAGAATACGACTTATTATCCCTATTTTTCAGATGAAAAATCCGAGGCAAAAAGAGGGTAAGTGACTTGCCAAGGATAGCACAGTTAGTACATGTCTGAGACAGGAACTGAATTCATGTCTCCTGACTTGGGGTTAAGTCCTCTATCCACCCAGCCACCTGTATGAGTCTGTACATTGAACTGTATGTTATTCATTATAAGCACAGTAGAAATTCAATAAATGTTGATGAGATGGAATCTAAGTCAATTTCCTAGAAAAGGGAAACTTAATGCAAATTACTGAAGATAGTTGGGCTTTATATAGGCAAAGTGGAAGTAGTATATGATAGGCACGGGCCTAGGCCTGGGCAACAGCAAAGGTGCAATTACATTAGTGTGGTGGACATGTGCATAAGGTTTCAATGTTTTCAAAGGTCTTTATAGAAATTTCATTTTATCCTCACAACAACAGCATGAGGTAGGAATTACAGGTATTATTGTCCTTACTTTAATGAAGAATAGTTTTCAGGTCAGAGAATATATATAATTTTTTCCTGGTCACCCAATTAATAAGTGTTTGAGGTGAGATCCACAGCCAGGTCTTCCAGCTTTCTATTTATATGATACTATGTCAGTTAATAATGAATATGGTATATTTACTGGGACAGTGAGATGATTGATTTGACTGAAATAGAGGATGCATGCTGGGGAACAGTGATGAAGGAACAGCTTGGCATGAGTGTTCTGAGTGGAGGTGAGAAGTAAAAGGGTATTCTCAGTAAATGCTTTAGAATAATTCAGCAGTGGATACAGGGGTTACATTCAAGAACAAAGGCTAAACATGGGATGACTTTCCAGAAGCCTGGTGGAGACATGACATGGCATGGGTTGAGACTCTTGTGGTGGCTTTAAGAAAGGCCTGGGAAAGGAAGAAAAGAGAAAGACAAGGGAAGGAGCACATATTGTGCTGGGTTCTGTACTAAGTGTTTTATAAAAATTATCTGAGGGAAAGAAAAATTGGAGTAGGATTTAAAAGAAGAAATGACAAATTTAGAGGTACTGTAGATTTCTGGAATGATGGAAGTTGTTAAATATGTACACAACTCATTTAGTGGAGATGGCATTATTTCTGTCACTTTTGGCATTATTTCTGTCACTTTTGCATGACTTTGAAAGTACACTAAATATAAAGGACACTTTAATGAGCATGAAACAAAATCACATTAAGATCCAGTCATAAACTCAGTTTAAAGACATAATCGCTACCTGTTCACTTGATTGTGTTCCTAAACTTCACTGGTATCTTCACAAACTTTTCCTTCCTCGAAAATCCATTAAAATTTCTCCAAGGTGCAGGAACAAAAGCAATGGATGAGAGGAAAGTAGCAACTATACATTTTCTTCTTGGCTGGTTTTTGTGGTTTAACTAATTCACCAAATGAAAACCTTGTTATTTAACTACGGAAAAATGAAAAAGAATTCAATTAACTAGCAAAGAAGAAGGATTTTAAAAAGCCCTAAAAAGTCTTTGCCAGTTGCTGGAGTGCTTAGTCCCACAAACTGACAAGGGCAATTAAAGACTAAAAATGTTCAGAATTTTTTAAACAAGGTAGCCTCACAGGAGACTTATGAGATCACAGAACTAGAGTTTGGGGTGGGGGGAGAACCATAAAAGACATCTAGTCCAATCCTTTATTTGCAGATGAAAAAATGGAGGCACAAGGGGATTTGTGATTTGTACCTAGTTGGGAAGACAATCTTCAGGACTCATGGCTTACTGGAAAGACAACTAACTTCCAAGTCATGAAAAAACAAACAAACAAATGAAAAAAACAAAACCAGCTCGAGTCCTGATTCTGATACATACTGACTGTATTCCCTTAAACAAACCACTTCACCTGCCTCAGTCTCAGTTTCCTCACTGGTAAAACAATGCCTAATTTAAAAGATCATTATGAGAACCAAATGTGATAATATATGTAAAGCAATTTTCAAGACCCTTACATATAATAGAAATGTCAGGTATTTAGTTTATTATAGATAAAGAATCTGAAGCTGATGAGGATTCAGTGGTTTGCCCAAAGTTGCTCAGATAGTGAGAGGCTACACAGTGTAATGAATAGGGAGCTGGCCTATCCAGTGAGGAAATGTGGGTTCAAGTCACACTTCTAAAAGATTTTGACTATGTGCCACTGGGCAAGTCATTTAACTACTTAATTCTCTAGGTCAATGTAATCAAACTCCAATAGAAATCTTTGCCACTATATTGTACATACAGATCTCTGTGGGCCACATGTTAACTGGGAAAACCACATATTAATATTTTCTATGCTCTATTTATTTTCTCCAATATTTCCAAACGACATTTTAAATTTGTTTGAGTCTCACTGATAGCGTTGTGGGCCAGATGTAGGCAGGGTCACGACATTTTAAATTTGTTTGAGTCTCACTGATAGCGTTGTGGGCCAGATGTAGGCAGGGTCGGCCTTCTTGACAACTCTGGTCTAGGAAACACTATAAAATTATAATTTGCAGAGAAAGGGAGTTTAGTCACTTGTAAATTGTGTATGTAAATGAGATCATGGGTCTAATCTGTATCGTTTCCCCCGAGGTAGTACTAGAGAAAGGATTTAAATTCAAGCCTTCTATTCTGAAAGCACTTTGGAAAAATGCACCCGAAGTTATCAAACTATGCATAATCTTTGATTCAGCTAAACTTTGAAAGTGTCAAAGAAATAGGCAAAGGATCTTTATATATGAAAATATTTATAGTAGCTCTTTTCATAGCACAAATTATAAACTAATAGGTTGCCTTCCTATTTGGGAATGACTGACCAAATTATGGCATGTAAATTTAATGAAATATTATGGTGTTAAAAATAAAAACGTGCAGTTTCAGAGGAAACTGGAAAGACTTCTAAGAACTGATATAGAGGAAACCAAGCAGAACCAAGAGAGCAATTCCTATAATCACAACATCAAAGAGCAAAACACTTTAAAACTCTCATCAGTGCAATGAGAAACAGTTAGTATAGAAGATTGATGGTGAAACCTGTGTTGAACATCAAATGTAGAGAAAAAGGCAAATATTTTCCAGTCTGATCAAGGCGGGAATTTGTTTTGCTGCATTATACCTAATTTTAACGGTTTTCTTTTTCTTTTATTTTTATATCTGTTGTTGTTTGTTAGTGAGCAGTAAGAGAGACATATTATGTCCACATAAAAGTAAACAATTGTTTTTAAAATGTAAAAAATGATCCCAGTCATAAATGAAAAAAAATTAGGATTTTGATTCTAGAGCCAATGTTTATTCCATTGTAATATGCTCATGTCTCATGGCCAAAGGTGCCACATTTGAATGATACCATTCAAATGATGAAGGGAAGATGTATCAAATGTGATAGTTCTCAGCTATTGATATTGTCATTTTCATCCCATGTAATCCAAAATTTGTTGGAGTATTTTATGTGAATATTAGGAACAAAGAAATCTAAAATGAATCCAAAGGGCATAGAGAAGAGATGTTTGTCAAAAGATACCTGCACCCTGTCTTGAACTATCAAGCACGTCATCTGCGAGCTAATCTCTATTTCACAGAACTTTGACTCTTATGAATAAAATCCCCTTTTTCATTTTTGATTTTTGGTATTGATTTTTTCTTGATCTATAACTAAATGCTCTTTTTCAAGAGATTTGTAAAGGAGAAAAATGACACCAGAGAAAGAATAAACCTAGTTACAATTTGATTTAAATTTCTAATCATCTGATTGTAAGAATCTGATTTCCTATAATCTGAACTTTTAGGTTTTGACCAATATTTAGTACATTGAATTAAGGTTATTGATTTCAAATTAGACTTATTAGCAGTCTTTAAACTTAGTCAACATAATGGCAACTATTGGCAGGTATGTGGTATATTAATGTAGATTCAGAAATAGTAATGGGCAATCAGTGAAAATTAAGAAGTGTCCAATGCGGAGTATAATTCTATGTGCTACCCAGCAATTCATAAAAAAAACCTAGAGAGAAGGAGAAGCACCAGTAATTATGTTAAGTCACAGAACCCTGAGCAGAAAACCTTAATCTTCCAAAAATCGTTATTGAGAATAGAAGATAGAGACCAGAAAATAGAAATTCAGTCCTATATTGTAATACTAGTAATTAATACAAATGAAATAAAATTAAGTATATACCTGATATCTACTTTTAAGGTAGAGTATTATCTTCTTACAAGAGTTAGGTATACTTCTGTGTATCATTTTTTACATCATACTATTTTGAAATACATCACACTATCCCTCCCTTGCTCCTCTATTCAAGTAACATTTCTGTAACCAATTTTTTTAAAAGGTTCATCAGAACTTATAGTAAATGAACTAAATCTAGGTATATATGTAATATTTCATACTTATAGTCCCCCATCTCTGCTATGAAGAAGAGGGGCCATATTTTCTTAATTTTTCTACAGCATCAAGGCTGATTACTATCTTCTCAAGGGCCTTATAATTCTTCCTTCTGTTGCCCTCCACACTGCCTTGATTTAACATTATAGCAGTGCTTCATCTCCTGGATTGCTTGGCCTTGTCGTTCCTTTTGAAACTGAATCCTAGAGGGCAGAGCCATGAAAACAAAGAAAAGGCAGTGACTCACCTGAAGTATCCCCCAAATGTCTCTAAACATTTAAAATAATTCCCTAAAAATTCCTGGAGTGACAGTACCTATGAATGGATAGGGTGAAATAACTTTCCAGCCAAAGACAATTTAAAAGATTGACAGGATAAGGTATTTTACGTCTGAGTGGGAGTGAAACATACTCCAGTTCAGGTCCCACCATTATAGACTATACTCCAGCAAATGTGGAATAAGCCTTGTGTACCACTGACTCAGCAGTGGTAGTGGCAGCTTCTGGAGTTTTCAGTCCACAGAAGGAAAGGGAATTGAAAAACTTCTCACAAAGAGATTACCAGAGTCTCTTTTGATGGCACTAGGAATAGGGCTCTGTTGCTTTTTCCATACTCAGATCTGGGTGTCAGTCCTGGCTGTTGGTCCCAGGATGAGGGGGAGCAGTGGCACACAAAATCTTGTGGTCTCAATAGAGCAGGGACCCTCATCAGAGTGCCAGGGTAGAAGAGTGCTTGTGGTCACTCACAGATCAGAGAACAGGCCGGAATAGTAGCAAAGACACTTCTCCTTAGATGATATCTCCTTGGAAAAACTGCAAGCTTATAGATCCCTAGAAATATCTCTGAAAATGGTTGTGAAAAGTCCCGGAAGCTTGGGACAGTGCACCCTGCACCCTGGAAGCAGAGCCTATTTTAAAAAAAAGAGTTGAAAGTCAAGTAATATTCTGGGAATGTGAACAAACAATAGGAAAAAAATCTGATCATAGAAAGTTACTATGATGACAAAGAAAATAAAAACACCCAGAAGTTAACACAAGCCAAGTACAAGCATACAAAATCTCCAAGAAAAATATGCATTGTTCTTGGGCCATGGAAGAATTAAAAAATGATTTTGAAAATCAAGTAAGAGAGGTCTACTTTTTGAGAAAGGAATTGAAAAGGGAAATGAGAGTGATGCAAGAAAATCATGAAAATGATTCAATGGGGGGGCAAAGTCAAGATGGCAGCGTAGAAGCAGCAAGGTCCTGCAGCTCCCACACCGCCACCCTAAACACCCAGAAAATACGAGCCCAGACAAAGTTTAGGAAAGTCTAGGACTCTCAGACTCACGAACATACAGAGAACACAGCTCTCGCTGAAGGCAGCTCGGCAGCAGGGGCTCAGCGCGGCCGCCAGAGCGGAGGCTGGAACAGCCGGAAGCGGAGACCGCGGCCAGGCCTGGGATGGTGGGAAGGAGCTGAGCCGAGCCCCGCAGCCAACCTACAGTGGTTCTACAGCCTCCAGCACCCCCACATCTGCCAAGGCATGAGGAGCAGGATGGGGAGGTGCAGCTCACACCGCAGAGGAGCAGAGACCCAGCCAGCCTCAAACCTCCCAGCCAGGCAAGGCCCCAGGGCGGCCACAGGAGCAGCGGAGCCTCCCAAGCCTCCCAGCGTGAGTCTACTTCAAAGAAAATCTAAAGCACCTGCCGGAGGGGAGCTTCAGTCAGAGACGGTTAGTGAAAGCTGAAACTTTGAAACTTAATTGAGGGGGGTAAAGCAATTCAGCCATTCTACCCCCGGGGCAAGGAAGCAGTGGGGGAGGGGAACT
>CM053595.1:255196576-255243712 GCA_028646575.1 Pseudocheirus occidentalis | reverse complement strand
GCATCATTCTCATTTCTCTTCCCAATTTTTCCTCCACTTCTCTTATTTGGTTTTCAAAGTCCTTTTTCAGTTGATGTATAACTTCTAGGCATTCTTCAATTGTCTTTGAAGCATTTGGTGTGGGAGTTCTGAGTTCTGGGCTCTCTTCCTCCTGTTCCATGCTTTGATCCTTTTTATCCATAAAAAAGGATTCTAGAGTTTTATTGGCATTTTTATTTTGCTTCCTCTTCCTCATGTTGGCCAGTCAATTAATTGGCTGGTTTTTTTTTAGCTCTGTGAAACTCTGCTTCCAAGGGGGGAAACTCTGTTCCAAATCGCTGGGGTTTTCCTGACTGCTGGAGATATTAGGGGTGTGTTGCATGTCCCCTGAGCTTTGGCTTGCTGAAAGTGAACCCCAGGACCACCACCCAAGACCATGATCCAGATCCAGGCCGCTCAACACAAGAGCACTTGGCCCTGATCAATTGATTCAGCCCCTCTGCAAAGTCCACAGGCCAGGGACTCTGAAGCAGCCTGGTGGGGGCCGCCACCAGTTCCAGTAGTTCCCTTCCCCCATTGCTTCCTTGCCCCAGCGGCAGATTGGCTGAACTGCTTTACCACTCCAAAATTAATTTTCAAAGTTTCACTTTCACTAACCTTCTTTGAGGATTTGAAGACCCCTTAGGCAGGTGCTTTAGAATTTCTTTGAAGTAGACTCAAGATGCCGTTTGGGAGACTCAGCTCCTCCAGGCTGCCCTGGATCCTAGCCTGGCTGTGGGCTGTGGTTTTGGGCTGGTCAGGTCTCTCCTTCGCTGCAGTGCAAGCTGCCCCTCTTCCATCCTGTTCCTCATGCCTTGGCATATGTGGAGGTGCTGCAGGCTGTAGAACCTCTGAAGACTGGCTGTGGTGCCCACTTGGCCCAGCTCAGCCTGGCTCCTTCCCACCACCCCAGGCCTGGCTGTGGTCTTGACTTCAGGCTGTTCCAGCCTCTGCTCCCACTGCCACGATGAGCCCCTGCTGCCAAGCTGCCTTCAGCAAGAGATGTGTTCTCTGTATTTTTGTGTGAGTCTGAGAGTCCTAGACTTTATCTGGGATCATAATTTTATGGGTGTTTAGTGTGGCGGTGTGGGAGCTGCAGAACCTTGTTGCTTCTAGGCTGCCATCTTGGCTCCGACCCCCCAAACTGTTTATTTCTTAAATGTGAAAATGTTATCAGTATTCTTATGGTTGCCATAATTACTTGGGTAATTTGAAAGAAATATTGGTGTTTAGCTGAGTATTATGGGGTGATTCTAAAAAACACAATTGAGTAGGAAAAGCTAAAAAGGAGCAATTATCTCATACAAATGGGGCATGAAAGGAAGAACTGATATACAGAAAGCAGGTGGGAGTAGAAGGCTAGTAGTGCTGGAACCATATTCTCATTGGATCTGCATTAAAGAGGGAACAAGATATAAATCTAAAAGGATCTAAAATTTTACTAAAATTATATAGAAATAAGAGAGGGGGATAGGATAAGGGAGGGACTTTTAGAAAGTTGAGTTTATTAATATTTAGAAGAGTCAGGGGACAAGATAAGGGAGGGATTGTTAGAGGAGTGAGTAGAATAAATAATAGGAGAGTAAGAGAAAAGCATAAGGAAGGGTTTCTTTAAAAGGGTGTGGGTTAGTGACATAGTGAAGGAGGCTGGTGAGGAGGGACAGGGTAAAAAGAGAGGCTGAAAAGTACCATAACGAGGGAGAGAAATATCCTAATAGCAATTATAGCTTTGAATGTGAATGGGATGAACTCAGGTATCTTGTTTCTCATTAATTTTAGACTTCTTTGACTTCTCCAAGTCTCTTGTAAAATAAGAATTGGGAAATCTCATTTTATGAGATAGAATGAACCTTGTGGCTCCTGATTCATCATGCCTCTGCCCTTCTGATAAAAGAGGAGCTACAACTCCTCCATTTAAAGAGAGGGGAAAGGACAGGCATCTCCTCAGGTATCTCTTCATTTACTACGTCATTTTAGATTTTTTGGGGGGGCTATTCTAGTGGCGTATATTTTGGACCAGTTTTCTTCTTTGACTTTTTTGCCCTGAGAATTCTCTTTGCCCCTTCCTCTTTATGTTTTTCAGAGATATTTTGTTTTTTTCATATTTGTGTACCTAGCCCTTAGCACAGCTGGAACATAGTAGGAGCTTAATAAATGTTTACTGGCTTCATGAATTTAATTTAAGCATCAATGCCTATTAAGGAGTTAAATAAAAGGTGTCAGTCAAATGGTAAAAATGTGTTATATTGTGGATTAAAGCTGAGAAAAGCCTATGCATACCCTATTAATTCACTCATCAAGGATTGCTTCTCCTCCTAAATCTTATTTTGAAGAACACATACATGCATACATATCTCTGTATGTGTGTACACATATAAGAATATAAATATATAAAAAGAAAAATATAGGCCAATAGCTATGAAAGTTCTCTCCATTACTTTTTATCAGTAGTAATAAGGTGCAAGATACACACACACACACACACAAACACAATCATCTTTTCCTTCAGATATCTGCAGAAACAATCTTTTAATCCCCTTATAATTGTCACTTGAAGTATCAACCTTGTCTGCATATACTTCTACTATTCTTCCTAATATTTCCATCTTTGTTTTTCTTCAGTGCAATTTGGAACTACTTTATAAGACCCAGAATGGTAATGTTAGATTTCACATATGATGGCCTTTCTTTTTAAGTAAAAATATTTTGTTAAATGATGTTTGCTGATCTTCTCCACTCTTATTGTCTGATCTTTCTTCTAGTTACTTCTTTAAATTCCCTTGGAATAATTTTGCTCACTCAAGACTTTCACCAAGATTCATTGGTTTTACCTTCCACTGATTTTCTCTGTTTTATATGAATATACTATTGATCATTTTTCCATTGTCTTTCTTTGTAAGATTTTACAAATTAACTTATATTTTAAATTATCATTGTCCATGATTGTTGTATTTCTACATCTGGCAAGTAAGTCAATTGACTGCTAAAGCTGTTATTATCCTCTTTTAGTCACCTCATTATTTTCTATTTTAATTTACATTAGGTAAATTACTGTGTCTTAACTGTAATTGATGTCAGTCTTATTTCTTTACATCTTTTTTATCAGAAACTTATTTTCAGAAGTAAAGTTGGCATAACTTTAATTGCACACCATCTTTTTTCTCTTTTTATATTTTCCAGCTACAAATCCATTATTTCATTATTTTAATTTCCTGTTAGTTTTTATCTTTTCTTTAACACATTTGTTGTCAGGCTATACATAGACAACTGATTCAGGAACGACTCCCACATCAGTAGTGAGTCATTTCTTGTATGTCTGTTAAAATATATTCAAAGAAATATATAAGAGAAAAAGGAAGTGGGCTAGTCATAAAATGAGAGGGAGGAATACTCTATGAGGACTCCATTGCTATCATCACATTTTCAAGAGAAAATAATAAAGGTCTCTGGTACATTGAGTAGACCCCATTTGATGAACTAAAAGGAATTTATATACAAGCAACATAGAACAGATAGGCATGGATGTGTTGTGGTCTATATTATTTAAGAAAATATCAATGTGAATAAGAACACATAACCATTCACATATATTTAAATAAATCAAATTTCCAACTGTGTATACATATACAGGTTCTTGTGCCTTTGCAGCCACTACTTAAGGGTTTGAGGATCTTTCCTGTGGCAGAAATCATGGCCAAAGTTTCTTTTTTATGCCTTTATTCCATGTCCTTCCCATAGTAAAGTGAGAAGGTAGAATGGTAAGGAAATTTGAATTTCCTTACCATTTGAAGCCTTAATGGGCTTCAGCTGGAGCCCAACAAGAGAAGTTTGCTTACTGTAGGCTTGTTTTTCAGAAAGACCCACACCTTTTGTTACTTTGTGATTAGGCAGTGGGTCAAAATGTGATGTCCTCTGACCCTGAAGAAGGTTATATAAATTTGAGGTGGTTTTGCTTTGGGGTTCACTTATGGGAAGAATTGTATGATTTGTCCAGATCAGATTCTAGGTAGTCATTGAGCCTCCCAACTTTGAAAACCCAGATGCTGCTGTTTCTCTCTGGTAACTAATTATGTATGTATGTAATGGTCAGGCAGCTAGAAGCCCTATCTGTTGTTCTGTTGAATTGTGTTATTTTCTCTCTGTGTATTTTTTGTCTACACACACACATATACATATATACAAACCTATGTATATATGTATATGTCTGTTTGATTAAAGTAAAATTGTTCATCCTTTTTGAGTTGCTTTCCTTTAGAAAAGCAGATCAAAGAATCTGTGCTAGCAGTCATCCTGGATATGCTAGGGTGCTTGCTGTTATTAAAGGACTGTGAATTCAGAATATCAGGACTTGAATTTAAATTCTGGCTCTCCAAATTTACTGATAATATTATGAAGGACAAATCAGAGTCCTCCTCTCCCATTCATCTTCCTCCTTTCCCCAGTATTAAGTCATCTTCAAAATAAGGAAGTTAGCCCAAATGACCTCTAAGAACTCTTCTAGCTCTAAATACATGAACTTAATCCCTGGTTTCCTTCAAGATAGTCTCAAATCGTCCTTTCTATATGAGGCTTCAAACAAAATTGTCTTTGTATATACCAATACATGTGCATGATATTCTTCTCTATTTCGGATGTATATTCCTTGAAAGCAAGGACTCTTCTGCTTTAGATTTTAAATCACCACCAGTATATAGCATAATGCTTGGTGCATATCCAGCACTTCATATGTGTTTTGAATTTATTTCTGCTCCCTTTAACTGCATTTCAGTAGTTGACTATGCACTTCCCAGATGAAAAGCAAAGATGCACTTATTGTGTTTAGGAAATTGGCACTTAGTTCTGGTATTTTGGTATCCCAGTCTTTATTACTTCATTTCCCACAGCACAGACTAGTATAATTAGAAACGGCTATAGAGTGAGCACAGCCATAACAAACAGCTCTCATTGGTCATTAGCTGCCATTCGTGTTCATCTATTTTCATTTTCTTTTCAGCTTTTTAAAAAACAACCCCCAAATTGGCAAAACTCTATAAAAATAACATTGAAGTTGCAAATGTACATCTTCTAAAAGTTTCCACAGCATAACCAGAGCTGAGGTAATTATCTAAATGATTCAAGAGAAAGTTACTTCTGCACTTGAATTATTCAAATACTTCCTTTCTCTTGACTACTTTTTGGATTCTAGAGACTTAAGAGAAATGTTGGGTTTGCAAGTATAATTTATTCACCTTTCTGATCCAGAACCTATTTGATGGACCAGTTAATACTGTGAGGTCATAAAGTTTAGGTATAATCACCCATGGATGAGGTTTACCTTTCCATTAAATTGAAGAGTTCCTTCCATTTAGAGCCATAATGAGCTCTTTTAGCAAAAGTTACAAACATCAAACTTGCAAATATCTCCAATAAGTCCCAAATCAGCAAGACTGGAAAACTCCTCAGGTCAACATTGTAACTCAGGATGTGAAAATAATACCAGAAGTAGTTGGTACAAATCAGTAACTGAGTGGGAAGAAAAATTAATTACTACAGTGGTTTAGAAAAGAAATATTTTATTAAGTGCTTAATCAATCAATCAATCAATCGATTGATTAATGTGCCAATCACCAAGGCTTTACAATTATTATGCCATTCGCTTTTCACAGCAGCCCTAGTAGATAGGCACTTTTATTATCCCCATTTTGTAGTCAAGGAAACTGAGCAACCACAGAGGTTAAGTCACTTTCCCAGGCTTACACAGCTAGTAAGTATCTGAGGCCAGATTTGAGCTCAGTTACTCTTGATTCCTAATTCAGTGTTTTATCATATCACTGTTTCTAAAGGCCTGGGTCTAGAATCATGAAGAATGATAACAATGTAACTGAACACCAAAATTGTATACTTCAGTTACAGCATTACTTAGATGAAAATGTATAGCTCCAAATGCCTTTGTCAACAACAATAACAAAAATCAGTAAATCACTGAATTGAATATAGAACTTAAAAAAATTAACAAATTAAAAACTATCCTGAAAAACAAAGAGAGTAGAAAAAAGTGATAGGAATAAGAAAATGGGCATTAAAAAAACAATAAAAAGAGGTAAATTATGAGCGAATGTTTTTTAAGGAAGAAAAAATTATCAGTATCAAAAATGAGAAAGACATTTACAAACAATAAAGAATTTTTTAAAAAAATGATTTAGGAGCTATTTTGCTCAAACAATATGGCAATAAAATGATAATCAAAATGAAATCAATGAATATTTTCCAATATAAATTGTTTAGGGTAACAGAATAGGAAACAAAGTACTTAAATCAACCCTTTCTTAGAAAAATATAAGCAAGAATAAATGCATTCACAAAGAAAAAACCCTCAGGAAAAGATGAATATAAATATATAAGCAAATTCAACCAAACTTTTAAAAACAATTCATGACAATACTACATAAGCTACTAGAAAAAATAAAAAGAGAAAAATAAAGGGCTTATTAAATTTGTTATATGATGTGATTATGGTCTTGAAACCTAAACCAGGAAACATCAACTCAGAAGAAGAACATTATAGAAAAATAACCCTGAGTAATATTAATGCAAAACATCTTGAAAAAATATTAGCAAGGAGAATACTACAACATATACAAAGATTATGCACTATACTAGGATGATTTTGTACTGGAAATTTTAGCCTTCTTCAATATTAGGAAAACTCTAAAAGTAACTGACTATATTAATAAGAATCATATGATTATATAATAAATGCATAAACAGCTTTTGACAAGATAGAATAGTCATTCCTTTTAAATGCACTAGAAAACACAAGAACAAACAGAACTTTCCTAACCATCACTATCTCTAATAGGGATAAACTAGAAGCCTTTTCAACAAAATCAGAGATAAAGCAAGAATGTCTGATCATTATCACCACTCAATATAGTGCTAGAAATACTAACTACATCAATAAGAAAGGAAGAAAATGAAAGCATAAGGATAGGCAATGAAGAAACAAAAGTATCACCTTTTGTGGATGATATGATGATTTATTTAGAGAGACCTAGACAGTCAACTAAAAAAGTAAGTGAAACAATTAAAAACTTCTGCAGAGTTGTAAGAGATCAAAGAAACACACAAAAAATCATTAGTGTTTCTGTATATTAGCAAATAAATCCAACAGGAAGACATGAAAAGAGAAATTCCATATAAAATTACTGTAATGTAAAATACTTGGGAATCTGCCTGCCAACAGAGGAATGAAATGAATGCCATTATAAAACACTCTTTACACAAATAAATATTTAAATAATTGGAGAAATATGAATTGTTCCTGGGTACCCCAAGCTAATATGATACAAATGACAACACAACCTAAATTTATTTATTCAAAGTTATACCAAACTACTAAGGATTACTTCTATGAAAGTAATAATAAAAATTATTTTTAAGAATCATCTGAAAGAACAAAGGGTCAAAAATATTGAGGGAATTAATAAATAAAGTGGGAAGCAGCATCAGATCTCAAACTATACAAAGCAATAATTGTCAAAATCATTTGATATTAGATAAGAAAAACAGTTCTAGTGGAAGAGATTAAGTGCTCAATATTCATATGTAAACAAGCTAAGTAGACCCTACTGTTTGACAAACCCATAGATCCCAGCTACTAGGGCAAGAACTTTTTACTCAACAACTGTTGGAAAAATTAGAAAGAAAGTTGGATACTAAGAAGAAACCACCATTTCACACAACTTATAAAACCAAGTTTCAAATGGGTACATGATTAAAACATAGAGTGACATCATAAAGAAAAATCAGAGGAGCATGGAAGAAATTATCTTTCAAATATATGGATAGGTTGAGATTTCATGACCTAATAAAAAAAGAGGTTCATGGGAGGTAAAAAAAAACAGTTTTTAATATATTTTATTTTCTCCCAATTGCATATAAAAACAATTCAACATTTTTTTAAGTTTTGAATTCAAAATTATGTTCCCTCTCTTCTCTCCTTCCCAGGGAAGGCAAGCAATTAGATTTGGTTATACATGAGCAATCACATAAAACATTTCCGTATTAGTCATTTTGTATAATAAGAATCAAATAAAAGAAAAAGAATGAAAGTGAAAAATAGCATGCTTCAGTCTATATTCAAACAATATCAGTTCTTTTTCTGGAAGTGGACAGTGTCCTTCATCATTAGTTCTTTGGGATTTTCTTATATCATTGTATTGACGAGAATAGCTAAGTGATTCAAAATTCTTCATCAAATAACATTCCTCTGGGTTCTGTTTATTCACTTTGAATCAGTTCATGTTAAGTCTTTTCGGGTTCTTTTCTGAAATCCTCCTGCTTGTCATTTCATATAGCGCAATAATATTCCATTATATTCATGTACCACAGCTTGTTTAGCCTCTATTGATGGACATCCCTTTGAGCTCTAGTTCTTGAACACCACAAAAAGAGCTGTTATAAATATCTTTGTACATATAGATCCTTCCATTCCCCCTTTTTTATTTTTGGGGGATATATACCTAGCAGTGATATTACTGGATCAGAGGGTATGCACAGTTTTATAGCCCATTGGGCACAGTTCAATTTGTTCTCCAAAATGGTAGGATCAGTTCAAAATTACACAAACAGTGCATTAGTGTCCCAGTTGTCCCACTCCCCCTCCAATATTTTTCAACTTCCTTTTTTGTCATATTAGTCAATCTGATAGGTGTGAGGTATTACCTCAGAGTTGTTTTAAGTTATAGTTCTCTAATAAATAGTGATTTAGAGGAATTTTCATGATTATAGAAAACTTTTATTTCTTTTTTTTTCTAAAAATTGCCTCTTCATAGCCTTTGTTATCAATTAGGGAATGACTTGAATTTTTTTTTATAAATTAGACTCAGTTCTCTACACATTTGGGAGATGAGGTCTTTATCAGAGATACATGTTGCAAAATTTTCCAGGTTTCTACTTTCCTTATAATTTTGGTTGCATTGGTTTTGTTTGTGGAAAACCTTTTTAATTTTATGTAATCAAAATTATTTATCTTATATTTTTTAATTCACTCTAACTCTCATTTGGTCATAAATCCCTCCTTTATCCATAGACCTAATAACTAAATTATTCCATGCTCTCCTAATTTGCCTTGTTACCACCAAATGGGACAAATTTGGTTATATAAAATTAAAAAGATTTGACACAAGTGAAACCAAAGCAGCTAAAGATAAAAGAGTAGCATAGAATTGAGAGGAAATCTGTATAATAAAAATATTTCTGATCAAGATCCCATTTCTAAGACATGTAAGGAACTCCTTTAAATTCATAAGAATACAAACCATTCCATGATTAATAAATGGTCATAGAATATGTTTGGGCTTTTTCAGAGAAGAAAATTTAAGCTATCAATAATCATAATGAAAAACATTTCTAGATAACTAATAATTAGAGAATAGCAAATTAAAATAACTCTGTGGTACCACTCCACACCTATCAGATTGAAAACATCTATAGAAAATGAAAATGACAAATATTGGAGAGGTTATAGGAAAACAGAAACATTATTACCCTAGAATTATGAGCTAGTCCAGCCATTCCAGAAACAATTTGGAATAAGGTTCCCAAAGTTATTAAACTGTGCATACCTTTTGACCCAGTGATATCGCTATTAGATCTCTACGGAAAAGATATCAGAGAAAGAGGAAAGGTCCCATATGGTATTTATAGTAGCTCTTTTCCCCTTGGCAGAGAATTGGAAACAAAAGTGGTGCCCATCAATTGGGGATTGGCTGAACAAGTTATAGTATATGGAAGTGGAGTACTATTGTGCTCTGGGAAGTAGTGTGACAGTTTCAGAAAAACCTCGGAAGACTTTATTAATTGATGCATAATGAAATGAGAAGAACGAGAGCACTACTTATAAAAGTAATATTGCAAAAACAATTTTGAAAAACTTACAAATTCTGATCAAGAAAACTACCAACCACAATTCCAGAGCATTCATGATGAAACATCCTGTTCATTTCCAGATAGAGAAGTAATGAATTTAGAGTACTTATCAAGACTAGAAAATAAGTACAATTTCAGGTTCCAACTGATAACCCAATTAGAAGTCCTTAAGCTCAAATAAGATATCAATAAATTGAAAATGAAATGATTTAATAAAACTAGAAGTTATCTAAAAATATTAAAATATGTAAACCATTAGCTAACTGGTATAAAATAAAAATGATAAAATTACTAGAATTAAATGAAAACAGAGAATTCACCAGTAAAGGAAATATAAAAGATATTACTAGAAGCTATATTGCTCAATTGCATGTCAATAAGACCAACAACTTAAAATTGAATAAATAAATATTACAAAAATGATACTTGAAGTAATAGAATCAAAATTTTAAAACAAAGCACTCTCAGAAAAAGAAGACATAAATGAATTCCCCAAAGTGGGGGGGGGGGAACCAAATCAAATGGATTTACATGAATTTTCATTCAAAGAAAAATCAATTCTAATATCATACAAACATTTTATAAGAAAAGAGGAGCTCCTACCCAAATCTTATTGTGATATGAATAACCATCTTCATGCCTAAAACAAAAGAAAGTCAAAATCGGAAACAAATAAAAGACAAAATCTATATTGAACATTATGGAGGGATATCAAAAATCCTCTTTTTTGGTTCAACTTAAATATTAAGAAGTAAAGATTTTGCTAATCTTAAAACCCTGTGCAGATTTTTCCCTTTAGAAATAAGGAGCACAAAATAAAGTTCTTCCTTGGAGAAATGGATGAAGATTAACAGCCAAACAACTCTTTTCTAGATAAGATCATTGCCTCCTAAAACACCTAAATGACTAGTGCCATGAGATACTAAAGGGAATTGCCTTCTTTTATTCAGAAGGGATTTCAATATAGCTCACAAGGAAGATTTTTTTTTCATTTTGTGAGGAGTACTGTCAAAGAAATAACTGAATAGTAAGGAGCTTTCCTTTGTTCAAGACTCCTATAAATGTTAGCTCAAATCATCTCATTGTAGGATATGAGTCCAAGAGGAAAGGGAAATTATTCCAGCTTGGCCATCTCTCCTTCTAATCTAGAAATGATTAGATATTAGAATAATGCTAAATTAAAATAAAAGTGCTTCCAGTAGACTTGTCCCAAAAATGCAAAGAGTAGTATAAAGATATATACCTTCAGTGACATTGCTAGAGGCATTTCAAATAAAATATTAGCAAAGAACATGTATTAACAAATCACAAAGATTATATATTGGACAGAGTAAGATTTATACCCCAATCCAGTATTGATTCAGTATAAGAAAACCCGTAATTAACTATACCAGTAACAGAAAAACAAAGATATTTTAATATGCTCAAAAATGCTCATGACAAAACATAATATCCATTTGTATTATTGAAAAATAGAAAATATTGGTAGGAATAAATTGACTTTTCATTAACAAGGTAAATAGTCTATATTAAAAATAAGACCTAGATCATATATAATATGGATAATCTAGAGACTTTTCCAAAAAGAGCTGGGCTAAAGCAAGAATATCCATTCTTACCACTGCTGTTAGAAACAGTGTTAGATATACTAAGTCTAAAAATAAGACCAGAAAAAAATTGATGGAAAAAGGTATGAGAGAACAAAATTACTATGTTTTGCTGATGATACGAAGGCTTACTCAAGGAATCCTGCAAAATCAACCCCCCAAATAATTGAAATAATAGGCAGCAAAGTTTTAGTATATAAAATATATACAAATAAGTCATCAGTATTTCTGGATTTTGCCAACAAAACACAGCAGGAAGAGCTAGAAAAAGGAATTTCATTTAAAATAACTATAGAATATAGAAAATACATGAGTCTACCTACCTTCCATACACTAACAATACAAAAATAAATTTAAAAACACTACTTATGGAAATGAAGGCAGCTCTAAATGATCAGAGGGAGAAAGTCTAGATTAACATAATAAAAATCATACTACCAAAATTCATCTGCTTATTCATTGCCTACCAATCAAACTGTCAAAGGGTTATTTTACAGTGTTAGAAAAAATAACACTGAAAGGCATATGGATGAACAAAAGGTCAAGCATTTCAAGAGAAATAATGGGGGAAAAAGTAAGGAGGAAAGAGGTCCTAGCAGCATCAGATCTTGAGTATTACAAAGAAGGAATCATTAAAAATAATTTATTCTTGTTTAAGAAATAAGAGATTGGTCAGGAGATTGGTTAGCAGAAAAGTATACAGTACACAAAAGTAGCTGAAATTAGTCATCTAGGGCTTGAGAAACCTAAAGATCCCAGCCACTTGAGTAAGTATTCACTTTGACAAAAACAAACAAACAAACAAAAAAAACCTGGTTGAAGAAATGAACAGCAGTCTGCCAGAAATTAGGTTTAAACAAAAACCTCATACCTAATAAGAAAATACATTCCAAATGGACTCATGACCTAAATATAAAAGGTCATATTATAAACAAATTCTAGGAACAAGAAATTACCATTTAGAGTCATGGTTATGGGAAAAGTACATCACTAAAGAGAGAGAGAAGATTATAGAAGATAAAATAGACAATTTTGATCACAGAAACTTGAAGTTTTGTTGCAAACATATTCAATGTAGTTAACATTTGAAGGAAAGTAGAAAAGAAGTCGAATAAAAACCTTTTAAACAAATTTCTCTGATGAAGGTCTCATTTCCAAGATGTAAAAGAACCTTATTCAAATTAATAAAAATAATAGTCATCCTCCAACTTATACTTAGCAAGAGGGTATGAACAGATAGTTCTCAAGAGAGGAAATCCAAGATCCCAATAGCAACATTTTTGAGATGTTCCAAATCAATAACAGAGAAATGCAAATTAAAGAAACACTGAGTTCCCACCTCACATATACTAGATTGGCAAAGATTACAAAAAAAGGAAAATAATCAATGCAGGCAAAGCTGTAAGAAAACTGGTACATTAGTGTATCCTTGATACAACTGTGAATAGGTCCAGCCATAATGGAAAGAAATTTAGAACCATGCACTACCTTTGAAACAGTGATACCATTAGTAGGACCATACTCCAAAGAGAACAAAGAGAAATAGATTCTATATGAACAAAATGATTTATAACAGTACCTTTTGAAATGGCAAAGAACTGGAAAGCAAGGGGATGCTCATTATTTGGGAAATGACGGAGCAAGTTATGATATATAAATGCAATGGAATGCTCTTTCTGTAAAAAAAATGAAGAAAGACACTTTTTTGAGAAAATAGATTTTTTTCTGCTAGGAAGAATGAAGCAAGTAGAACCAGGAAAACTATTCAAATCTAAACATTGTAAAAAAAAAAGAATTCTGAAAGACTTCTGAACTCTGGAAAGTAAAAAAAAAATTAATCATGATTCCACAGGAATGATGAAGAGTGCTACTCAATCTTTAACACAGAGTTGATGGACTGTTTTGGAGAACAATACCCAGTTTTGGGGATAGTTATTCTTTTTTTTTTGCTTCTTTTTGGAGGGCAATTGGGGTTAGGTGATTTGCTCAAGGTCACACAGCTAGGTTTTTTTGTGTTACATGTCTGAGGCCGGATTTGAACTCAGGGACTCCTGACTCCAGGGCCAGTGCTCTATTCACTGCACCACCTAGCTGCCCCGGGGATAGTTATTCTTAAACACCATTCAACCAAAATTAACCTCTCCCAAGTAACCAGTGATATCTTAGTTGCCAAATCTAATGGCCTTTCCCCAATCTTTATTCTTCTTGATTCCTCTTGTCAATCATACTTTTCTCTATGAAGTTCTCTTACTTCTAGGCTTCTAGGCTATGACTTTGATCTCATTCTCTTCTGTTGTTGTTCAACTCTTCCTGATCCCATTTTTGGTTTTCTTGGCAAAAATACAAGAGTGGTTTGCCATTTCCTTCCCCAGTTTGTTTTACAGATGAGGAAACTGAGGTAAGCAGTATAAGGTGACTTGTCTCACAACTAGTAAGTGTCTGAGGCCAGATCTTAAGGCAGGTCTTCCTAACTCCAGGGCAGGTATTCTGTCCACTGCACCACCTACATGCCCTTCTACTTTCATACTATTCCTTTTAATGATCTCATCAGGTCCTATGGATTCAACTATCATCTCTATGCTGATGATTTGCCTATCTGTTTATACATCTCTTGAAATCTAGTCTTGCATCTCCAACTGCCTATTAGACATTTTGAACTGGCTGTGTTGTAGATATCTCAGTCTCAACATAGCCAAAATTTAGCTCATTATCTTCTCCCCTCCCTCTGCCCAAACTCTCCCCATTTCTGAATTTCTCTGTTGCTGTCAAAGACACCAAAAGTCCTTCCAATCAACCAGCCTCACAATCTAAATGTAATCTTCAACTCCTAGTTCTTTCACCCATCATTTCTTAATAAGTTGCCAAGTCATGTTGATTCCACTTTCGTAACATAGGGCAGCTAAGTGATGCAGTAAATACAGTGTTAGGGCTGGAGTGAGGAAGACATGAGTTTAAATATGACCTCAGACACCCATTAGCTATGTGGCCCGGGGTAAGTCACTTAACCTCTACATGCCTCAGTTTCCTCGATTATAAAAGGAAGGTAATGATAGCACCTACCTTCCAGGGTTGTTGTGATTATCAAATGGTAATATTTGTAAAATGCTTAGCACAATGTTTATCACATGAAAGTTGCTGTGTAAATTCTAGTTTCAGATGCTGCTACTACTATTAACTCTCATTTATTCCTCTTTTCCCATATGACACTGCCACCATGCTGCTGCTGTTACTGGTTTTTATTATTTTACTTGTAGAATTGCTTTACTTGTAGAATTGCTGCTGTGGATTAGGAGTGTTGACATGGTTTAGAGGTTCTAAGACCCCCAAAATGTCAGGGTATGGAGCATCATTGCCTGGGACTAATTCACCAACTCAAACTGTCCTCCAGTGAAGTGGCAAAGTTTATTGTGACTCCAGTAAGGTGGAGGAAGTTCCTTAAGGAACTTACAACTTAATGGATATGATGCTAATGCTTATATGGAAAGGGACAGGGAAAAGAATCTGAGGGATTTATCTGAGGGATTAAAAGGTCAGTTTTGCATGTGCCTGGAACAGGGAAAGATTTTCTCACAGGAGAACCTTGATGGAATTCTTGGTTGTTTCCAGAGACATGGTCTTTGCCTTTTGGAATCCAGGTTCCACTATCCCATTATTGCAATACTCTGCTGCTCAGTCTCTCTGCCTCAAGTCTCTCCCTACTACATACAAACCTCCATTCAGCTATCAAAGTCATTTTCCTTTTTTTTTTGTCTTTTTTTGGTTTTTTTTTGTTTTTGCTTTTTGGAGGGCAGTTGGGGTTAAGTGACTTGCCCAAGGTCACACGGCTAGTTTTTGTGTTAAGTGTCTGAGGCCGGATTTGAACTCAGGTACTCCTGACTCCAGGGCCGGTGCTCTATTCACTGCGCCACCTAGCTGCCCTACAGTAATTTTCCTAATATAATCAGGTTAGGAAGACTGTATTTGACTGTGTCACACAGATCTTATCCCTTAAATAAATTCTAATGACTTTCTTTCACCTTGAGCATCAAACATAGAATCTGTTATTTAGCATTCAAAGCTATTAATAATCTGTACCTCCGTACATTTTCATTCTTCTTATACTAGACTCCCCTCAAAATATTCCACAATCCATGATACTGGATCTCTTTGCTGTTCCTCTCACAAGATGCTTTAACTCCTAACCCCAGGTACCATCACTGGCTGGCCCCTATGCTTATAATTCTCTCTCTCGTCATTTCTACTTTCTCACTTCCTGTCAGTCCCACCTTCTAGGAAGGTAAAATTTTCCAATAATTCTTAATGCTATCATCTTTCCCCAATAGATCGTCTCTAATTTATTTTGTATAGACCTTATTTGTACATCATTACTTGCATAGTGTTTTTAGACAATGATTTCCTTGAGAGCAGGGACTGTATGTTCCATTTCCTTGCAACCACAGTGCTCAACACAGTACCTGGTACATAGCAGACATATAATAAATATTTGATAACTTGACTGTACTTTCAATTGTGCCATTTCAACTTCTAAACTTTTGTTTCATAAAGCACTTTTGTTCAATAAAGCAATCAGTAAATTGAACAAAATGCATAATTTGGTACATGTCTAAAGAAAATAATATATCCATTCAATTGGAGGAAAAAGCCTTTGGAAATACTTTGGGGCTTAATATAATTGAATTGAATAACCTTTTTCAGGTTTGACAAGTTCTCCCACTCTAAGACAAGGTACCTCAATGTATTTTCTTCTAGTTATTTCCCTTAAAGAATCGCAAAAAAAAGCCTGTCATTTTTAATCACAGTGAAATTTTTTCCTTCCTCTCCCCAGTCTCCTTAAGCTAAGTGGTAAGGACCTTAGTGTGTTGTGGTGGGAGTAGGGTGGAGGGTGGGATGAGGGTAGGTGGTTCTAGAGCTGTGTCAAATACAGAAAAACAATTTCAACCCCACAATGAAATAACAATATTCTTGCTGTTTTACTTCATTTTTCCTTCCACACAAATGTTCTCCTTTTATTCCCACTCCCCACCCCCAAGCAGATGTTAAATTAATGTTTTAATACTCTGGGCAATAGACTTTTCAATTTCTGAAAGTCAGGGAAGTAACTGACATGCCTCTTCAGCTACTTAAGTTGCTTAACTAATCTGTGCCAACCCATTTGCAAATGCAATCTGATGAGCATCATTTTAAATTAGCATCTGTTTGCTCATTAATTACAACATATTCTACAGAGCTTCATAAGTAAGAAATTATGGCCTAAAGATCTGAACATCTACAAGTTTGGTACTTCCTTAAGGTAATAGATTTTTGCTGTTTGGTTTCCTGAAAGTTAGCCTGCATATTAGTGATAGATTATAATATGACCTCCAAAAAAGGCTATTAAGCCCCTAGGACCTAATCTGTTATTATCTCAGTCTTGGTAAATGACACACCAACTCAATGATCAAGGTAATGTCTTTTATGCTCCATGTAAAAGGAAATATTTTTCAGTCAAATTCTACATCCAAATATGAACAGCATAACTGGGGAATTACCATGAGGTGCATTCATTTGCTAACTAGTTGATTAAAGTTTAATGTACTTTATTATGAGTGGGAGGTAATATTATATGAATATTAATAAAATCATTTATTCTACTTCTTGAAAAGCTTTGATTTTGTTCAGTGTAGAAAAATAATGTGTAACTATAGAAACCTTCAGTCTCAGTTATTGAAATTTTATAAAATACTAAAATGAGTAAGCTTTTTTCCACAAAAAGTTCTACAATGTCCAGTTAAGCAGACTAATAGCTTCCTTTACAAAGTTCTGTTTGTTAGTTATACACAAGGTTTAAGAGAGCAGGTGAATTCTCTCTCCCCAGACCTTGTAAACTTTCCTATCAGCTTAGAAATCAGTTCTATAAAATGTTCATATCAATTGCACTGATCTAAATGTACAAATGATGCATACTTTGTTTCTGTAACCTTTCTATAACTGAGATCCAAATAAATCCCATTGTGCTCAGACTTAAATATTAAGGGTTAAGGTCAAATTGCTACAAGAGAGAAAAAAGTAAGTCACAAACATCATTTTAAAATGTGTATCAAAGATGTTTCAGAAACTTGAAATGTTTATTTTAGGTGGGATGTGAATCTGAACCAGTCCTGGTAGGTTTTATTCTGTGATATATTAAAGCCCTCCAACTAGGCCATAAAGCCCAAAGCTTTTCTCACAAAGCTTCAGGATAATAGATAGATAGATAGATAGAGAGAGAGAGAGAGAGAGAGAGAGAGAGAGAGAGAGAGAGATGATAGATACATAGATAGATAGATGACAGATAGATAGATAGATAGATAGATAGATAGATAGATAGATAGATAGATAGATAGATAGACAGACGGATGGATGGATGGATGGATGGATGGATGGACGGATGAACATATGAATGAACAAATGAATGAATGAATGAATGAATGAATGAATGGATGGATGGATGGATGAATGATGAATGATGAATGAATGAATTTTTTATTACAAAGGAAACAAGGTTATTGTGATCAAGATAACAGAAAAGATAAAGGACTGGAATCCAACCTTGACACTAGATAAATATGACCCAACCCAAAGTAAACTGTGGACAAATAAAATATGGACGTTTTCTCAATGATCCCTTAAAATAATAAAATTGTTATATTGAAACATGACCTATGATTCCATTGACATGGTGATCTCCTGATGAAGAACTCCCTTTACCAAAGCACATCTATTACCTTCAGGATTTATCTTCTTAGAAATTTGCTCACAAGGTATACATGTGTGTATATATCACATACATACACACAGGGCAGGACATGTGTGTATAATGAGATGAAGCAGGAAAGGGGAGATAAAGAGCGAGCCTTGAAAGTCAGAAAGAATTGGTCAGGTTACCTTGGATGAATTACTTACTTTTCAGGGCTCTAGGCAATTCTCAAAGAGAAGGTGCTGACCTACAGTGATAGAGGGAGTTTCCTCATATGGGAGTTCCCTTTGCCAATAAAATCAAAGATCTAGTCCTTATCAAAAGTCAAATTTGTTATTTCACATAAGTAGACAGTTGAAACAGATTTTCACCAATTATTTATGAAGATCTGGATAATCTGGCTTTGTTTTTATCTATATATGCCAACTGATCCCACCCTACCCCCACAGCAAATTGGTTTTTTTTTGTTTCTTTTTAAAATTTTATTGTATTTTTATCCTATTGTAAAGCCAAGCAGAGCAGCTCTCCAGAGGACTGCTGCTGTGAATAGCTCTAAGTATAGTGAACTCTCTATTTATTCACTATAGTGAACATAATATAGTAAACTCTCTATTAAGCTGTAAACTAAAGCAAAACATTCTCAGAAACCAAAGTACAGCATTCAAAATGATATAACACAATGGTATAACTTATCACTAAAGTGGGCATATATTTTTAAACAAAAGATATCGTTCAGGATACAAAGTATAAATGTCTCTCACCCCTAGGTCACAGTGTCTTAATCTCTCAATCAGAAAGTCTTCTTCTTGATTGAAGACTAGGTTCCAATCATCCTTAATTCAGTCATCCTTGAGGGGTAGAAGGCACAGAGTACAAAGTACTCCCACCTCTAGGTCACAGTAAATCATGATGTTGTCAGTCAGCACAAAGTACTCAAGGAGAGTTTCTTTCATCTTGGCTTGGAGGTTGGCTCCCACATTCCATAATTCCTCTTCCATGGTCCTAGTTCTTGCCTGAATTCACCCAACCATCACCTGGATTCACAATCAGGCAGCTTTCAGCTCCTCATCCAGCTCCTTGCCCAGTTTCTGTTCCATATTGAAGCTCACAGTGACCAGTCTGCCTCAAATCCTTCACAGTTTCTGTTTCTGGGAAGACAAAGCTCAACAGAGCCAAAACAACATTCTTACACGTTGCCAACACCATGATCAATTCACTTTCTGCCTGTCAAATCAACATAGACCCAAAAACAAGGTCTGATAAATCAACACAAATCTGAAAACATCAGTAAAACCCTCCTGCAGGACTTCTGTAAACAGTCAACAAGAAAATCCTCTGTCAGGGATTTTAAAACAACAGTAAGGTCCCAGAGTCTCTGTAACAACAGCAGCATCCTCTAATTAGCAGATAGATCTCACAAAGTAACATGAACACAGAAAGAAAAAGTGTCTGGTGTTCTCCTCTGTTCTGCTCAGTACCAGCTTGTGCTCCTCCTTTCATATGATGGTTCTCCTTCCAATTCCACATTTTCTGTTGTATCAGCAAGATCCTCCCCCTTCAAAACACAAGGGGCTCAGAAAAGGTGCTAGATACTTAAGTAGCTAAAACAAGGTGCTAATACTTAAGTAGCTAAAACAAGGTGCTAAGTACTTATTTTCTTACTATTACACCTATGAAATAAAACAAGTATTTCCATAACAGTAGAATAATAAAAAGATTATTGCAGGGGCAGTTAGGTGGTGCAGTGTGTAGAGCAATAGTCCTGGAATCAGGAGGACCTAAGTTCAAATCAGACATCAGACACTGGACACACTAGCTTTATGACCTTGGGCAAGTCACTTAACTCCAATTGCCTTGCCCTCCCCACTCCAAAAAGAAAAAAGATGATTGTACATGAAACTGCAAATCTATTATGTACAATTTGTCATTCCTTTTAAATATATAATAAAGTTATGGTGTAAGTTTCTTTTTTTTTTCTTCTCTCCTTCCTTCCCCTCCCCCTGAAGACTGCTATTAGACACAAATATGTATTTGTGTGTGTGTGTGTATATACATGCATATATACATACTTTTGCATATAAAATTATTCTAGACGTACTTCTTTTCATCAGTTCTTTCTCTGGATGCAGATAGTACCCCATCCCAAGTTCTAGGCCTTACAGAAAGGTAATATAGTTTTGAATAAACATTCACTGAAAAGATCAACTCATGAGCCTCCACAATTATCTCTTTGTATCAGAACAAAGAATAACAATTAAAATCTTCCATTTGCATTTTCCCGTAGAGTCGAATGCCACCGTTAGAAGAAGTTTGGATGAGGAATGCTTGTAACCAGCACACATGTATAGGAAAAGGCACACACATAGAAATATGAATTGCCAGGACAACTTCTGTTCCTAGAGCAGCATCCCACCCATAACCTTTCTCTTCCTCAAATGCCAAACTAAATTCTTCCCTATAGACCTCCTCGTGTTATCTGCCTGTTGGGAAACACCACAGAGCTATGAGAAGCTGGGCTATATCCTTGCCCAGTACCAGGTTCTACATTTCATCATGCTGCCACCTGCTGGTCTTCTAACATCATCTGTTGGTATATCTACTGAGAACTTTTCCTTAGGATTACTGAGGGGTTAATTGTTAATTTTTTTTTTCAAACTTCCATCCAGATGGTAACAATAAAACCAGTTTCACCAATCAAGTTCTTTAAGTTGACTCATCTAAGGAAGAAACTCATTCACTAGATCCCATTTCTCTAGTTTCTGAGTAAGTTTAAGTTGTTGAAGGAGAG
Source organism: Pseudocheirus occidentalis (assembly GCA_028646575.1). Taxonomy (NCBI): domain Eukaryota; kingdom Metazoa; phylum Chordata; class Mammalia; order Diprotodontia; family Pseudocheiridae; genus Pseudocheirus; species Pseudocheirus occidentalis. The sequence continues at coordinate 255,222,675 of CM053595.1, read as the reverse complement.
TATTCTGTACTTAGATACCTAAACTAAGTCTTGAATTTTCATAGGTATTCGTTTCCTTTACAAAGAGCTTTCCCTGTTCATTTACATAGCTTTGCTTTTTAATTCAATTTTAGCTAATCAGAAATTGAAATGATAAAGCTGAAAAATCAAATAAAAAAAGTTTATGTCTTAAGGAAAATATAGTTGCTCAGTCTTTCAGTCCAGTTTGACTGTTCATGATCCCATAGCAAAGCAGAGCAGGCCAATGGATCCTCCACTGATCCTTCATCAACTAATCAGGATCACCATGTCATTTTGTTACCTTTTAAAAGGTTAGAGATACACAGTTTCTGGGGAACTTAATCATTTTATCAATAAAGCCAGCAGATTATTAAAAAAAGGATGGTCATTTAGCCATCTTAGACCAAAGACCCCTAATGGATGGTAGGGTCCCAGTTTACATTCCCTTTGAAAAGGTGTTCCCAAGGGATGCCTACTCAACTGTGATGAGTTAATCAAATGGGAGATGGGCTATCTTGGGGTATGTGATGTAGGTCATTCAAACAATGATCAAAGACATCAATTTCCATATCACCTGTCTTGATAACAGGGAGAATAAACATATTCCCAGGACCTGTCAAAACAAACACCAAAAGCAAGAACACTTCCATTAGCCTAAATTTAGAATTTCTTTTAATGTCTGATTAGAACTTGGCCTAGATAGAACTCTGAGACACATTTCCCACATGGCTTGGATTCTGGATGAGGAAGAAGAAAAGGAGAAAAACCTTGACACTAATACAATAATTAGTTATTAAATATAAGAGATAAATATTCATTTCTCAAAATTTGCTGCTGTTTCCTTCAATTAGAATGAGAGATCTGAGAGCAGGGGTTATCTTGCTTTTCAGTTTGTATCCTCTATTTTTACTGTAGTCATTTTTCTGTCTTTCTTCTGACCTTCCTTCCTTCCTCTCTTTATTGCTTTCTTTCTGGCTTTTCCACGTTCTTTCCTTTTTTCCTTCCTTTTCTCCCCTCTTCTGTTCCTCCCTTCCTTATTTTCTTCCTTACTTATGTCCTTTCCTTCATTTTCTTCCTTCCTTCTCCATCAAATGAAGTTGAAGATAGAGAATTTAAATCATTACCTTTTCTTCCTTCTTAAGAGTTGTACTTAAAAGGATAATTCCAAGATAAGATTGAAATTATTTTTAAAAACATTTTTTATCTATAAATTTCAATTTTGCATTTTCCTTCTCTTTCCTACTATCTTAATTAAAGGAGACTTAGTTATAAACATTCTGCATTTTAAAGAATTACAAAACATTAATTGTGTATTTTATGTAAAATATTTTATGAATATTTAGACAGCACAAGACTACACTCTTAAAAATGTTATTTTACCAAAATCAGGACAAAATAAATTCTCTATAAGCTTTAATAAATTTCAGATCAAGCAAAACCCATCTCATTGTATCATGAAGGGCTCTTTATTTTATAATGGATTTGTTTTACCTCTGTATCTTTGAAGTAATGATGAGATTTATATAATATCAGATTTGAAGGGGGTCTCAGTAGACTATCTAAACCCTGATCCCAACATAGTAATGTTATTTTGGTCCTCTTCTTGAACAAAGTACAACGACCAACCAATCCAACCTACATCTTCCCCATTCCCACAAAATACCTTTTGCAATATACCTGAGAAATGAGTATCCAGCCTTTGTTTAAAGCTTTCAAATGCAGAGAAAACTGCTTGCTCCCAAGGCAGCCTAATCCTCTCTAGAATTATTGAGAATTTTTAATACTCTTGAAAATTTTGCATAGGTGCAAGGAGTATACACCATCTATAGTTTTTCTGATCCAGAGTTAGATTATAGGAAGAATGAAACTTTATGATTCAGTCCCATCTCTTCCCTTCTATACCAACCTGACCACCATCACCCCCACCCCCATTTCCCCACACACATATCAGGATACTGAAAATATTTTTTTTGTTCTTTCAGTTTCCAATATCATTGTTGTAACAGAAGTCCATTTGCTGACCCATTACGGATGGGGCATTGAGTAATTAAATAAAGGTAATGTTTACATTTTTATTTTACCATTTGATGTTCATCAAAAGACTAAGACATAACTCAACAAAGGGAAGTTCTCAAATGAAGCAGATATGTGATTATTACACCTATTTTTATCATGTTGAAATGATATTGGTAACAATATCATCTCATACAATTTTTCCTTGAGGAATCAAAACGCTGGCATTGCTAGCAAGACTATATATCTTCAGACCTCACTCATTGACTTACTTGGAGTCTACAATATTTACCTTGGGTCTGCAGACACATAAATGAAAAACCAGTTGTCCATATGGGCCAACAAACACCAATAATTTAATTATTTTCTTCCATGGGAGAAATGAAAAGATGACTAATGGTGCCAGTGGGATCATCAAAATAAGATATTTTTCTCTCTTGGCAAGAAAACAGAATGAAAATGGTTTAGCTGGGCCAGGGCAAAATTCCTAGAAAAGCTTTTTCAAACCCAGGGAAGTTTAACAACCCTTCAAATTTCAAGGCCTTATCGTGTAAAGATTCCCTATAATTCTGTAATTCCTTCAGCAAGGAAAAGTAACCAGTTCTCATTGAACTCCATGGAATGAAGGATCATGCCAAGTTAAAGGCCAGAGCAATAGGATTAGATATTTGTTGTTTCACTTCATTATTAGTGTTTGGGCACTAGTTTATTGAGTTATGGCACTACATCATTGGGAACAAATATATAGCTTTCCAAAGACCATAAGCACCGATGGAGGAAATAAGCACTCAGAAAAGAAAAGCAAACTGAAATAGATATAAAGATATAACATCTGTTAGGTTTGGAAAATGTGATTTTTTTTTCCTTAAGCAATCATGTGGGATTCCTATCCAAGCTCAGATGAATATCCTTGTTTGTTGAGTTGACCATCTTCTTCTGTACTATGGTTCAAGTAAGATTGTGTTTTAAAACTGTGTACAGCTTCAGGTAACTCCTATTAATCTATATAACAATTTCTATGGACTGAACTAAAGATATTATTTGAAATAAAGTCCTTTACTTCAGCATCCCCTTGCATTAAAGATGTAAAACTTTGTTCATTTTTTTCAACAACAATATAGACATCAAATTCACTGTCAGAAATTTGGGCATGGAATTCTGGTCCCAAGATGGCAGAGTGGGGAAGAAACCCTCTGAAGTCCCCCCAAATTCCCCTCCAAACAATTAGTAAACTGCCTCTGAATTGATCTAGGGGAATGAAGTACATAAGAAGTAACAGTGGTCAACCTCACACCAGGTTGGGGTAACAAGGGAAAGTGGGGAACTATAGTAAGCCTCCAAGTCTGGGGCAATCTACCAGTGAGGCTCGACTCTCCTGTAAACACGCAGCACCCTGGGCAAGTGTGCACTCTGTGAAGTATATCAAGGCCCCATCTCAGTGACCCAACCTTAGCACAAGCAACCAGTGAGGCCTTGACCCTACTGCTGACCAATAGTGAAGCTGGTCAATAGCAAAACACCTGCTACTGGGGCCTGCCAGCAAAGAAACTGTGTTTCCATTGCAATCCAGCATCAGGGCCCCACTCCTCGGGCACAACAGCAACAAGTTTCATCCTCTAGTGTCAGTCACCAGAAAGACTTGGTTATTATGGCAAGCTAGTAGCAAGATCCCTCCCCTGGGGCTGGCCAGCAGATAAGCCCTACCCTCCAGGGAAGCCAATAAGGAGCCCTCCACCCTAGTAAAAGCCAGAAGGGAAGGCTACCCTCCAGTAAGTGTAAGTAGTGAAAGCCAGTAATAAGAATCTGAGTCCCAACACATAAAGCTTGGGAGAGTGCAGGACCAAAGCCCAACTTTAATATAAAAACATAGTCACTAAAAGGAAGAAAATGAAGCAAAAAAAGAATTTTACTGTAGAAATTAACTATGATGATAGGGAAGATGAAATTATAAATTTAGAACTACATGTGAAACCTCAAAGAAAAGTGTAATTTAGTCACAGGCATGAAAATATGATTTTAAAGTATTTTTAAAAGCAAATTTGAGAAGTAGAAGAAAAATTGGGAAAAGAAATTAGAGTAATGCAAGACAATCCTGGAAAAAAAACCTCAATAGCATGGGGAAAGATATACAAAAAATTTACTGAGAAAAATAACTACCTAAAAATAGAATTGGCCAAATGGAAAGAAAAATACAATTCACAGAAGAAAATAATTCTTTCAAAATTAGAATTAAACAACCAGAAAGTAATGACTCTATGAGACATCAAGACACAATAAAACAAAATCAAAACATTAAAAACAAATAGAATAAAATGTGAATTTATCTTTGGAAAAAGACATTTGAGAGATCATATGAGAATTATTAGACTATATGAAAGTTGTGATAGTAGAAAAACTGTCTGGAAAACATTTTCAAGCACTTATCAGATAAAATTGCCTGAATATATTAGAACCAGAAGACAAAATAGAAATTGAAACAATCCAACAACCACCTAAAAGTGATCCCAAAATGAAAACCCCCTGGAACATTATAACCAAATTCCAGAGTTCACAGATCAAGGAAAAAAGTATTGCAAGCACCTAAAAAGAAACAATTCAGATACCACGGAGGTACAGTCAGGATTACACAGTATTTGGCAACTTCAAGACTAATTATCTAGAAAGTTTGGAATATTATATACCAGAAGACAAAGGAGTTAGAATTACAACCAAGAATTACCTACACAGCAAAATTGAATCTAATCTTGGGGGAGGGGGCCAGGGAATGATGTTTAATGAAACAGAAGACTTTCAAACATTTCTATATAAAAGACCAGAGTTGAATAAAAAAAACCTCCAAATACAATTTTAGGGAAACCTAAAAAGGTGAAAAAGAAAAAAGAATAACAAAGAGAAAACATATGAAATTCAACGAGGTTTAACCATTTATATTTCTATATTGCAAGATAATATTTGTAGCTCTTAAAAACTTTGTTAGTATAAAAGCAATTAGAATTAGTATATATAGACAATAGGGTGTGGATATAAGGTGACATTGATAGGATGATATCCCACCAAAAAAAATAGAGGTATGAGAAATAAAATTGCACTGGAAGGAAAGGGGGAAAGTGGAATGGGGTAAATTAACCCACATAAAAGAGTCATGAAAGAGCTATTTTAATTGAGAGAAAGATGAAGGTGTGGTGTGCAAAGCCTAAACTTTACTCTCATCAAAATTGGGTCAAAGACAGAATAACATACATACTCAGTTGGACAAAACAAATTTATATTAAAGTATAGGGAAGTAGAAAGAGATGAGGATAATAGAAGGAGAGAATAGATGATAAGAAGGAGGATACATTGTAGAAGGCAATGATCAGAAGTAAAATACTTGTGAGAAGGGAAAGGGTAGGGATTAAAGGGAATGTGTAAATAAGGGGGGGGAAACAGCATGGAGAGAAGTACACAGATAGTTACTGTAAAGACAACTGTGAATGGGATGAACTTACCCACAAAACAAAAATGAGTAGTAAAATGGAATAAAAATCAGAATCCTACAGTATGTTGTTAACAAGAAATATGTTTGAAGCAGATAAGCATAAGGTAAAGATAAGAAGGTAGAGCAGAATCTCTAGAATGCTTCAGGTAAAGAAAGAACACAGAATAAATGCATCCTTTTCAGATAATAGTGCAATAAAAATCAATAATGGACATTGGAAATAGATTAAAATTAATAGAAAATTAAACAATCCAATCCTGAAAAACAAGTGGATCAAAGAATAAATCACAGAAATGACAAATAATTTCATTAAATGACAACAATAAGACAACATTCTAAAATTTGTGGGATGCAGTGAAAATGGCACTTGAGAAAAATTTCAAATATATAATTTCTACACCAATAAAACAGGAAAAAGGCAGATCAATGAATCAACTTTGAAACTAAAAAAAGGAAGAAGCTAAAAATTCCTGGTTAAATATCAAATTGGAAATCCTGAAAATCAAAGAAGACAATAAAATTGAAAGTAAGAAAACTATTGAATTAGTCATTAAAACTAGAAGTTGATTTTATGGGGAAAAACAGTAAAATAGATAAAACATTGGTCAATTTGATTAAGGAATGAAAAAATAAAATAAAATTACTAGAATAAAAATGAAAGTGGTCAATTCATCACCAATAAAGATGAAATTAAGACATTTTAGGAACTATTTTGTCAATTATATGCCAATAAATTTGACAATTTAAATGAAATGGATAAATATCTACAAAAAGATGTTACCCAGATTAACAAAAGATGTAATTTAAAAATTAAATAATCCAATCTTAGTAAAAAAAAAATTGAACAAGCCATCAATGAACTCCCTAAGAAAAAATCTCCAGAGCCAGATGAATTCACAAGTTCAGCCAAACATTTAAAGAACTAATCCCAATATCATATAAACTAATTGAAAAATAGGCAAAGAAGGAGTCCTACTAAACTGCTTTTATGATATGAATGTTCCTAAACCAGCAAAAGGGAAAGCAGAGAAAGAAAATTATTGACCAATATTCATAGTTAATATTGATACAAAAATTTTAATAAAATATTTTAAAAAGAGATTACAGCAATATTTCAAAAGGATCATATATTGTGAGCAAGTGATGTTTATACCAGGAATACAGAGCTGGTTTAATATTAGGAACACTGTCAGAATACTCGAACAGATCAATAACAAGAACAGAAGCCACATGATTATCTCAATAAATACAGAAAAAATATTGAGAAAATACAACATCCATTGCTATTAAAAATACTGGAGAGAATAGAGAATAAGAACTGTCCTTAAAATGATGAATAATATTTCTCAAAAACCATCAACAAACATTATCTGAAAAAGAGATAACTAGATACCTTTCCAGTGCTATCAGAGGTGGAGCAAAGATGTCCGTTATCACCTCTATTATTTAATATTGCACTAGAAATGTTAGATATAGCAATAAGATAAGAAAAAGAAACTAAAGGAATTACAATAGGCAAAGAGGAAACAAAACTATTAGTCTTTACAGATAGTAAGATGTTATACTTTGGAAATCCTACATAATTATCTAAAAAAGTACTTGAAATGGCTAACAACTTTAGTAAAATTGTAAGATATATAATGAAGCCACAAAAAACATAAACACTTCTATATATTACCAACAAAGTCCAGGAGTAAGAGACAGAAAGAGAAATTTCATTTAAAATTACTGTAGATGTTATAAAATAATTTGGAGTCTACCTGTCAAGACAAACCTAGGAAATATATGAACACAATTATAAAACAATTTTCACACAAAGTCACAGCCAAACAATTAGAAAAATATAAATTGCTTATGGGTAGGCCAAGCTAATAAAATAAAAATGACATTTATACCTGTTATTCTATTTATTCAGTGTTATATGAATCAAACTATCAAAAAATAATTTTATAAAGCTAGAAAAAATAATAAAATTCATCTAGAAGAACAAAAGCTCAAGGATATCAAGGAAATCAGTGCAAAAAATGTAAAAGAAGGTGATCTAGCCCTACCAGATCTCAAACTGTATTATAAAGTGGTAATTATGCTTTCCACCTTGCCCCAAAGAGGGTTCCATATGGGCATTATTCTTGGTTTCCATAGTAACTTTAAAGAGAAACTTTCACAGTGTCCAGAGCCCTAGATGTCTTGCAGATGAAGGAGGAGGTTGTCCTCAGCTTCCTTGCTGCAGGAACCCATCTGGGTGGCACCAATTTGAACTTGCAGATGGAACAGTACATCTACAACAGAAAGAGTGATGGAATCTACATCATTAATTTGAAGAGAACTTGGGAAAAACTTCTGCTGGCAGCTCATGCCATTGTTGCCATTGAGAACCCAGCAGATGTTAGGGTCATCTCATTCAGGAACACTGGCCAGCAAGCTGTTCTGAAATTTGCTGCTGCCACTAGCGCCACACCTATTGCTGGATGTTTCACACCAGGCACCTTCACTAAACAGATTCAGGCAGCTTTCAGGGAGCCTCGCCTCTTGGTGGTCACTGATCCTCGGGCAGATCACCAGCCTCTGACTGAAGCATCATATGTTAACCTACCAACCATTGCACTGTGCAACACACACTTCCCACTTCGTTATGTGGACATGGCCATTCCATTTAACAACAAGGGTGCTCACTCTGTGGGTCTGATGTGGTGGATGCTGGCCCATGAAGTCCTAAAGATGCATGGTACCATCTCCTGGGAACACCCATGGGAGGTTATGCCTGATCTTTACTTCTACAGGGATCCAGAGGAGATTGAAAAGGAAGAGCAGGCTGCAGCTGAGAAGGCAGGGACAAAGAAGGAATTTCAGGGTGAATGGACTGCATGTGCCCCAGAATTCACTGCTACTCAACCAGAGGTGGCTGATTGGTCCAAGGGAGTACAGGTCCCATCTACATCCATTCAAAAGTTCCCCACCAAAGATTAGAGTGCTCAGCCGGCTACTGAGGTTTGGTCTGCTGCTCCTACTGCTCAGGCCACTGAGTGAGTATATCAGCAAGTACCCTAGCATACCCAGGGTGGCTGCTACCACAGGTTCTTAGATCTGCTTTTCTAAAGGAAAGCAATTCAAAATGGGTTAACAATCTTTCTTTACTCAAACAAACATATCATTTACCTAGTTCAGGGGGAAAAGTCAGCACCCTGAACTCCAGAGAATACAAACAGAAGTTACAAGCACAAGTTACAAACACAAGTTACAAACAGACCAAGAAATAGATCAGCAGATGGGCTTCCAACCATCTGACCATCACATCCATTACCTATTCAGGTTGCCAGAGATGGAAGCATCAACATCTGGGTTTTTCAAAGCAGGGGAGCTCAACTGCTTCCCAGAGTCTCATCTGGCCAAATCACACCACTCTTCTCAAAATGAACCCCAAAGCAAACCTTGCATCACGGCTTATATAGCCTTCTCCTGGGTCAGAGAATGTCACAGCCCTCTTGACCCACTATCCAATTACAAAATAACAAGGTGTGGGCATTCCCGAAAAACAAGCCTCCCACCACAGGGTCCACATGATAACATTCAGCCTATTAGGGGGCAGTGTATACTTTCAAATCAGGGAACATTCTCAGAGTCACTTAAGCCTATAAAAGGGTCTAGGGGCAGGAAAGATCTTCAGATTCTCGTGGAATTTGCAGATGCTCCTGAATTGACTTGGATTTTGGGTTGAGTGTTAAGACCCAGAGCTTGTGAATCCCACTTGTGGGATGGACTTGTTGCCGTGAAGAGAGGGGGCTCACCTGGGAGGAGCCATGAATGGAAAAGAAGGCTCAAGCTCAGATAAGGCCAGAAGAAGTACTTTTGGGAGAGCAGTATCCAGCATTGTGAAGCCTGAGTTGCTGTTGAGAGTCCATTGGAGCTGCCCAGAACTTTTGAGGACTGCCACCTGGAGGTGCTGAGAACTGATGAGGCACGGCTATGATGCTCGTATTTTGTCTGTCTGTTTTGATGTTGCTTTTCCAGATTCACCTGATGGCGGACAGTGCTGCTGTTGTAGAGGTTTTGGAACCTGGCTGTTGGTTCAGAAGCCCTGAAGAAGGACTTTCTTGTTGTATGTTCACAGAAATCCTGGAAGGAGGTCTTGCTGATAACTTTCTAGGGTTCTGTTACTGTTCTACAGGCAGAGAGTGACTTGATGAGGACACTGGCTATGGCTTTGTTGAGCTTTGTCTCCCCAGGAACCCAGATTGCTGAAGGCTTGCCTCAAGTGAAGATGAAAGAAGGGCCTTCCCTTGGATGTTCAATGCTGAGATGTTATCTTGACCTTGTTATGGCTTAAGGATGGATGGCCTTTTGTACTCTCCTGCTCCCTTTTGAGAAAGTGCTTAGTGTTAATGGATGGTATTTTAATTACTTTGAGTGCAGAGGTGGGAAACATTTGGCCTTTTTGTGATGATTGGAAACTGATCTCCATTTGAGAACTATGTCCATTTGAGAAGAGACTTTGACTAAAAGCATGTGCCATCTAGGGATGGATTAGTACCTGGACTGAACGAAGACGTTACATGTGAAATGTATGAATTATACTGTATTTTGACTTTCTGTTCTGTGAATGTTTGCTGAATAAATGGGATTTGCTATGCTGGTAATAAGAAGCTTGGAAGTTGCCTTTGTTTACCATTACAGTGGGTAGGAACTACCACAGAACAGTCTTAAAACCCACATGCTCTAATACTATTGGAAGAATGCTGATGGAAAATAAATTTTGCATCTGATAAACTGACTGTATGACTCTCGACAAGTCACCTAAAATCCTAGTACCCCCACAAATTATCCAAGATTCCAAATTGTAGAGCAATTGAAGATCAACATAGATAATGAGAGTTCTCTCACTTAGAGGAAGTTCTCTACATTGATAAAATTATAGTTGTAATCCATAAGACTCAGAGAGGTAGTGTAGATATAGGGATAGATATGACAGAAATATGGATAAAAATAGGTCATAGATAGATAGATAGATAGATAGATAGATAGATAGATAGATAGATAGATAGATAGATAGATAGATAGATTTGATAGGTAGATAGACAGACAGATAGGTAGGTAGATGGACGGATGGATGGATAGATGGTTGAATATATGGTTGGACAGATGGATAGATAGGAAGATATGGAAACTGTTCTAGCATCGATAGCTATGCTGTAGTATAAAGGACAATGTTTCTACTAAAGTTCATCTATGTAGAAATGCCAAAAAAATTAATAAAGAAGGAAAACACAGTGGGAGCAACTGAATTAAATTCTACAAACACCGAGTGCCTATTGTGTGAAAGACAGTGTGTTAACACAAAACCTGGAACATTGCAGACATTCTTTGTTGGTAAAAATATTATAGTAAATAACTCCTGGTTATACAAACATGACAACAAAAGCTGCCACTCTAGGGTCCTTCGGCAGCACATGTTTGGAGTAGCTGTTAAGCTGTTTCTGTGACTATCTGATTTAAAAAGGGAGAGCATGCAAGAAAATAAAGCTCCTTCAAAATACTCATTTGTGAAGATGCTCTCCAGAGAAAATTGCAGTGTCTCCAGGAAGGATATCCTTGCTAATGCTTTGTAATGTCACATTCAATGAACATTTCTCCAATTCCCCCCTGCAAATTCCTCAGCTAAAATCCTACTTTAATGCTTTATTGAGCCTGAAGATGAACCTGATTTCTCAGACCATACCAGCAGAGCATGATCCCTGGGAGTTCCAACAGAGTGCAAAAAGCAGAGTTATCATATGAACCCAAGGAAAGGCAGAATGTCAGTGACTTAAGGATCAAGTTAAGGAGGCTTATCACCAAGTCAAATGAAGGATGATGAATATTTTGTTTTATTTTTATTTTGCTTTCTGGAAGGGAGGGCAGAGCAATTATCGTTAAGTGACTTGCCCAAGGTCACACAGCTAGTCAGTGTTAAGTGTCTGAGGCTGGATTTGATCTCAAGTCATCCTGACTCCTATTCTCCTGATTCTATTCACTGCACCACCTAGCCACCCCTGATGACGAATATTTTAGACACAATACGCCTTGAAGAGTGGGATGTAAATATGAACAGTTGAACTGGCAGTTGAAGGGAATAAGCCTTCATCTGAATGATATATTTCATCTGAACGATACATTTCTCAACACCTGGGTCTAAATTAACCTTCCTTGCCCAGAAACCTAGAGTCATGGAATCTATTGTCAGGCATGGAGGTCTCTACACAGTAACTGGAAATTGCTGTAGCTCTGCATCATGACTCAGTGACCAAGTAGAAATGGAACATCTCGGGGAGGCAGAGCCAAGATGGTGGCATAGAAGCAGCAAAGTCTCGCAGCTCCTACAAAGCTACCCTAAATATCCATAAAATATGACTAAACAAATTAAAGGGCTCCCAAACTCATAAAAATACTAAAAACACATCTCTTGCTGAAGGCAGCTCAGCAGAAGGGGCTCATTGCAGCAGGCTGGGAGCTGAGGCCAGCCCAGCCTGAAACCTGCAGCCTGGCCCTGGGAGGAGCCAAGCCACAGCATTACTCTACATGAGAGAAGATCTACAGCACCTGGAGCATTCTCCACATATATCAAGCCAGGAATTATTTAGAGGATTAGAGAAAGGTCAGTGAATGTCGAAAAGCTTTCAAGCTTTCAAGCTAAATCTGGGGGGAGGAAAAGCAGTTTGGCCAATCTGCCCCCAGGGCAAGGAAGCGGGGGGGGGGGGGGAAAGGCAGGATCTGCTACAACCAGCAACCACCCCAACTGGGCTGATTCAGAGCTCCTGGCCTGCCAATCACAGGGGGGCTGAGTTGATTGATCAGGGCAAAGGGCTCTTGCATTGAGTGGCCGTGGTCTTGGGTGATGGTCCTGGGGTAGGCTTTCAGAAAGCCAAAGCTGGTGGGGGCTGCAACACCCCCCTAATAGCTCTGCCAGCTGTGAAAACCCCAGTGATTTGGAACAGAGATTTCCCCACTGGAAGCAGAGCACTACAGACCTAAAAAGAAATCAAACAATTAATTGACTGGCCAACATGAGGGAAAGGAAGCAAAATAAGAACAGCAATAAAACACCAGAATCTTTTTTGTGGACAAAAAGGATCAAAACATGGAACAGGAGGAAGACAACATAGTCAGAACTCCCATACCAAATGCTTCCAAGACACTTGAAGAATGCCTAGAAGCTATAGATCAATTGAAAAAGGACTTCAAAAAAGAAATAAGAGAAGTGGAGGAAAAATTGGGAAGAGAAATGAAAATGATGTGAGAAAATCATGAAAAGACAGTCAACAACCTGACTGAAGAAAACAGTACCTTAAAGAGGAAATTAACTCAGCTGGCAAAGGAGGCCCAGAAAGCCAATGAGGAGAAGAATGCCTTAAAAAGTTGAATTTCCCAGATGGGAAAAGAATCTCAAGAGCATTCTGAAGAAAATAATTCCTTCATAATTAGAGTGGAGCAAGTGGAAGCTAATGACTTTATGAGAAACCAAGACACTATTAAGCAGTTACAAAGAAATGAAAAACTAGAAAGCAATGTGAAATATCTCCTTGAAAAAACCGCTGACCTGGAAAATTGATCCAGGAGAGACAATTTAAAAATTATTGGTCTACCTGAAACCCATGATCAAAACAACAAATTGGAAAGCATTCTTCAAGAAATTCTCAAGGAAAATTGCCTGGATGTTTTAGATGCAGGGGGCAAAATAGAACTTGAAATAACTCACAGATCATCCCTTGAAAATGATCCACAAACAAAAACTCCTAGAAATGTTATTGCCAGGTTCCAGAATCCCCAGTTAAAGGAGAAAATATTACAGGCAGCCAAGAGAAAACAATTTGAATACTGTGGAAACCCAATTAGGATAACCTAGGATCCGGCAGCTTCTCCACTGTGGGATCGAAGGGCTTGGAATATGGTATTTTTAAGATCAAGGGAGCTGCCATTAAAACCAAAAATCCCCTACCCAGCAAAATTGAGTATAATGTTCCAGGGGAAAATATGGTCATTAAATGAGGTGGAGGACTTTCAAGCATTCCTGCTGAAAAAACCAGAACTGAACAGAAAGTTTTACAATCAAACACAAGAAGCATGAGAAGGTAAACATAGGAAAGAAATCATAATGAACTTATCAAAGTTGAACTATTTACATGCCAATATAGAAAAAGGACAATAGTAACTTATGAAACTTTTCTTAGTATGAGGATTAGTGAAGGGAATACAAATGTGTATATATGTGTGTATATGTGTATATATACATATACATATATGTGTGTATATGTGTGTATATATACATATACACATATATGTAAATATATGTGTATACTTACACATATGTCTACATAGGAGGCTATATATACATATGAATACATATCTAAGCATCTGTGTATATGTATACATAGAAGGTATAGGATCAATTGAATATGAAGGGAGGATACTTTAAAAGATGAAATTCTGAGGTGGGAGAGGACTAGAATGAGAGGAGACAGGGAAAGACAAAATGGGGTTAATCATCTAATATAGAAGGGGCAAGAGATAACTGTGACAACTTTACTTTCATTCACTCTCATTGATTTTGGCCTAGGAAAAGAATGACATAAGCTCTAAACTGGGTACTATGCCATATAGGAGAATAGGGGGCACAGGGATGAGAGGCAGGATAACACAGGGGAGGGCAGGGTCTAGGGGAGGGATGCTGGAAGCACACACTTCAGTAAAGGGACAGGGACGGGGTAGAGAACAGAACAAGGGGGGCTGCAGGATAGGAAGGAGGGACATATGATCAGACTGTCACAATATGTCCACTGTGAAGATGTCCTGTGTAATTACACATGCACAGCCTGTACTGAATTGCTTGTCCTTCTAGTAGGGATGGGTGACAAGGGAGGAACCGGAAGAATCTAGAATTTAAAGCTCTGCAATACATGCAACTAGGAATTAAGATATACAGGGACTGAGGTAGGGAGACCCTCCCTGCCCCACAAAGAGTCAGAGGGCTGTTGGAGGAGGGCACAAAAGAGAGCAGATCAGAGGAGGGGCTTTACAGTGGGATCCCTGGTTTGGGGTTGGGGGCTGGGGAAAGACAGGGAGAAAATTTGTGACTCAAAAATCTCATGCAAATGAATGATGTAAACAAGAAAACAAATAAATTAAATTTAAAAAAACTTAATAAAAAAATGGAACATCTCTTACACCAACGCCCCTACCCCAATGTGATGTATTCACTGGAGGGTTCATATGAAATAAAACATAATTTTGATAACATTAAATTGCTATGCAAATACTCAATATAATTGTTACTTAGTACTACTCCGTCAAGGGGTTCTAGAGGTTAGAAATCTTCATTCGTGTGTATTTCCCCCATCTTTAGACTGTTATCACCCCCTATTTTCTTCCTTAATCCCAGTGGTCATAATACTCCTTGTAAGGATTTGTTCCTTGTAAGAAGGGATTTGTATTATTCCTATGGCCCCGGATATCTGACACAGGACTCAGTATATAGTAGGTACTTTAAAAGTATTCAATTATAAAATGAACTGGAGAAGGAAATGGCAAATCATTCCAGTATATTTGTCAAGAAAATCCTAAATAGGGTCATGAAGAGTCAGATACAGCTGAAAAACAGTTGAACACCAAAAACAACTTTAAACGTGCTTTTTGATTAAGACTTGCCAACTGCTAAGGTAAAGTGTCAACCATTACCTACATTCAAATCTTCATCCTTCAATGAGCCCCACTGTGATACGAGAGACATGGACAGATAGACAGACAGACAGAGAGAAAGAGACAGAGACAGAGACAGACAAAGAGACAGATGAAGACAGAGAGATGGAGACAGACAGAGAGAGACAGAGAGAGAGAGAGAATAGTGTAGTGGAAAGAGTGTCAAGCATGCTTTACACCCTACTAACACACCTCATTCTTTTTTCCCTCAATTAACTTTTGTTTCTTTTTAGCTTAAATAATTAATTTCCATGAGATTTTAAGTTACAAATTTTCTCTCCATATTTCCCCTACCCACCACCCCAAAACAGTGATCTCATTGTAAACCCCCTTCCCCAATCTGTTCTCTCCTATGTTCTCCCCTATCACCCTTCTGACTTTCTGGTGGGACAAGATGGATCTCCCTACCCCAGTGCTTGTATATTTTAATTCCCAGTTGCATGTAAATAATAATAATTATGTGCATGTATGTATGTATATATTAACATTTGATTTTAGAACTTTAAGTTCTAAATTCTTTCCCTTGCTCCCTCATCACCAATCCCCACTGGAAAGACAAAGAGTTCAATACAGGCTTCACATGTGTAGTTATGCAGAACATCTCCACAATGGACATATTATGAAAGATTTACTATATTTCCCTCCTTCCTATCCTGCCCTGGCTTGCTCTGTTCTCTACTTTGTCCCTGTCCCTTTACAGAAGTGTGTGCTTCTAACAAACCTCACTCTCACCCTGCCCTCACCTCCATCATTCCCCCTTTTGTCCCACTCCCCCAATTCTCCTGTATGGCAAGATACCCAATTTAGAGTATAGGGCATTCCTTTCCTAAGTCAAATTCAGTGAGAGTAAGGTTGACCCATTCCCTTTTGCTTTCTGTTCTTCCCCTCCAATGTAACCGTTATCCCTTGCCTGTTCTGTATGAGGTGATTAACACCATTCTATCTCTCCCTGTCTCCTCTCATTCTATTCCTCTCCCACCTCAGAATTTCACCTTTTAAAATATCATACATTCCTATTAAATTGATCCTGTGTCCTCTGTCTATGTACACATATATACACACACTTAAATATCTATTCACATATATATATATATATGCATGTGTATATATATATAATGTATCTATAATATATATATATATATATCCTCCTATATAGACATATGTATATGTATACAAATATATAAATTTATATTTCCTTCACCTATCCTCATACTGAGAGACATTTCATAAGTTACAATTACCATTTTTCCATGTTGGCATGTAAATAGTTTGACTTTAATAAGTTCCTTGTGATCTCTTTTCCATGTTTACCTTCTCATGTTTCTTGTATTTGAGTGTCAAATTTTCTTTTCATTTCTGTTTTTTTCATCAAGAATGCTTGAAAGTCCTCCACCTCATTGAATGACCATATTTTCCCCTGAAGCATTATACACAATTTTGGTGGGTAGGTGATTCTTGGATTTAACTCTAGCTCCCTTGATCTCCAGAATATCGTATTCCAGGCCCTTCAGTCCCTTAATGTAGAAGATACTAGATCCTGGGTTAACCTGATTTTGTTTCCACAGTATTCAAATTGTTTCTTCTTGGCAGCTTGTAATATTTTCTCCTTGATCTGGGAACTACAGAACCTGGCTATAACATTTCTAGGAGTTTTATTCTGGGAATCTTTTTAAAGAGGTGATCTGTGAATTCTTTCAAGTTCTATTTTGCCCCTGGTTCTAAAACATCAGGACAATTTTCCTTGAGGATTTCTTGAAGGATAATTTCTAGGTTCTTTTACTGATCATGGCTTTTAGCTAGTCCAATAATTCTTTAATTGTCTCGCCTGAATCTATTTTCTAGGTCAGTGGTTTTTTTTCAAGGAGATATAGCACATTGTCTTCTATTTTTTCATTTGTTTGGATCTATTTAATAGCATCTTGATTTCTCATAAAGTTATTTGCTTCCATTTGCTTCACTCTAATTCTGAAGGAATTATTCTCTCCATTGAGCTTCTGAGATTCTTTTTTCTATCTGGCAAATTCAACTTTTTAAGGCATTCTCCTTATTGGCTTTTTGGGCCTCTTTTGCCATTTGAGTTAATCTATCATGATGTTTTCTTTAGTCAGTTTGTTGACTGTCTTTTCATGATTTTCTTGCATCATTCTCATTTCTCTTTCCGATTTTTCCTCCACTTCCTTTGTTTGGTTTTCAAAATTCTTCTTAAGCTCCTCTGTGGCTTGTAACCAGTTTACCTTTTTCTTTGAAGCTGTTTGTGTGGGAGTTCTGACTGTGTTGTCTTCCTCCTGTTCCATGCTTTGATCCTTTTTGTCACCAGAAAAGGAATCTAAAGTTGGATTGCTCAGGTTTGTTTGCTTCCTTTGCCTGCTCATGTTGCCAGTCAATTAACTTGATCGTTGAGCCACAATAGATCTCTGCTTCTCAGGGGGGAAAGCTTTGTCCCAAATCACTAGGGTTTTCACAGGTACCAGTGATATTAGGAGGCCATCATTTCTGCAGCCCCCACCATTTTTGGCTGACTGGTCAAACTCCTCAGGACCACCACCCAAGACCATGATCCTGATTAAAGCAGGCCAACCCAAGAGCACTTAGCCTCTGAATGATCACTTGCTCCCCCCCTTCAATCTGCAGGATGCAAGCTCTGAAGCAGCCACATGGAGGCAGCTACAAGGCCTGCAGGGCTGCTGCTTCTGCTACTTGCTTTCCCTGGGGGCTGGCCACCAGACCATTTTCTCTCCCCCAAATTTAGCCAAGTTCTCCTGACCTTTCACTTTGTCCTTGATTCTTATGGATTGATAAATCTGGAAACTGCCACAGCTGCCAGTGATCCACTTTCCCAAATGCTCCAGCCCTGGCTTGTCCTGGCCACCCTAGGACAGCCCCAGCTGTTTTCATCTTCCAGAACTCTGTGAAGAGCCCTTCCCATTGCCTGCCAGGCTGTCCTAATCAAGAGATGTGTTTTTCTGTAATTTTGTGAGTTCTGGAGTTCTAAAATTTGTTTAGAGTCATATTTTATAAGTATTTGAGGTGGTTGTGGGGGGAACTGCAGAGATTTCCTGCTTCTATGCCACAATCTTGACTCCACCCCACACACACGCACACACCTCGTTCTTAATCCATTTAATCTCTATCCCTGGCTCTCTGGCTGTCCCAGTCTCTTTCTGTCTCTATGTTTCTGTCTCTCTCTCTCAAAATATATGTTTGCATCTCTGTATATGTATATATGTATGTGTATATTATATGAAAACTTATTCATGTATATGAAGATATATATATATGGACATATAAATATATGTATGTATGTATGTACAATATTTATATATTCTACCCCTACTAGCATGTCACATTTTCATTTCATCCAACTTAGCCCTCTCCTTTCCATACTTTAGTCTCTTTTGTAATTCACTAAGTTGTGTTGTTCAGGTAATTCTCCAGTCTCAATGGTGGTAAATAGCTGGTCTTAACTGATAAAACTGCTTTGTCTGATTAATTCTGATCATAAACAAGATTTGTGCATGTTAACTAGTTTCCTGACTCCCAAGGAAATGTTCCCACACTCTCCTCAAACTATCACGGATCATTTATCTCTCTTACATAGTGTATATTCCCAGTAGAATCTAAACAGGCTGAGCATAAGCTATATTTTCTTTTCCCCTTTACATTCCCAGTGCCTAGCACAGTGCCTTACACAAGGGAAGGTGCTTAAAAGTACTTCTTGAACTGAATTGGTTTAAATTTTGATGAATGAATGACTTTTTTTTCAGTTTGCATTTGAAAATTTCTAAATTCTTGAAGAAATAATACTTTCTTATGCTACATAAGCTTCCACTAAATTAGAAAGCAGGCTATTATTTTCATTTCATTTTTAGATACAATAAAGGAATTTTATTAGTTTTTGCAAAAATGTTTGCCCATTAAATAGCAAATGAAGGGCTAACCAAATCACATTAGTCTAATTTTAAAAGGGAGACTTCAAACTCTACCACCACTACTTGATCCATTGTAATGGTCAAAACTCAATGGAGATAACAGGATTTTTATTGAAATTTTAAATTACCATTAATATCATGGCAAATAACATTTTAAATTTGTGATTTTGTCTCTCCAGATATAAGGTGAATTTTGGTCTTTAGCTGAAAATGTAGCTGCTAATGTGGAAGAAAATTTGTTCTAATTTACTTGACACTCAGAAAAATTCTAAAGGAAATTCTTTAGTAGGACCCATATGGTAAATGAGACTTCAAAGTTATTAGTTTTACTTTGCAAAATCCCCTTGAAAATGTTTTTGTTGATCTATATTTGAATGCATGACTGGAATTAATGCAGGGTGAAACCACTATACCAAACAGGAGAGGAATGAAATCTTATATACCACCTGCTCCCCCCATCCTTATTATTGCCATCTGCCAGCTTCTAAGTCATTCATCCAATGTTTTCAACAACGTCAATATTTAATTTATAGTCTTCCTCTCCATACCACTGATGCTTTATCTTGGGCATTTCTATTCATATTGACATCCTACTTAACAACCAGCCTACTGGATTCCTCTACCTCCTTGACTTCAAGGACTGCCTTTTCCAGCTAACTTTAAGTATAGATTGAGCCAGCTGCAACCTAGACTTTTACGGTTTCTCAGCATTATGACATCTCTAGGCTCCCACACTTTGAAATACTATGCACAGTCTACTCTTTCATATTCTTTTATCTCTAACATTAAACCTAGTTATCATGATTTCCAATCCCATTGCCTATTTTCCAGGCCATTTGCCTGACTCTGGATTTACTTGCTTCTATACTAATGCTTGACCTGATTATCTGACACTTAAATTAATTGGTACTGCCTGAGAATCTCTTCCTTGCACCAGTGACTACTATTACCTATATTCAAATCTTCATCCTTTAATAAACCTCTCTATGATGAGAGTGAAAGAAAAAGAGAGAGAGAGAGAGATAGATAAAGAGAGAGAGAGAGAGAGAGAGAGAGAGAGAGAGAGAGAGAGAGAGAGAGAGAATAATACAGTGAATAGAGTGCCAAGCAGGAAGTCAGGAAGTCAAATACAATTTCAAATACATAGCAGCTGAGTGTCTCTAGGCAAGTCACATAGCCCTGTTTGTCCCAGTTTCCTCATCTGTAAAATGAGCTGAAGACAATGGCATCTAGAATCTTTGCCAAAAATAAATAAATATATAACAATTGGAGTCGCAAAGACAGTTCTGAAGTGTGTGAACAACAACAACACACACATTCACAAGCTGAGTTAGTTTTACTTTAGAAAGTATTAAGATTATTCCTTGAGACTTGGTTGTCTCAAGGGATTAAAGGCTCAGGAAAACTATTGGCATCACTTTCTCAACATCTTCAGTACAAAGCAGCCATGAGAAGCTCAAGGAGAGCATTGATGCCTATCTAATGGACTGTGATGTATAACCCAAGCAAGAGAGCTTTACGGAGATGAATTAGTTTTCATTGTCTAACCTTGTTTGGTATCCATCCCTTCCTATGTCTAAGCAAATATTTTTAAACTATTTTGTTACCAAGCAGTAACTCATTCTATTCTAATATCAAACACAGGCTACCAGGGGAATCAGACCTAACCTAGAAGACCCATCTGACTTATAAGGATCAAAAGTTCATTTATATTCATCTTTATTTGCTTAATAAGCAAGGGAAATTTATTTTCATTCTCCACATACTGGCAAATAAAACTTTTTGGAGACACATCAGTCACAGTCAGGGGATAATATGTTATATCTTCATCAAGCTCCTTAAACAAGCATTGTGATAATCCTGTAGGGTCAACAGTAAAATTCTCTTTAGGGTTCCACATAAACCCCAAACAAAATGGTAATAATAATAATAATAATAATATCATTTGTATAATTTTTAAGGTTTGTAAAGTACCTTATATGTTATTACTTTTTATCCCAACAAGTTGTGAGGGAAATATTATTACTACCCCATTTCAAGTTAGAGGAAATTGAGGCAATCAGATTAAATAATTGTACAGCTAATAAATATCTGAGGCTAGATTCACATTCTGGTTTCCTTGTCTCCAAATCCACTGTTCTACACACGTTGCAACTAAGATGCTTTAAAATTTAGTTACTTAGAAATCAGAGTTTTGTAACTGACCTTCAATTTACCCAGTGTTCCCTTTCTTTCAAAGCACACTTTGCCCACTTAAAAAATTAATTTAACCACAAGAATTCTTATTGTCTTGACTATGACAAATATTCTATGTCTGGCCCAATTTAGGCCGGTCCGCTGCTTTAGGTTCCAAGATTAAAATGCAATGAGGTTCCTTGTAAATCATAAAATACAATTTTAAAATGCTTACTAATTAAAAGATTTTTAAAAACTAAGTTTAAAGTTAAAAGGATAGAAAATTTACTCCCTTCAACCACCACACTAACCAGATCAGTAATTCACAAAAATGTTCCTCATAGTCTGCGGAAGCTGAAAATTATTCTCTGACATCAAATCAATCACTTGGTCAGTCACTATTCATTTATTAAGAACTCATTATGTGTGAGGTAGTGTGTTAAGTGTTAGGGATACAAATACAAATAAGAAAGGCAATTCCTGGTCTCAAGGAGCTTACAATCTAATGGGTAAAGTTAATGCCCAAAAAGGAAAATGAAAAAATTGAAAAAGTGGGTAAAAGTATCCCGTATTGGGGCATAAGGAAGAAGTCTATAAGACTGCAGCCACTGGGAAATAAAAAGATAGGTGAATTGTGCCCCCTTCTTAAATGGAGGTTTTGGCACTCCTGGCTAAGCCCTGCAATCAGAAGGTCAGAAAGTACTTGCCACGTGTGATTAAAAAAGTGGATTCAGGTTTGCAGGATGATGAACTTTTCCAATGATGAGGTTTCTGAAACATATTAGAGAAATCTAAAGATGCCCAAAGTAGTGCAGCAGAATGGGAAATTAAGAGGTATTCAGGTCCTTTTAATTTTCAGGTGGTAAGGTAGTCAAATATTTGCTCCATCCCCTTAAAGAAACAACCCACCATAGAAATCCCTCCCTGTATATATGGTACACAGATAAGCACACTCCTCCTAGCAATGGCCTAAGCATTCCATCTGCTGTCCACGTCCTCATTATAGCCACTGAAAGAAGCTATAAGAAAACATCAACTCTGTCTATAAGAACATAATCTAAGACAAACAGGACAGATGGACAAGGGGTTGAACCCAGAACAGAGTCCACTTTTACTCAGGAATAGGCTCCCTGGCCTTACACATGTTTCCAGTCCTACCAGTGCTACTGGAATCTGTGGGACACAGTAAGCTCTTTGTGCATAAGGAAGGTTTTCCTTGTTATTTATTTGGCTTGGCTGTGTAACTTATCTATTTTTCTTTAAACTGATGTACTGCCCAATGGCAGCAGTAGAAATTGGCCTAGATTACTTTCAGGAAATTGAAAAGTTGCTTCAATGACCTCAAGATTTCCACAAAAATATAGACCCAACACCACACTACATTTGAGCATATAACACAATCATCTTAAAAGAATTTAAATGATTATCACCAAATGGTATGGGACGGTGTAATGGGACACTAAGAATAGACTACATATATGAAGAGTTTTTACATTTATTTATTCATTTTTATCCATTCATGACAGTTATATTCCCTCTACTTACCAATGCACAAGATTAAAATAATGATAAAAAATAAAACTCCAAAGCATCAAAGGATTACGTGATAGAAATGAGAAATACCATACAAACAGTCATAGAGCTTGTCCACTACCCTAGCGATATGTTAATACATAGACAAGTTGCAGAGTGAATTTGCCATGGCTAGGAATAAATAAATAAATATTTGTACCTAATGAAGATGTAGAAATTCCATAGTGGAAATTGAAAATATTTAAAGTATGGAAGGATATGGTGACGGGGGAGAAAAGAAGGGATGGGGAAGCAAGGAGGGAAGGAAAAAGAGAAACAAGAAGAAAGATTGAGATACATGTGTGGGTTTTTTCAGTCCTCTCCCTAGCCCTCTACAAGTTGACAAGTGAGTGGAATAGGCAGGCATCTGGGTGATATGCAAGGCTGAGCTGACCCTAGACAAACCTATAAAAGTATAAGTATGTCTTAGCTAATTTAGTTTTCTCTCTCTGAATCTTTTGTCTCCATCCTATCCCCAATCCTTCCATCCTCACCTTCTTGTTATTATTCTTTAAAAATGGATCTTGGAGAAAGTCCTGGACATGTTATTTAAACATTAATGTGAATTTATTCAGTGTTTCCTTTCCTTCTCAGAGTCATTTTAATTGAAAGCCCCATGTCTTATTGTGGAATGAAGTGTTTAATTTCATTAAAAAAAAGGAATTCCAGGAATCAGTATCAATGCTTCATTATGATTATTATGTCAGAATTATTTCTCCCCTCTGGAAATCACATTCTATTAGCATAAGCTCCAGCACTGAGATTTTGGAAATCCTTAGCAGACCTCCTGCCTCAAAATTTCTCCCTACCAGCATCATAGATTTAGATTCTATACTTAAAAATTCACTCTTTAAAAGAGACAGCTTGAATGTGGAGATTGCTAAAAAGTATTATGACATGACCCTTTGCCCTCAATGAATTTACAATCTATCTGAAGAGACAAAACTAATGGGATAACAAGGGAATCATTCTGTATAAAAATGTATGACATTGAGAACCAGAGGGCAGAGAATTAAATGCAATACAAATTCAGAGATGACAATGATCAATGTGGGTTAGAGAAGATGTGGAAAGTTTTCTTTTGAGGGAGGTACTTAATTTGGAATTTAAAGAACACGTAAGCAGAGGGGAATGGGGAGTTCAATCTAGGTGACAGAAATTGTGTGTAGTGGAGAGGGGGGGGCAGTGTTTTAAAGAAGGAAGTTAGGAATGAGACGAGGAAAATTAGAAATAAGAAGAGACATTGCTAAGGTACCTAATATTTAAGTTCTGAAAAAAGAGTCAAAGGTTTTTGTTGTTGTTGTTTTAAATTGGAATGAACAACTAATGCTCCAATATTGCAGAGGATAGGTATTTTCACTGCTACAGGTATTCCCTCAAATATTGCAGACTCATCCATGCCTGTGTGATTCTTATCTAAATCCTTCCATAAGTTCATCACAAGAGACATATCTAATATACCATTGAATTTCTACACCTTCTATTAATATCATAAGGATAGAAGCAGAATCCATAACTTATCCATCAGCTAGCATTCTCTCTCTTCAGATGAACATCCCTTCTTTTTAAAATCATTAATGCCTTTGATTAAATCTTTTACACCACTTCCCTCGCATAACTTTTCTGTAATATATAAAAAAAAGTTGTCCATCTTGTGCTCTTCCATAGACCATTAAATCAAGAAGTGAATTAATATTTATCATATGTCTATTATTTTGCCAGGTAACTTTATTCTTTGTGTATTATAGCTTTTCTTGCCTTTAACTACTAGAAATCTCAAAAATACATATTGATGGGGAAATAGTCATGATACTTGATGGTCTTTGATAATCATTCAATTGGGAGGTGGAGCCAAGATGGTAGAATAAAAGCAGGGCCTTACTTGAGATCCCCCACAAACTCCTGTTAATATCTGTAAAAATGACTCTAAACAAAATCTAGAGCTGCAGAACACACAAGCCGACAGAGTGAAACACATCCCTTAGACAAGACAAGACTGAAAGTCTGACAGGAAGGGCATATCACATTGGCCTGGGAGCAGTGAACAGTCTGGTGTGAGTTGGCCCGGGTGCAGAAATGGCCAGACCAGGCCTCAGGGTACTGAATCACTGGCAGCTATGGCAGTTTCCAGACTATTACAAAACCCCAGTAGCCTAGGAAGGTACACCCAAACACACCCTCACTGGAAGCTTTTACAGGGGATTAAAATTCAAGTATTTGGCTGGATAGATGAATAAACAGCATTAAAAAAGACTTAGACTATAGAATCTTACTTTGGTGACAAAGAAGATCAAAACATACAACGAGAAGAAGACAGCAAAGTCAAAGCTCCTACATCAAAAGTCTCTGTAATGGTAATTAATTTGTTTGATCAGATGTTAAGTAGATCCTAGTAACCTAGTGGTAAGTATAGAACTCTGTCCATCGGTGAAAAGGTGTGAATTCCCCTGTGATTTGGAAGAATGCTATTGGCTGAGACATTCCCCTGAACCATGTTGACTTGGGAGAAGGCCAATTTTTATAAGCAGGAGAATTTCAGAGACAAGACAGATCTTGAATTTGGTTCTTGAGTGGCTGACTGCAGATATGAACAGGATGGGACTTTGTTTCTTGGTGGCTTGGCTGCTCCTTGAGTTCTAGGCAAGAGAAGTCCTGAAGGGTTTGAGGTGTGCTGAACCTTGTGAACTTCAGTGTGTGCCGGGGATTGCCCTGAGGACTGGACAAGGACCTGGGAACTGTTCATCCCTGAGGACTGGACAAGAGCCTGGCAGCTTTCAGCTCCTGAATCTAGGTGATTGTCTGGCAGATTCAGGAGGGAGCTGGGACCAGGGAGGAGGATCCAGGGAATAAGAGAGACCACCCAGATTCAAAATGAGGAAAAGACCTCCCCTTGGACTAAACTGAGGTTCGTTGGAAATCAAGGGGTGGAAGGATTGTGTGGTTGTCTAGGAACTTTGTTTGGAAACTAAGGTTGATGGTTGCCCCAGGAATGAAAGATCAGTGTATTGTGAATTGCTGATTGAATCAACTCCCTCTTAGGGAAACTAGGTCATTCCTTTTGTTGATTGATTGAATCCCTCTTAGGGAAACTAGGTCATTCCTTTGTTAAGTGAGTGATTGGATCTCTGGTTTGATTGATTGAATCTTTAAGTGTTAAGCTGGTTTCTCCCTTAGGGAAACCAGCTAATTCTTCTTTTGTTCCTTGT
>CM053595.1:255179344-255196076 GCA_028646575.1 Pseudocheirus occidentalis | reverse complement strand
CCAGTGGGGGTGGGTGACAAGGGAGGAATCAAAAGCATCTAGAATTTAAAGTTCTGCAATGCCTGCAACTAGGAAATAAGATATACAGGGGCTGGGATAGGGAGAGCCTCCCTGCCCTACCAAAAAGTAAGAGAGCAGAGAAGGGGAGGGGCTTTACAGTGGGATTGTTGTTTTAGGGTTGGCATAGGGGCAAGATGGGGAGAAAATTTGTAATTTAAAAACGGAATGAAAATGAATGATGTAAACAAGAAAACAAATACAAAATATTTAAAAATGTTTTCTTGGAGAGATTAGTGAGATATCTAAATTCTGTAAATGATACATTAGTTTGTGACTGCTAACTTAGAATTTGTGCTTATTCAAACAGAATATAAGCTTTTTATAGTCACAGTTTTCAAAAGTCAGATTAGTGAAATATCATTTTGGGCAGAACCAACCAAATTAGAAAGTCTTTAAGTATGGGCTTAGTAATAGTCTATGTGTTTATCATCTAAAAATCAACCTAATTAAGGTCAGAGGGGCTAATATCAGTTTGGTTGAAGGGTCATGATTTTTTTCAGGCACACAACTTTTAAAGGCTATATGCTGAGTGATGAAGCATATGACGGGTGATGATTGATGAAGATAAAGGGAACACCCACAAATATGAACTTCAGCAGAGTGAAAGCTCCTTAAGGGTACGTATTATTTCATTTTTGTCTTTGTAACCAGAAAGCCTAGCATTCTATACAGTAGAAACATGAATAGGGAGGGAAATGGGTAGAGATTAATAGGAATATTGATAGTTACAGATAGGAAAATCAGTATAAAAAGGAGAGGGAGAAGAGAAAAAAAGGAAGATGGAGAAAAATGGATTTGTGATTTTATTAATACAGGAAAATTTTAGACGAGGGATCTCTCTCTAAAAATGCTGGGCATCACCTTTTCTGCAAGTTAGAGTCATAAAGTATGGGTTCTTAACTTTTCTTAGCTCATGGATTCCTTCAGCAGTCTGATAAAGATTCTCAGAATCATGCGTTGTTTTTTTTAATGAGGAAAAATAAAATACATAGGATTGCAAGGGAAACCAATTATACACAAATGCATCATAATTAAAACACACACACACACACACACACACACACACACACACATGAGTTAATCGACCCCAGATCAAGCAGCCCTATACAGAGTTGCTTAGAGTCCTGAGAATATCAGTTGCTTCCTCCTGGTTACACAGACAGTAGGTATCAGAAATGAGACTTGTACATCAGTCCCCCAGGTTTTCAGACGGACTGTCTTTATTCATTTATCCACTATATCATGATATAACTCAAGACACAGTAGATACTTAAGAAATTTTTATTTGATTTTTGTCATGAACTTGGCTTATATGAAACTCACACGGGCTCATAAATTTAGATGTTGAATTGACCTCAGAGGTCTCCTAGTTCAACCCAATCATTTCACCCATCAGGAAATAAAAACCCAAAGAGGACAATTGACTCACCCAGAGATCATACATGAAGTATAGCAGAGTTAGGATTTAAACCCTGGTCCACTCAGTCCAAGACACTGGGTACTAGAGCTTTGAATCTAGGCCCTAGGACTCCTTTCACTGTGCTATGTGAGGCATATCATCTAATATTTAGGAAAATGAAATTTTGGGATCAAAATTCATTCTAACTTACCAGCAACAAATTAAGAATTATTGGGGCCTCTATGATTAGGACTTAAGGAAAGCCTTTTGATGGCAGCAAAAAGCAGTAGCTGCATGTATGTCTTTAAAAAAAGATGAAAAAGAAGGAAGAAAATTTGATGCAAATCAAATACATGAGTACAAAATGCTTATAAAAGGGTAAAAAACAGTCATCAGCCCTAAAGCTAATACTTTATTCCCACTAGACTGATAATTCTCATCATAGGAAGTTGCTATTGAGTGGAATTTCAACTGTTCTGAGACTTCTAGCTGTAGAGAGTAGCCCAGAGCATTGCGAGAGTCACTCAAGTGCCCAAGGTCAGAAACTACTACCTGACACAAGACTTGAACTCAGGTCTTTTTGACTTGGGTAAATTATTTATCTATTTCTCAAGCCATTACATCCACTTCTATACATAAATACAAATTTATTATACTTAAGAAATTATGACAGATATTTACAACTGTGATTATTATTACTGAATTCTAGAAAAAGAAAAATGGGATAGTTAATTAGTTATATGTATGATTGTGTGGATGTGTATACACACAATGGGCAGCTAGATGGCACAGGGTATAGAATGCCAGGTTTGGAGTCAGGCAGACTAATTTTGCCAAGTTCACATCTGGCCTCTGACACTTACTAGCTGTGTGATCCTAGGTGAGTCATTTAACCCTGTTTGCCTTGGTTTCCTCATCTGTAAAAAGAACTGGAGAAGGAAATAAAAAAAACACTCCAATATCTTCACCAAGGAAGCCCCAAATGGCATCGTGAAGAGACAGACATGACTGAAAAATAACTGAACCACAACATACATATACATATATATGTTTGTATGTATACGTATGTATTATGTATGTATATTGACATGATAGACACAAATATCTAGCCTCAGGGTGCTTACAGCCTAGAAGGGTGCACAAGACTAATCTATACAAAATTATTAGAGAACAAATAAGATAAGATATGATCAACTATTAAGTGGCATAGAATAGACTTTAAGTGCAATAGGATTTCAAAGAAGGGAACAATCTTTGATTGCCAAAGTTCTGTGTGAATTTTTATGGAAAATGTAGGACTTAAAACATCTTCACTTTCCATATCTATACTTGGGGATGTTTTAAGGAAAAGTATTTTGTGGACTATAAAAATGTGAATTATCAGTGTCATCATCATCGTCTTTATCTTAAAAGTCCTTTAAATATAGTAACCTCCTTTGAAGAACTAGCCTTGATAAACAAAATGACTGCTTAAATATAAATCCTGCTTTTTCTGTTTTTCTTCTAGCATGACTTGTCTTATAAATAACATTAAATGTAATGAACTAGAGGCTCTGCTTCCATAACTGGAAGCAAATTTTATGAGGTCATTCCCTTTAGATAACATCTGCTAGGATTTTAGGACATGTAGTACTTAATTGCTTTATTTACTAGCAACGTCCAGCCAAGGAGAGTATTTTTGTTGTTCTTCCCCATTGTAATTCATACATATGAGGCCATGGATTTATTCTCCAAAAGAAATGTGTCATGAGAAAGATACTAAGGAATCCAAGGAGCAGCTAATGCTCTAAATCTAAAGGTAATTCTGTGGTTTTAATAGATGAGGGTTGATTGTTTGGGATGGCCATTTAAGTGTTCAGTTGTTAATAATTGGTTATCTTACCCATTCTTTTTGTTGTTGTTGTTAGACATACTTTTAGTTTGCATTCAAGTCAAGATTTATGGTGCTAAAGTGGTTAAAATCACACAGGATAAGAAGGTATGGAGTTATAATGTGTAGCACTAGAGAAAGTACCCACAGTGGTAAGATCACAAACCTTTGTTACATGAAAGTTTTTTTTAATGGTTCTCTTTTTTCACATATTACAAAGGAGGGATGTAATAATAGGTCTATGGTATCATCATTGTGGGTACTTGTTCTGTGATTCTTGCCCTTATTTCTTCATAAATACCGAAAAGAGAATGTATCCAATCTTCTAGAGAGTGTTCCAGGGTTCTTTTAATAACTCCATTTTTCATTCTTACATTTCTCTTGGGGAAGTGAAAACTCTGGATATTGAGTCAGAGAAAACTTGAAATTAACTTGAAGAAGCAATCAGCAAAGTCCCACCACATGGTCCATTATAGGCAATTTCTGTCCATTCTCCTCTATGGACTCTGATGTGGCAGTCCCATGCTACAGGATGCTCATTCAGATTCGTGGCTACATTGGCTACATGACTACATTGACTGACACAAAGAAAGCAGAACTGAGAAGAGAACTATTGTGGTGGCAGAGTAGAGAAGGTGAAAACTTGTGGTATCCTGGCACTCTGTTTCTCTGTTATGTCTGTGTTGATGTTTGTTTGTGATACTTTGTACAGAAGCCCTGGGACCTTACTGGAAACCCTGAAAGGGGATTTTCTGGTTGTCTGTTTATGGAAGTCCTGAAGGAGGGTTTCAGAGGTTCTGGGACTTTACTGATGATTTGTGTTGACCTCTCAGACCTTGTTTGTGGGTTTCTGTTGATTTCACAGGCAGATAGTGAATTTATGATGGTGCTAGCAATGTGTATGAATATTTTCATG
The DNA here is from genome assembly GCA_028646575.1 of Pseudocheirus occidentalis. Lineage (NCBI taxonomy): Eukaryota > Metazoa > Chordata > Mammalia > Diprotodontia > Pseudocheiridae > Pseudocheirus > Pseudocheirus occidentalis. The sequence goes on along the minus strand of CM053595.1, from coordinate 255,191,831 downwards.
GCTCTATTAAGCTTTTTTCTTCCCATAAACAGGACCTGTGAATGACTTGAGATGGACTGAACACTGTGAACTTCAGTGTGGTACAGGAACTAGATGAAGAACTGGGCAAGGAGCTGGACAAGGAGCTGAGAACTTCCTGGCTTTGAATACAAGGTGACAGTTGGATAGATTTGGGCAGGAGCTGCACCTATGGAAGAGGAACCATGGAATCTGAGAACCACTCTCAATGCAACATGAAAAGACATTTTCTTAGGTACCTAATGCTGCCTGAGAAGATTATGATTTACCGTGACCTAGGGGTGAAGAACTTTGACCTTTTTACTTTGTGTCTCTTAAAGAGACCTGCTCCTTAAGGATGATTGAGTTAAGGACTTACTGAATGATATCTTTTGCTTAAAACTAGGTGACCACTTTGTTGAAAACTATGTGGCCACTTTAGTGATAACTTGTTATGTTATAACATTGTGAATGCTGTACTTTGGTTTCTCTGAATGTTTTGCTTTAATTTACTGCTGAATAAATAGAGAGTTCACTATGTAATCAGAACCTTGAAGATGTTCACAGAAGCAGTTCTCTGAAAAGCTGCTCATGCTTGGCTTTACAGTCCTTCAAGTCTAAAGGCATCCAAAACTCTACTGGAGAAAACTGGAGACAACTACAAGTAGCTCCAGTACAAATGAAGCAGCTTTGGTAGAAATGAAGCCAAAAGGAAGCTCAACTGTGGGTGCATATGATGACAAAAACTAAATCCCAATAGTATAAAAATCAATATTGCATAGGAACCTGGAATGTAAGATCTATGAACCAACATAAGTTGGATGTGGTCAAACAGGAGAAAGAAAAATAAAACATAGATATCTTGGGTGTCAGTTAAATTAAATGGATGAGAATGTGTGAATATAATTCAGGTAATTATTAGGTGGGCAAGAATGCCGTAGAAGAAACCAAATAGCCCTCATAATCAATAAAAGGGTGAGAAAAGCATTACTGGGATGTAATCTCAAAAATAATCGAATGATAAGTGTTTAAATCCAAGGTAAACTATTCAAAATAACAGTAATTCAAGTCTATGCTCCAATCACTAACTCCAAAAAGGCCAAAGTTGATCAGCTCTATGAAGACCCACAACATCTAGAAATAGCACCAAAAAAAAAACCTATAATATTCATCGTAGGAGGCTGAAATGTTAAAGTAGGAAATTAAAAGATAATCAGAATAACAGGCAAGTTTGGTCTTGAAGTACAAGATGAAGAAGGACAGAGGTTAATACAATTTTATCATGATAACTCACTGGTCATATCAAACACTCAATCTAAAAGGTGACTCTCCATATGGACATCACCAGATTGTCAATATAGAAATCAGATTGCTTATATTCTTTTTAGCCCCAAATGGAAAAGCTCAATTCAGTCAGTTAAAACAAGACCTGGGACTGACTATAGTTCAGGTCATAAGCTTATTACTATAATATACAGACTTGAAAACCATCAAACCATATAAATATGACCTAAATAACAGCCCTTATGAATATGAAGCTGAAGTGATGAATATATTTAAGGGATTAGATCTGGTAGATATAGTACCTGAAGAATTATAGACAGAAGTTTGCAATATCATGTACGTGGGTAGCAACAAAAAAAATTCCCCCAAAAAATAAGAACATAAAATAAAATGTCTGATAAAGCTATATAAATTGCTGAGGAAAGAAGGAAAGGAAAAAAGCAATGAATCAAAAGCTGGAATTATGGTTGTCTGGAGAAATATAAACAATCTCAGATATGCAGATGATACCACTCTAATGGAAGAAGGTGAAAAAGAATTAAGAAGCTTCTTAACAAAGGTGAAAGAGAAGAGTGTAAAAGCTTGCTTGAAGCTTAAAATAAAAAACCTATGATCTTGGCAACTGGTCGTATTACTTCCTGGCAAACAGAGGGAAAAGAAATGGAATCAGTGTCAGATTTTATATTATTGGGCTCAAAAATCACTCCAATGGTGACTGAAGCCATGAAATTAAAATATTCTTGCTCCTTGGAAAGAAAACTACAGAAAATCTGGACAGCACATCAACAAGCACAAATATCACCTTGCTAAAAAAGGAACATATAGCCAAAGCTATAGTTTTTCCAGTAGCAATAAATGACTGTGACTGTTGGACTATAAAGAAAGCTAAGTACTGCAGAATCAATGCTTTCAAATGCCATTGCTAGAGAAGACTTCTAAGAGTTCCTTGAACAAGAAGATCAAATCTGTCCATACTTAAAGAAATCAATTCAGTCTATTCACTGGAAGGTCAAACACCAAAGCTGAAGCTTAAATATCTTGCCAGATTAATGAGACGACAGAATTCATAGGAAAAGACTCTGATGCTGGGAAAGATAGAAGCCAAAAAAAAAGGGGGGTGGGATGGTGAGATGGATAGTATCATAGAAATAATGAACACAGACTCGGACAGGCTTTGAGAGAGTGAAGGACAGAAGGATCTGGTGCAGTATGATTCAGATATGGTCACAAAGATATGGTCATACTTTACTGAATGACTGAACAACAGCATACACACATGCAGATACATAGAGACAGAGATAGAGACAGAGAGAGACAGAGACAGAGAGATGTATGTATAGGTTAAGTATGTACACAGAGGGGTTTCTGTTATGTATATATGCATATATACACACATTCACATATGTGTGCATGTGTGTGTGTGGAGTGCTTTGAAAACTTTAAAGCTTTAGCTACTCTGAACAAGACAGTGATCCAAGAATATTCCAGAGGGCCCATGATGAAAAATGCTATCCATCACTAGAGAGAAAACTGATGATCTCTGAATGCAGTTTGAAGCATACCTTTTTAAATTTATTTTTCTTGAGGTTTTTTGGTCAGCATTTTCTTTTGTACCATGTTTGATATGGTAAAGTGTTTTGCATGACTTCCCATGTGTAATCAATATCATATTGCTTGCCTTATCAAAGCCAGGGCAAGATAGGAAAAAAGAGAATTTAGAACTTGATTATTTTTAATGTTTTAAAATTGTTATATACTGTTGAGACATATTTAATGAAATATATAAAAATGCATATTTTAAAAAGAAAACACTAAAGTCTATAAAGATAAGGAAGCTGAGTCTTGAAAAGATTCATTAAATTACTTGCCCATGCAAATGGGATTAAAATTTTGGTCTTCCAACTATAAATTAACATTTTTTTAAATGTCATATTTAACTTTCTCTCTATTTTCCCAGCTCATTGTCTCTAATTATCAAGATTGGAGAATTATGTCAACTAAACAAGGGAAAAAAATCTATATTGGTAAGAAAACTAGGTTATATCTCATAATACAACAGCAATAACCTTGGACTAATACCAAGATGAGAATGAGTCATTACATATTTCTATTGTACTTAAGGCTTTCAACACTTTTTCTCAGCAACCCTTTGAGGCAAAAAATACAATTATTTTCATCATTTTACAGACAGGGGAACTATAGTTCCATGAGGTCACATTTCTTGTCCATTTTTTTTTTTTGCTTTTTGGAGGGGGTGGAGACAGGGCAATTGGGGTTAAGTGACTTGCCCAAGGTCACACGGCTAGTAAATGTTAAGTGTCTGACGCTTGAATTGAATTCAGGTCATCCTGACTTCAGGACTGGTGCTCTAATTCACTGTGCCACCGAGCAGCCCCATGTCCACCATTTTTTAGATATGAAGTGGCAGAATCTAAATCACAATCTGTCTGGATTCCAAATCCTATTCTTTGCTTGTTTATAGTTTGACTTCATTTCACTTTTTTATTTCTTTTTTTTTTATTTGTGACCTATTGCCTCATTGTCCAAGAGAGGATTTATTGAACATGACCTTTCTTTTGGGTGGAGCAGGACAGGAAAATGATTTTTTTAGAAGCTGAAATCTGAAGGGATGTAGAATATAGCCAAAATTTTGTATTCAGTAAAGAAGAGAGGGCTAGCCATTAATCAAATACTGTTCACAAGGAAAATACCATCTCGATGCTTGTGGGAGTGAGGACAATATCTGCTCATCAGACATGGAAGGAAAGTAAACATAAGCAGACTTCAAGAATTTCCTAAGTTCGGAAATAAGACTCATAGTCATGGAGTCAAAGGGCATTGAAACAGAAGGGACTTGCAAGATCACCTAGTACAAGCCAGAAAAGTTAAGTGATTTTGACTCATTCCTAAGCCATGTGGGTCAATCATCTATATGGTAGAATTCTATTGAAAACCAAGCTTCATTCATGTCAATGACTCTTTTCAGTGTTTTAATATTCCACTTAGCTACCAAAAGATGAAATTATCTGTCCAAATTTTGCTCTCTCTTATAATCATTTCATGACCCTGGGGACTGACTTAACCTCTCAATATCCTATTGCAGCTCTCTAAGATGGTAAGTTGCAAAGCTGTCTATTTGCATTTGGAGATGAAATCCTTCACTAGAGGCTGTACAGATTGATAGAAAGACAGGTCTAGTGAAGAATGACATCATAATTAGTACTTTTCTGAAAATGTTAATACAAGTTATATCTTGAATATTGTTAAAATTTCAGGATGTTCTGTTTAATTTGGATTATAAAAAAGTGATATCATTGATTGGGGCCTTACAACTCAAATATACTTCCCTGTGTCCCTTTCTCTATCCTCTATCTACTTCATTAATAGTAGTCAAATACATTGACAGAACTTCAATATTTTAACTTAATAACCTATCAAAATTTTGACCAAATAGATAATTATAGTTGATATTCATACCATAATGATCAAATGGATCTGTGATTGTGTCAAGTTTAATGTTCTCCTGAGCCTATGGTTCTGGAGAACAATTTGGAACTATGCCTTAAGGTCTATAAAACTGTGCTTACCCTTTGACCCAGCAATACCACTACTAGGTCTGTATCTCAAAGAGATCATAAAAAAGTAAAAAAGAATTCACATGTGCAAAGCATGTACAGCTCTTTTTGTGGTGGCAAAGAAATGGAAATTGATGTGATGTACCTCCACCAGGGAATTGCTGAACAAGTTGTAGTATATGAATGTAATTGAAGACTTTTGTTCCTTAAGAAATGGTGAGCAGGTAGACTTCAGAAAATCCTAGAAAGTTTTTCATGAACAGATGCTGAGTGAAGTGAGCAGAACCAGGAGAACACTGTACACAGTAAAAGCAAAATTGTACAATGACTGACTTTATTAGACTTAGCTCTTCTGAGCAATGCAATGACCTAAGACAATTCCAAAAGACTCATGATGAAAAATGCTATTCACATTCAGAAAAAGAACTATGGAGTCTGAATGCAGATCAAAGCATACTATTCCCCTTTTTTTCTTTATCATTTTTTCCCTTTTGTTCTGATTCTTCTTTCATAACATGACTAATGTGGAAATATGTTTAATATGATCATACATGCATAGCCTATATCAGATTGCATGCCATGTTGGTGAGGGGGGATTGAAGGAGTGGAGAAAATTTAGAACTCAAAATTTTAAGGAAGCAAATGTTGAAAACTAAAAATGGAATTAAAAAAATGTAATGTTCTCCCAAAATATTCAAAATTAAACATTTCCTTGTCTGCCTGTCCCATTTGATCCTTCTTCATACCCTCCTGAGAGTTCCCCATAGAGAGTCCACCCAATTGAGGTGACCTGCCTCAATTTGCGATATTCTTGCTGTCCATCTGGAATTTCTCACCTTCACCAGATAACCACTTCACCTTCTCTTTCTTTCATATTTTTCCCTCATTACATCATTTAACTCCATTACTTCTTTGGTTATGCACTGGTTGCATATTGCAGTTTGTTCAAATGTGCTATGCACCTCTTCCTTGCCCACTCTGTGATATTTGTTTTCAGTTCTTCAGAAATGGTTGTGCTCCAAGTTTTGTTATCACATAGATGGTGACCATATCAGGAATTCAACAATCAGAATAGAGGGCCACAGTACATGAGACCATGATAATGAAATGGAAAAGTCTAGAGAGTGAGGAGTGAAGATGAAAATGAACGGGCAGATTAATGGATAAATATACACATATGTATACAAAGTTAATTATATTATCTCTTTTTATCATCAGAACAGCCCTGGGAAGTGGGTGTGAGATGGATACAGCAAATATTACTATTCCTATTTTATAGATGAGGAAACTGAAGCTTAGAGAGGTGAAAGTGACTTACCAGTCTTCACAAAGCTGCTAAATGTTCAGAGATAGGAAGCAAATTAAATATTTTCTGACTCCACATCTAGCTCTGTTTCTTTTATAATATAATATCATGATATTAGAATGAGTAGGCAGTATGTCAAGAGAACAAAGTAAGATCCTTTTTGTAACTCCTGGTAACACGAGGCACAGGACCAGAAACTGAAAGTTCTATTTCTGAGAATAGACCTGGAAAGAAAATAGGTTAGGGGTCCTGATCAAAATGATCAAGGGTATCAGAAAGTCCAAGCATTTAAAAAATTTTTAAACAACAAAGCAAAGAATTGTTCTTCCTTAATTAAGTTTTTCCTTGGTTTTTTGGGGTCCGTGGGGTGCTCAGGGAGGACTAGCCACTCTGGTGTGGGAGCTTGCTGAGCTCTATTCAGTACTCCTCATCCACTTCTGGTGTCCCCCATCACCCAACTCTTACCTGTGGCTCCAAGAAACTGTGGCATGCACAGCAGCTACACCTGGTAAAAGCACCTCAGCAGATGAGCCAAACCAGGTTCAGGGTAACCAACAGGCCTTGAAAGAATTGGTGGGTTGGGGGATGTCTACCCCCAGCATGTGAAGACTTCCCCCTGCAGAATGGGTGAATGAAAATAATTTGTTTCCATGGCAATGAAGGCAGCTAGAGCAAGTGTTCTGGACTACTTAAAGCTTAGTCAGATACAGAAAATGCCATGGTTCTCTACTTCATCCTGAGCCATCACCAGTCATCTTGACTTTTGTCCTGCCACTTTACCTTGATGACTCTAGAAGAGAGGGTAAGGCAGATGTTTTTGTGCAACTCTGCTTCACTTAAATGTAACTCATGCTCAAGTTACAATATCATTGGCTATATTGTGATGTCAAAGGCTCTCTTCAAAGACAAAGGACAAACAGCATTTAACCCCTAATGACTTATGTAAAAATCACCAATATGGGTTTAATTTAGGTACTTTGTTTCCAACTGCATGCCTTTGGAAGAGGCTCTCAGCCAGTTTCAGTTTGCATTTTTTTCTCAATGAAATGACAGAGAATTGTGGATGCTTCAAAGGAAATTCCACAGAACACTGATATGCAAAAAAATGTCAGTAAGTTCCACTAAGAATAAAAGTGTGTAACACTTAGGAGGGGGCAGAGTAGACACTTCCCAAAATCACATAGTAAATCTGAGAGACAAGATTACCTGAGGTTCAATGTAATCTAAAGGCCTGTACCCATTGAAAAGTCGTAACTCTTATCTCCCAACAATTTGCTTTATTTTGCTGGCCAGAGGACACACTTAGTTCAAAGCAAAGGCATTTAAGAAAAGTAGTAATAAAGTTCCTCTTAAATACATTCGCCATCATTGTTACGTATGAATACACATAAGATATAGGTGTGATAAGAACATATGTATGCCTACAGGGACAACTCACAGATTTAAGATCATAGGACCTAAAATTGGCTTATTATGTCATGTTTTTCCTGATGGACCAGCTCCACATCAGTGTCACATAGCAAATGATCTCTACTGGAGTTGTTCCCTACTGGTTTTGGTGTTGGTTCTGATAACTGTTCTGTTGATCCTGTGGTTGTCAACAGATAAGGCTGCACTGGTTCTTGCCAGAGAAATTCAAGCTCTGGAAAGCCCTACCAACATAAGCAAGTATAGAACTGACATCATTTTCCAAAGGATCCATCTTAAGTACAAAAGTTCATCAGAATGTTAGGCCACAGAGCAAGACACATGTTTTTTCAGTCACAATGGTATAGTGGCATGTTGAGATAGTTCCCAACTCAGAATGTGGGTCTGATGAGGTGGTTGGATTCCTGTGCTTGAACCCCAGTTTGCAAAATCACATTTCTTCCTACACTCAAGCCTCCCTAGCCTCAAAATCCTGTCTCAGACAGTTTCTCTAGCTCAAGGGTAGCATACCCTAGCAAAATATTTCTTTCTCTTCCTGTTACAGTGGTCAGATGCACCTATAGGATTTAGTAGTTTGATCCAACTGTGTACTGGCTGAATCAGCTGTGTACTGGGTCATACCTATGATATATATCCTAGACTTATTCATATATATACTCCCCAGCTCATTGTACACATCCTGAATCCCTTGTTAGCTTGGTAGATACTAAATTCCCAACATCCATCCTGTCAAACACATCATTGACAGGTGGTAGTTTGGTCAGTCCTGACTGCCAGCTGACTTAGTGACATTTCAAGCCTAAAAGCACACTTCCATGTAGCCCCCTCCTGGGCTATTTTGCAGTGAATTCTGGGTAAAATACCTTCAGAGTAGATATTAAAAGTGCATGTTCCTTTAAGAACTGACCACTTCTTAAATCCTCCCCAATCCCACCTTGACTCATTTAGTTAGCATAATTGGCACAGGTTCTACTATAATTTATCCTATAAAATCTTTTACCATACCCCTTTAAGGTTGCAGGTTCCCTAAGGACTCTTGCCCACTGTAAAGAATAACAATAAATCTTTGCCACCTTGACTCACAGAATGCTTGAGTCCATGAATTTATTCCAGACTGCTTTCCAGGGACACTGGTTATTGGAGTTCCTGGACTCCCTGACCCCTTGACCCCTCATCAGGTTCCTCAGACAAGACAGCTCCAAGTCCAAGCTACTCTGTGTGTACCCATTCCCTCCAAATAACAGCTCATAATCTCACATCAATATGCAATTTTTTGTGTTTTCATTTTCCTCCCACTTTGAACAAGTAGTTCAAAGCAAAAACATTTAATTAAATAGCATTTTAAGGAGAGTAGTAATAACATATTTTCTCACACACATGTTTTGTCACAGGCAGTATTTATCATGATAGAGAAGAATGGACACATACAGTATTCACATGAGGCCAATGTTCACATGCAGAGGAGCAGACCATGCCTTGGATGATTTGCATCTGAAGATGTCTTCTGGTGACATCACTTTACTGGCCCCACTGGGCATACCTCTTGATGGTTTCACAGGGAACAGAATTTCTATCAGGCATATAATCCATGCCAAATGTGTAGCCTCTTCTATAGACTGCTGCCCAGTGCTATTCTCTCATGGTTTATGTTTGCCCATGCCCTCCTAGTCTCATGGTCACTGCAAAACGCATCTCTACTGGGCATGAGATTGTGAAGCTTCTCTCTGGTTCCAGATTCTGGCTTTAGATGGAGTTCTCAGCTATAAAGGTAGAAACCTCTTCATCATAAGAAGAAAAATAGACTCTGCTATAGTTTAGCTTATAATACTTTTAGAAAAGTAGAGAGAGATCTCACATAACTAACATTCTGATGGGTTAAACTAAAACCTCAGTGCTTTTAAGTAAAGTAAGTAGAATGTGTCTGTTTCTCTGAATCTTGGAAATTTTCTCTCCAGAGGGAGATTCTTTGACTTCAATTTCAAGCTCTTAAGAAGTGCAACAGTGTCTCAGCTGACTAGAACCTAAAGCTTCATTGTTTCAGTCTTGTCTGATTCTTTGTGACCCAGTTTGGGGTTTTCTTAGCAAAGATACTGGAGTGCTTTGCCATTTACTTAACCAGTTCATTTTACAGTTGAAGAAGCTGAGGCAACCAGGGTTAAGTGACTTGCCTAGGATCACATACCTAGTACCTATCTGAGGCCAAATTTGAACTCAGGTCCTGCTGACTCCAAGGTCAGCACTCTATGTAAGCTACTTACCTGCCCTCATAAATTTACATCTCTTTTATCTAATTTGAATTTCCTGATTACTCTCAATCAGAGACCTTTCTCTAATTTAGGGTAAGAAATTTGCTGTGGATCTCTGCTTAATTTCTAATGACTGCTAAGTTATACCAGTTAATATCTGTTAGAGAATATCATTCTGTCAAACTGTCACTTAATAAATACTGGCCATTGCCTTAAATCAGTCATCTAAGATTAAAAAAAACAACAACACAAAAGCAACTTTGGCCATTGCTTGCTCTAGCATTGAAAACTGTTTTTTTTAATGACTGAGGCATCTGTCTTTGTACGGTACACAAAGAATAATCTGTGTCCCTTTACCTGCTTTGTTTTCTTTTACAACTCTTTTTTGATCAATGTAAAACTGCACATTTTTAAAGGAGACAGGAAAACAGAGTACTGATAATGAAGACTGATGGTAAAAGCATCGTCTACAATTCTACAAGGATCAAATTTAAGTAACAAATACAGAAGAAGCAAAAATATGATCAATAACAACATTTCCAAGTTGGGTTTAGTCAGATACAGGGTTTAAAAAAGCTCATTGTTCAGGGAAAAATACAAAAGCACTTATAAACAGATGACATGGAATTTAAAAAAAAATTCTAATTTTATGTTTGTAAAAAGAATAATAAAAGAGAATTTCTAAGAGGAGAAAGGAAACAAATGATATGTTTTAATTTTAGTATTGTGATCAAAATTTTTCCTATGTATATAACAAATTAATTTATTTGAAAAAGTGAACAAATAATGTTTAAATAATAGAAAGTGCTGAAATTGGAGTCACAAGACCTGGATTTGAAATTCAGTGTTGTTCCTAATATAACTTGGAGCACATTCATATGATCTCCATGAGTCACGGTTTTCTTATCTACAAAAAAGAAGTCATAAGATTAAGTCTTTTTTTTATCTTTTAAAAAAATCTTATTTAATATTTTTCCCAATCACATGTAAAAGAAAATTGACATACTTTCCCCCCCCTAAATTTTGAGTTCTAAATTTTCTCCCTCCCTCCTCTACACACTAAGTAAACAAGTAATTTGACATAGGTTATACACTTATGGTCATGAAAAACACGTATACATGTAAATAATTCTGTGAAAGAAAACATGGACAAAAAACAAAGTAAAGAAAAATATCTTTGATCTGCATTCAGGCTCTACAAGTTCTTTCTCTTCAGATGCATAGCACCTTTCATCATAAGTCCTACAGAATTGTCTTGGATCATTGTATTGCTTAAAATAGCTAAGTTTTCATAGTAGAGCATGATACAATATGGCTGTAATGTGTACAGTGTGCTCCTGGTTTTGCTCATTTCACTTTCCATCATTTCATATAAGCCTTTCTATGATTTTCTGAGAGTGTTCTGCTCATCATTTCTTTTTTTTTACTTGAAAACATAAATTTGCTGTGGTTTATTATTGTCTCTTGTTTTCTGTATTTTCTTTTTTATATATACATTTTATTTGTTTTTTTGTTTACATCGTTCATTTTCATGACATTTTTGAATTACAAACTTTCTCCCCATCTTTCCCCTGCCCCAACCCTAAAACAGCAATCCCACTGTAAAGCCTCTCCTCTGCTCTGCTCTCTTACTTACTGGTAGGGCAGGGAGGCTCTCCCTATCCCAGCCCCTGTATATCTTAATTCCTAGTTGCAGGTATTGCAGAATTTTAAATTCTAGATTCTATTGATTCCTCCCTTGTCACCCACCCCCACTGGAAGGACAATCAATTCAATACAGGCTGTGGATGTGTGATTATACAGAACATCTTCATAGAGGACATATAGTGAAAGTGATCATCTGTCTCTCCTTCGTATGCCTCACCCCACGTTGTTCTGTTCTCTACCTTATCCCTGTCTGTTTACTAAAGTGTGTGCTTCCAGCATTCCTGCCCCAGAACCTGCTCTCCCCTCCGTCATTCCCCCTCTCTTCCCCATCCCCCCTACTCTCCTCTGTGGCATGATGCCCAGTTTAGAGTTTATGCCATTTCTTCCCTAAGCCAAATTCAATGAGAGTAATTGAAAGTAAAGTTGTAACAGTTGTCCCTTGCCTCTTTTTTATGGGATGATTAACTCCATTTTGTCTCTCCCTGTCTCCTCTCATTCTATTTCTCTCCCGCCTCAGAATTTTGCCTTTTAAAGTATCATCCAGTCGTATTCCATTCATCCTATACCCTCTATATACACATATACACACATACTCAGATATGTATTCATACACATATATAGCCTCCTATATGGACATATGTGTAAGTATATATATGTATACACACAAATTTGTATTCCCTTCACCTACCCTCATGCTAAGAAAAGTTTCATAAGTTTCTATTAACGTTTTTCCATATTGGCATGTAAATAATTCAAATTTGACAAGTTCCTTATGATTTCTTTCTCATGTTTACCTTCTCATGCTTCTTGTGTTTGATTGTCAAATTTTCTGTTCAGCTCTGTTTTTTTCAGCAAGAATGCTTGAAACTCCTCCACCTCATTGAATGACCATATTTTCCCCTGAAATAATATGCTCAATTTTGCTGGGTAGTTGATTCTTGGTTTTAATCCCAGCTCCCTTAATCTTCGAAATATCATATTCCAGGCCCTTCGATCCCTCAGTG
>CM053595.1:255134236-255178844 GCA_028646575.1 Pseudocheirus occidentalis | reverse complement strand
GCTTCCAAGGTTAAGGGACTTGTCACTTAAGTTATACAGCTAATATGTATCAGAGACAGGATTTGAATTCAGGCCTCCTGTCCTCAAGGCAGGCACCATGCCATTATTGCCTTCAGGATTATCACAAATTATTTTTCAGTAAAGTGGTTGTTTTGTTTTTGTTATGTAAATAATCTGACTCCTAATGAGAGCTGGCTTTTTTTTATAGATCTGTGTTTTCAGGCTTTTCACTCTAATGGCAAACATTTTCTAGGCAGGCTATTTAAAGCATTAAATCATTTAATCAGGACAACAGTCTGTGACAGTAATGGGCATGATTTATTTTAGGATTGTATTTAATGTCAATGTAAAAATTGCTCTCTTTGCCTCTTCCAAAATCAGAACTTAATCAACAAATGCATTCTGATTCCGATTATGTTGCATAATTTCTAATTTCCCTTGTAATCACCTTAATCTTCCTCAAGATAATTATATCAAATTACACTGAACCTCTTTTCCTGCCCTTTTCTCAAATGCAATCATTGGTTTGCATTTTTACCACCAAGTTGAAAATTTTCTTAAATATTTCTAAGATAAAACACTACAAACTTACCGCTAATAATATTTTTCATATAAAAAGATTCAATGATGGAAAGTGGCAAGAAATTGGTTGTTAGGCTTTAGGAAACATTTCTTAAATACATTGCTGTTACAGCTGACTTTAATTTTTAATTACCCTGAGAGATTTGAAGCCACCGTATAAGACAAAAACACTTCTGGGAGTTGACAGCCTTAGACCCATATTCTGAACATATACAGATTTCATTGCCCATCCAGAATCCATTATTATGCTAACTCCGGTCCTTTGAATTCTTCCCTAACTCTCAGAAGATGAATTTCCTTCTTGAATTAAAACACTCATCACAGCCTCACAAGTAGAACTAGACCTTGGGAAGTAGTCAGGACTGCATTTAAATCATCTTAACTGAACATCCACTCCTGCTGACTCATGGAGGAAGGAAGGAGACTGCCAGAAGAGAGTTGGTAAATATTTCTAGACGCTCTGATGGATGTAAGACCAAAAATTTAAAAGCAATTATTAAATAGACAGACAGATAGATAATGGCAATAGATAGATATTTTGTTAAGTGTTTACTATAAGGAAGATAGTTCTTGCTCTCAAGGAGTAGACATCGAATGGGAGTGGGAGTAAGAGACAACACTTAAAGAAGAGGTGGAATGAGGTAAAGGGAGAGAGAAAGGAAGGTGGACAAACCCAGGGCAGAGTCAAAGGAAACAGGTTGGGTAGAAATTATTTTTGAGCTCAGGGAAAAAGTCAAGGAAGGCTGAAGTTTCTATATCTCTTGGACTCTAGAGATCTGAATTGTGATAGATAAACTGGCCAAGGTCAGAAACAGAGTAGGACAAAGTGACTGTGCTGAACAGTAGTGAGATCCAGTCCATGAGTAACCTCTATATTTCCAGGTTGGGTGAGATAGGGAGACCAAAACATTTTTAAAAATTAAAAAAAGGAAGGAAGGAATGAGGGATTGAGGGAAGAAGGAAAGAAGTCTGTTTTGCCAGAAACAGTTCAAGTAAAATAGGCTTCATTTTAGTCAACTATAAGCTGCAGTTTAACAGGGACATGTGAGTAGGGATTTTTTTTTCATTCTTAGTGCCTGATCCAGTACCTAGAACATTGTAAGCATTTAACAGATACTTGCCAATTGACTGATTGATGTCGAAAGGAGAGAAAGAAGGAAGATAACTGGAAACCATTTCACAAGAGAATAATCAAAGAGCTAGATTATTTGTCTTAGAAAAGGGAAGACAATGGCAATTGAGAGAGGTCTCTTCAAATAGCTGAAAGGTTGCTATCTGTAACTTTCAATCAAGTCTTTCTCTGACATCTGATTTGGCTTGAGATGACCTTTCAGGGCTACAGTACTGGGATATAATCACTAACAGATAGGTCCTAGTGAAGAGCAATTTCTGTTATCTGTGTACCTCATTGGCTAAATTCTGAGAATCTCACCATGAGGTTGACCACAGGTTGATGAATTATTTTGTCACAGTAGTTTTCAAAGAGTATGCATCCAGTACGTAGCAAACACTTAATAAATGCTTTTTGAGTACCTATTAAGTTGCAGGAAAGCTATGATGTGAATAGTTGGGATGGTAGCAGTTTCTTGCACTTAGGCAATTACTGATCCTTGAAGTTGATTGGTTGGTTGGTTGATTGGTTGGTTGGTTGTTATTCTTCATTCTCAAAGAGAGTCAAAATGACAGCATTATGTTAGAGTCAACTTACAGTGCATTAAACTGTGGCTGATCAGACTAATATGAAATTGGAATGGTATGCCACAGGTTGGGCACAAATAGTTCATAGTTCATGTGAATATCTGGGGTGGATTCTCTAAATTTGTGCATCTCATGTTTCTTTAGAACTACTTCAATTCTGCTTTGCTTATAGAGCACAGCACCTTCTTTTATGAGGGCATGCCTTGCTGGGCAGTCCTGTGCCACTGTCTCCAATGTCACACAATCAATTCCACAGTTCTTAAGAGAGATCTAAGAGTGTCCTTGTATCACTTCTGACCATCCTTGAATCCTTGAAGTACTAATGTATGTAAATAAGCCATATGAAATAGGGATTAATAGCCCTAATAATTAGAGCTAATGGAGCAGCCTGACTCATGAAGTAGTCTGTTTTCCAACACTGAAAGTGTTCAAGCAGAGGTCAAGTATACCATAAGGAAGATTCTCATAGTAGGTGGAGAATTCCTCCTGGGGCCTTAATTCTGTGAAGGCATTCATGTCGACCAGCCTTCATATCCCTTCCACCTCAGTTCTGGATATAAAACTATGCCCCCATGCTTATTCCCCTCACTTCCTTGTTTTTCAGTTCCTTTGTATGTATTATCTTCCCCCATTAACATGTAAACTGATACATTGTTAGTGGAACTGAGAAATAGTACAAACATTTTGGAAAGTGATTTGGAATTATTAAAATAAAGTAACTAAAATTTCCACATCCTTTGAACCAAAACTCTCTTATTGGGCTTATATCCCAAGATGCCATCAATAAGAAGAAAGTCTCAAGAAGAAAGAACCATATGGATATGGTTCAAAATATTTATAATACTTTTTTTCAATAGCTAAGAATTCAAAATAAAGTAGGTGTCCATTAACTGAGGAGTGGTTAATCAAATTGTGGTACATGATTGTAATGAAATACTACAGTACTGAAAGAAATTATCTGTGTGATGAATACAGAATAACATGGAAAGGTCTATATGAACTGATACAGAGTAAAGCAAAGCCAAGAAAACAATATATACAGTGACTATAACAATGTAATTGAAAGAATAACTACATACAAACACACACACAATGAAAACAAAAACAAAAGCAAATGTAACAAAACGATAAATATCAAACAGGACTCAAGTGAGGAGATTTAGGAAGAAACCCCAAAGTATTCTTTGTGGAGGTGAGAGGTCCACAGGTTTGCATATATTTTCAGACTTTTTCAACATTTTGATCAGTTGTGCTAATTTTCTTCCTCAAAATATTTTTGATTATTTTTTTATATGGAATGACTCTCTGGGAGGGTGAGAGGGAAGAACACTTGGGATACTTGGGACAAAGTGAGAAACAAGAGGTATCAATAAAACTTATTTAAAAAGATAATTTATAAGCTCATTGAGGGGAGGATTCATTTTAGTCTTTGCATCCTGTGGTTAGCATAGTGCCTAGACAAAAATAAGTATATTTTTTCATTGTTTTCCATCTTGTTTAATTCTTTGAGACCCCCTTTAGTGTCTTCTTTGCAAAAATATTGGAATGGTTTTGTCAGTTCCTTTTCTAGTTCATTTTATAGATGAGCAAACTGAGGCAAACAGGGTAAAGTGACTTACCCAAGGTCACAAAGCTAGTAAATGTGACACTGGATTTGAACTCAGATATTCGTTACTTAAGGCCTGACACTCTATCCACTGCTCCACTTAGGAGCCCTAATAATTGCTTAATAAATGCTTATTTCCTTCCTCCTTTCTTTTCTTCCTTCAATCTGAATTAGTCTACTTCTTAGAGTCAATATGGAACAGTAAAAGAATATTGGTTTTGACCCCAGAAGACCCAGATTCACGTGGTACTGCTGCCTTATTATTACCTGTGTGACCTTGGACAAGTCACTTAACTGATATAGCTCTATACTCTTAATGATACTTCAGCTTCTCATTTGAAGAATGAAGAGTAAGGAGTTTAGACTTGAGGGTCCCCATGGTCACTTTCAGCTCTAAATCTTTCATCCTGTGAGACAATTGCTTCATTAAGATTTTGTGCTATCTTTTCTAATGTTTACATCCTTCAAAAGCCTTATTTCCATTTTTATAGATGCAAGATGTTCCTTTTTATTTCCTATTGAAATTCTAAGCACGTCTAAGGGATTTAGTGGTTGTTGATGCAGTATTGGTCTTGCTAGAGCAGTCTCTTTACTTTCTTTAACCTATGCCATTTATTCATTGAGTTGGGCCCTTTTTTGACTTCTCATTTCTTCAGTATTTCTGGTAGTTTTCCTTGTGGAATTTTTTGCTATCACCCATTTTTCAGTTGCTCTTTCATTTTAATTGGAACATATGTACACTTTTAAGTGATGCGTGGAAGTTTAGCTCAGTCCTGCTTTACACACTCAGCTATTTGTTACACTATAGGTCTTATTTTGCAAATCTTAAATCTTGTGTATGACTTTCTGGAGTTTCTCCAAGTTTTCTCCATTTTTGTTTGGTAAAAAAATTAAGAAACTGGATGCAAAACACATTAAGATTTGACAGAGTTAAACAAATTGCCTGATGTTCCCAACTAGAATTTATTTCTTTACCATTAAATCTCATAGTGCTTGGTTGTTCTTTCTTATGTTGCCCACATTTTAATCTGGAGTCTTTCTGTGTTTATATCCTGCTATAATATCCTTGAGACTAGGGAGCATTTCTTATTTATTCACATCTTCTTTAGCTTCTAGTGTAATGTGCACTCAGTGTAATGCAGCACTACAACCTTGGGCCAGTCAGCCTACCTCAATTTACTCATCTGTAAAATGGGGATACTAGTATTTGTTGTAACCACTTCAAAGGCTTTTCTGAGCAAAAGTCTTCATATTCCTTGGAGGATTATATAAATAACACTACTACTAAAGCTGTTGCTGCTCTTATTGCTGCTGCTACTAGTATTACTGTTTCTGCTATTGCAGTTGTTGCTGCTGCTAATATTACTGTGACTGCTGCTGTTGCTGCTGTTGCTACTGCTGCTCTTGCTGCTGCTATTACTGTTGCTGCTGCTGCTACTACTATTAATCTGTGACTACGGCTGCTGTTGCTACTTCTGCTACTGTTGCAGTTGCTGCTCTTGCTGCTGCTACTATTGCTACTGTTGTTGCTACTGCTGTTACTGCTGCTGCTACTGTTCTTGTTGCTTCTATTGCTGCTGCTGTTGTTGGTACTGCTGCCTTTGCTCCTGCGATTATTTCTGCTACTACTTCTGCTGCTGTTACTACTGCTGTTACTACTACTGTTACTGCTGCTGCTTCTACTGCTTGCTATTGCTATTAGCACTGCTGCTGCTGTTGTTGCTATTACTGCTACTGCTGCTGCTTCTGTTGGTGCTACTGAGGCTGCTACTTGTGTTGCTACTCCTACTGTGACTGCCGCTACTACTGCTAATGTTGTTGCTACTACTGCTGTGACTGCTGCTGCTGCTCTTGTTGCTGCTGCTATTGCTACTGTTGCTGCTGCTGCTACTGGTACTGATGATTTTGCTCCTGCTAGTATTACTGCTGCTACTGTTGCTGCTGTTACTACTCCTGCTGCTGTCATTGTGGCTACTGCTATTGCTACTACTACTTCTACTGCGTTGCTGCAGCTGCTGCTATTGCTGCTGCTGCTACTACTGCCACTACTGTTGCTCTTTACTACTACTATTAGCTAATATTTATACCTTGTATCATGTATATACTATGCATTTTATAATTATTATCATAGTTGATCCTCACAACAGCCCTGGGAGATATGGGTTTTATTATCTCCATTTTATGGATGAGGTTATGATTGCCAGAGTAGGATTGGTGCACTTCACACATGTTTTATAACTATATTAATATCATTTAAAGCCACTTGCAGCTTAGAGAGTAGATAGATAGCTGTTCTTGAAGACAGAAAAACCTGTTACATATGACTATGTGCTCTTGGGCAAGTCCCAAATCTCTCAGTGTGCTCCAAAACCTTCTAAGATAGTGGTTCTTAACCTGAACTCATGCCATTTGAATTTTTTTATAATTATATTTAAATGTCATTTGTTTCTTCTGTTATCTTATATAATTTATTTTATACATTTATATACCAAACTGGGGAGGGGAATCTGGTGAATTGGGGTCTACTAGTAGCATCCATGATACTAAAAAGGTCAAGAACTCCTGCTCTAAAACTATAGGCAGAATAGTCTGGGGTCTATACTGATAGAGGGAATTATCCAGACCAATGAAATCATAGGTCAGGACCAAAACAAATAAAGAAAAGAGAGAAATTGGTTCCTATTTTTCTAATTCCATTTTGTTTTTCCATTATTCTACTTGGTTTTTAAACCATAGCATTCAATATAAATCATCACCTTAAAGTCCTGTAATGCTTCTAGACTTTTCTTGAAAACATACTTGTATCTTTCTCAATTTACATTTATACTATTTGTTTTTCTTGCTAATGTTCTTGTTCCCATTGTACAACCCAATGCTTTTGTACTGTCAAAAGACAGTTACAGTATCAAGTGACACTGCCCATCATAAAATTTGAAAAATGGGGCCATTGTCATAAGATATATTTTTTCATTACAAAGTATTGCTTTCTTTTATTATAGCTTGGAGAAAAACAGCAGCAAGGCAGAGAATAGTACATTTTTGTATCTAAAGTCAAAATTGAGTTAAATTTATGAAATTTTCATTATTCTAGCAGGCAATCCTCAACGTTAAAAATGAAAGCCATGGGAGGCATTAGGAAAGGGCTGGAGGGTAGTGCACCAAACTCCTTCCAAAACCTTCCTTCATAGAGGGCAGAAACTGGATTCTCCACACACTGCACTTTGCTTTTGCTCTTCTGCCCAGGTTCAGCTCCAAAGAATGAGATATCCCCTTCTCTTCCCCTTCTCATTCCTCTCTCCTTTTATGTGTCGTTTTCACCAATTAGGGTGTAAATTGCTTGAGTGCAGAGACTATCTTATCCTTATTTGTATCCCCAGCACTTAGTATATAGTGCTTGACACATAGTAGGTGCTTGATAAATGTTCATTGAATTAAATTAAATTTGTTGAATTGAATATGACCTTTGCCTCAAAGTCCACTTCATTAAACTCTTTATTGGTGGTGATTGATTACTCAATGCTCTTTGCTTTCTTGAGAAGTGGAGTTGAGAGCTTAAGAGAAGAGTGATGATCTATTGGCTTCTAGCTTGAGAGAGAAGACACATGATTCCATATTAAATTCTCTTTAGGGGAGAAGTCAACATGCAGAAAAAACATTGCTTATAGATCTTGTCCCCATGTTAACCTGGCATCACTAAAGATTTTGGGAAATTTCTCCATCAATGAGATCTGGAACACATACATGCTCTCTCTCTCTCTCTCTCTCTCTCTCTCTCTCTCTCTCTCTCTCTCTCTCTTTCTCTCTCTCTTTCTCTCTCTCTGTCTCTCTCTCTCTCCATCTCTGGAATCTCTGTCTCTGTCTCTCTCATTTCTATGTCTGTCCTTCTCTATCTCTCTTTCTCTGCATATCTTCCTGTTTTTCTCTTTCGCTCTCTTCTCTCTCCTTTTCTCTGTCTCTCCATGTCTCTGTCTCTGTTTCTGTCTCTCCTCACTCTGTATTGTCATCATATGTATACCTTCTCTGATTTCTGTTTTCCTGTCTACTTGAGTGAATGGATCTATTTGCTATTTGCTAAATAGTTTCTTTGTAGGACTGGCATTTGGGTAGTGGGGGACACTCTTCCATTAAGGAATAGTGATCAGAAGTTCATCATAAACCTAAAAAGCATTTCCCCTAGACTGACAATATATAGGGAGTTATGTAGATACGTTCCAACCCAATACCTTCTTTCTCTTTGAGAAAAGCAGAGTAATCAGCCTCTGCCCCCAATTTTTTGCTTCTCTCCTGATAGGAATCAGTTTCCCTTGATGAGCAGGCAGAAGAGATTACAGATATCTATTTGTATCCCTCTTCCACTTCAACTAGAGAGACCTATGTAAACATACAGAACCATACAACACACACACTCAACCCTTTTACATTTCAAAAAGGGAATGTTTTAAGCCTAACATCCGGAGATTATAGATGCAATTAGAATTTAATGTAGAAAATAACCACTTCTGTTTATTGTTGAACTATATTTCTGTAACCATTTGGGTGGCAAACTACTCTGACATTCCCATTCTAATATTCTATGGGTTCATGCCTAGCAGCTCCCAGGGCAAAGAAAAGTAAAGCAATCTAACAAATATTTAGACTTAAGAAATGGACAAGGTAAAAATGCAATCTAAGTAACTAACCAATTTGTGATTCTTATAAAAAATGATTCTATCCTTTAGGAACATTTTGGCCAAAGTGACAATGAGAAAAAAATCCTATTGCCATAAAAAACTGAGGGATAACTTGCAGTGGCTAAATAGAGCTTTCATTCAAACAAATTCAAATAACATCAAGTGTCTACTATGTGTCAAGCTAAATTCAAAGAAAGGCCGAGAACACCCTACTTCTCAACAAATTCACATTTTAACAGAGGAGACAACTTGCAAACAATTATATACAAAGAAGATACAGACAGTTTTAATTGGAGGTAACCCAAAGAAAGAAGATGATTGAATTAAGAAGGATTGGGAAGAAGTTTCCTGTAGAAGGTTGGAATTTAGCTGAGATTTGAGGGAAACCACAGAAGCCAGAAGGCAGGGATGAGGAGGGAGAGAATTCTAGGAATGACAGAATTTTTGAAAGTGAATTATAATGTAAATAAAAGTAAACTACAAACATCTGAAGGACTTCTGAAAATATTATTCTTCATTCAAGAGTTAATTAGAAAATGTCATTTACATTAGCAAAATTAAAAAAAAGCTAAACAAGTGGCTCCTTGATACTTTACTTCAGGTGCCATCCAGCTCTTTCTGAAGCTTTTAATAATTCCTCCTTCTCAAACTGTCCTAGAGCACATTGTATGGGAATCTCCTTTGCCATTCCCACTTTCCACTGATTGACTAAATTTGGCAGAATCCAAATATCTACATTGTTACCAGCCCTTCTTGGGTTCATTTTATCCTATACCAAAATTTTATTATATTTATTCTATTATATTTAGTTTATATTTTTTTGTAGTATATTTTATGCAATATATGTACTATAGTACATATTACCAATGGTCCTGCACACTGATGACTTTCTTGTATTTTTAGTATATAAACAAATCTTGTCAGCTTCTTTACTCTTTTGTCCAAGTAGGATATGTTAACTCTTTTTGCTTTTAATTTAAACTTCTTTCTGTCTTCTTGCTTTATTTAGACAAAGAAGGTCAATATACGTGGCTAAGTTCTTCTAGCAATGAGTCAACTTGGCCATTGGGCAAAGATTTTCCATTAAGTACCGACTGTTAAATTTGCTTTTGTACACATTCTTAAAACTGCTTATTAGCATTGTTTGCCACCTTTATATTTTATGTTTTTAAAGAAATTTAGCAGTTTTGCTTTAGAAGTAGAAGGGGTGCTAAAAGGACTGATGGTAATTTTATATTTTATTCATGGACAACTATAATTCATTAATGATATATCACTTAGTGGTCAACCTGCTAGTGATGAGTTTCTCAAAAATTAATTATCCCTAAGAGTATATACATCCATTACCCACTATTTGATGCCTTCCTCATTTGGTAGAATCTTCTAGAGCATGTATTTTACTGGTATAGCTTTTGGATCTATAGGGTCACTTGTACATTATTAGTGATAAAGCATGGGGAGAGGATTTCAGTGATGGAATGTGAACAATGTCAGATGTACATTATTAGTGATAAAGCATGGGGAGAGGATTTCAGTGATGGAATGTGAACAATGTCAGATGAATATACCTTGTATTGATAGGAATGGTCCTATCACATTGATATAGTATTTTCTGAACACTTTAAAATTTGGATTGATCCAAAGGTCCTTTCAGCACTGAATTAAATGCTAAGGAAACTTCTTGGTTGAAGAAACTTCTTCATTTCAATGTTCTGTGAGTTTTTCTCAAATAGGGTTTTTGTCTTTGTTTAAATAGACAACTAGATATAAGGAAATACATATAATTACCATTCAGCCCTTTAGTGGTTCTATGAAGCCTTCATTAACACTTTTGGAGGGAGACCATTGGTTTGGAGAGCCATGCACCCAGTCAGAGGAAAATGGTGCTACAATGGTAGCTACTGTCAATTTTCAATCCTATCAAAGCAATATTACTACAGTTCAGTAATAAAATATCTGTACAAAATAGAACATTATTGAAAAATAAGATATTAAATATTGACATTTAACATTTTAGATATCAGTCATGGATATTTTTACTTACTTATCTTCTTATTCTCTAAGTTAGTTATGTGACTGAGATTAGAGTAAAAGCCCCTCTCATAGGTCAGTCAGATCTTCTTGAGGGTCCCTGTGTCAACAAGATTTTAGTAACTCTTTTTTTCAAAGGGTAGAAGTAGGAGGGAGAAATGTGAATGCTGTTTGATTGAATAAACAGGCATACAAACAGACAAACAAATAAATAGACAAGTAGACATGGATAGATTGATAGATAAATAGCTAGCTAGCTAGCTAGATAGATGGATGGATGGATGGATGGATAGACAGACAGACAGACAGACAGACAGATAGATAGATAGATGGATAGATTAGATAGATTACATATATGGAGAAATATATCACTGACATCTATTTGCATTCTCAATGTTCTTATCCTAATTGAGGTTATTATAACATTATGCCTGAAAATTTCCTAACTTCTCTCTGTTCCCAGTCTTGCCTTTCTTGAATATACACCTTCATAACACTGCCAAAACAATCTTCTCAATATTATCTCTGTCGTCACATCGCTCTTGTTTTCAAAAATCTCTGTGTCTCCCTGTTGTGAACTGATTTAAATTTAGCAATATAAACATAATGCTACCCTTCCTGATGTAAAGGTATGTTTGGGGGTCCATTGAATCATTCTATCAATCATCCCACCCCACTTAAGAGTAATTACCTCAATCAGATGACAATTTCTATATGTAATCAACCAGAAGGTTTACATGCTAAAAATCCTTGAACAATTTAGAGGTCCATGAGGACTATGGATAGATAAAAGTGACCTTGCACATTAAATATGGTCAATTTTATTGAGAATTGGTCACATATTGTAGGCTTTGTATAATGTGCCCTTCCCTTTCAGATCTTAAGGACTGGTCAAATGTCTGAAAGCAGAAAGTCCAGTTTTTGAGAAGGAATCACTTGGAGAGTAAGAGAGGAAAATGCTTCACACTCCCAACTAGTCCTCAGCCTCTGATACCTCTTCTGCTTACTTTGGTCAGAGGAAGATACGATCTTTGGAAGATCAGAAAATTTGAACTTTTCATTGACAAATTAGCAGCATCCCTGGGAGGTCATCTTCAGGTAGCAGTATCTACACTAGGAACTGAGGACAAACTCAATATTACTGTGGAAAGACAGCTTTAAGACTCTCCAAAAAATCTGGAAGCTTCACCATACGTAATTGGAACTTCATGAGGGTCCCCAAGAAGATGAGAAAAGATCTCTAATAGCAGGAGCTGTGAGTTACACCTTTGGCACGTATGCTCTAATCTCGTATCTTGGTTAGTTGTCATCCTCTGTTCTCAAAGAGGACAAAAACGACATCACTATGCTAGAGTCAAGTTACAGTGTTTCTGATTGTGGCTAATCAGACCAACATAAGCTCAGAATGCTCTACCACAGTTCAGGCACAAATAGTCCATATGAACATTAGGGGTGAATTCTTTAAATCTGATCATCTTGCAATTCCTTTCAGCTCCTTCAGTTCTGCTTTACTTACAGAGTAAAACCTTCTCTGATGGGGGCACACCATGCATATATGTGTATACACACATTATATATATGTACATATGTTTTGTATATATATGTATCTATATACACATATATACATACACTAGTAGAAGGGTTACATCTTACACTTCTGGGGACATATTTTGCATCTACTCTCCTTAATTATATAATTTTAGTACAATAACAATTTCTAAAAGCAAAGTCTAGCTGACTAATTTAGGCCATTGATAACCAACCTAGGAAATGAGGTACTCACGAGTTAAATATTATCAAACAAGACACTATTTGTAAATCTCTTAGTATAGTTCCTGGCACATAGTAGGCATTTAATAAATGCTTGTTCCCTTCCCTTTCTGTAAACAAGCATCTCCCATCTGATCAAGATTACCCCTGGAACCTTGAGGGGAGATAGAATAGCTTGCTCTGTGAACTCAACCCATCAAAGCAAACTGAGGTTGAGAGAGTTGCACTAAAGCATGTGCTACACTGGCATTCAAGGCTTCCACAATATGGCTCCTAAGTACTTTTCCATCCTTTTCTCACTTTATTACTTTTTCTTATATTCCAGGCAAATGAAAGACTCACCATCCCACATTTTTATTATATGTTCTTTTGTCTCTGCCTTTGTTCACCTTGTCTCCTCTTTATCATTTTTTTCTTACTTCTTTGGTGCTTATGGAAATCCTTACCTTCAAAGCTCAGCACAGGGGTCACTTCCTCCATGAAGTCTTCCCTGACTGTCAAAGCTAAAAATGATCTCTGCCTGGAATCATGTTTATTTATGCAAGGCTTATTCTCTTCAGACTATTAGTTCCTCAAGGGAAAGGAATATGTGTTGTTTCCCTTCTGTGTCCCCAGAGTCTAATAATAAACACAATTAAAATAAAATAATAAATACATAATAAACTTTTGTTGAATTTAAGTTTCAATGTGAAATACTGAAGAGCTCAAGGGCAAGACTGGTTACAGTAACTTGATTGGATTAATAGCCTGGTAAGAAAGGGTCAAGGACCAAGTACATGGAGAGAAAATAGAATCAGGGAATGTACTCTATTCTTTCAAGGATTTTACGCATGTAAAGAGGGAGAGAGATTATTCCATTACTAATCACAGACATAAGACTTTTCTTTCTCTAAATTCCCTTTACTCCTGAAAATCTAACATCCTTTTCTTTCTCTTTCCCAGGTCTGTGCTTCAGTTTCTGCTCTCTTTGCAAACATTTAATTTCCATCTTAGAGACGACCTTTTGATACTATCCTCTCTCCATCCCTCCCCACAGCCCTGAACTCAACCCTCTCGTTTCTCAGGCTCACAGCCCACTTCCAGCATTTCATGGCCATGCCTTTTCAACTATTTTCAGCTTTTCTTGAATTTTTAACACATTTCAATCTGACTTCAATCTTATCCACTTCATTATCTATTCTTCCCACCTTCCTATTATATTTTATTTTAAGGGACTACACTTTCCTCTCTCCTGGGACGACTATCCTTCATGGGTGGCAAGGAGCTTGCATGTCTCAGGTAAAAAAAAAATAATTAGCATGTAAAAACCTCATTCAGCTCCCACAACCTGCTTTAGCATTCTACTCAGTATTTTGGTTCACATTTACATTGTATCACAGAATCTCAGAGTTGGAGGAGACCTCAAAGGCCATCACATCTGTCTTAGTCCATTTGGGATCCCCTATCAATATTCTCTGTGATTCAGATTTGGGGGAAGTGAGAAAAGCTTGCTATATTCTTTTCAAAACCAATCTGTTTATCTTCTGACAGTTTTAACTTACTTAAAATTTTTGTTTTATATCACTTAGCTGTCAAGTTTAAAAATGACCAAATGCTATTTACAAAGAAATGCAAGGCAACAGAGGGGGTGATACTTTAATCAACAAGTATTTACTATGTATTAGACACTGTACTAGGCCTTTCAGGATTCAAGTACAAAGAATAAAATCTTTACTCAGAAAGAACTTACATTCTAATTGGGGAGACAAAGTATGTAAAATTATATGCATGTGTGTATGTGTGCATACATGTACGTATATTTATGTGTGCATAGGCATATATTTTTATACAGCATAAATGAAAAGTTAACAAATACAAAAATGTGCAAAGTAGTTAAATATAAGGTAGTTTTGGAGGGAGGGTATCAAGAAAGGTTTCATGAAGAAGCTGGTGCTTGGGAAAAATAAAGAGAACTTTTCACTTGCCTCTAAGCTGCCTTTCTGAGTTTATTTCATCTTTTGCCCCTTTATTCATTCTATGTTCCAGACAAACTGAACCACTAAATCAGAAATTAGAATTGGATGGCCCCTTATAAATCATCTAGTCGAATCTCTCCATTCCAAAGGTGACAAAACGGACCTAGATAAAGTGAAATGCTCAAGGTCATATACCTTGAATAGCTTTCACCAATTGTCACACTATGGGTATGATATACCCATATATCATGGGCCTTCTGCTTCTTAGGTTTCCTGTTTCTGACCTTTTGCATATGTTTCTCCTCTCCCCACTTAAAGAATTTATTCTTTCAGCTAAGGGGCTACCTCTTTCCTGATGGTTTCCCAGATTACTCCCCTTTCCTTGAAAATAACCACTCTTAAAATTTCTCCTTGAAAATTTTTTATTTCTTCTTTGTCGATGTCATAGTCTATACTATGCTACACTGTTTTGCATAAATGCATTGCCTTTATTGGGTTATAATCTTCTTTAAGGCAGGGCCTGTGTTATTTTTCATCTTTGTACACTTCATTTTTTTTTGCATTCGTTAGTTACTTAAAACTAGGATAAATAGGAAATAGCAAGTGAGCACTTAGCTGCCTTCCATAAGACAAAATTACCAAGGCCAAAAGGATTATAATGTCGAGTTCTGAAAGAACTGGCAGATGCAACATATTATATAGTCACTGTTAGCTGTGTTTGAAAGGTAATAGCAAATCAGAGAGTGAAGGAGATCTGGAAAAGAATATCTTAAGGTTCAAAAGAGGGGGAAGAAAGTAGAGTCCTTCCACTAAAGACCACTTAGCATAACTTGATTCTTAGAAAAAAATTAAAGAATGTTTTATCAAAGAGATGATTAGTAAACATATAATAATGTCTTCATCAAAAACATTGTGAAAGTCAAACACATTTCCTTTTTTTTTGGACATGGTTACTAGATTGCTAGATTAGGAAAATTTGGGAGACAGAGTTTATTTAGACTTGAGCAAAATATTTTACAAAGCCCTTTCAATTATTTTATGGGAAAGATTGAGAGATTAAGATAGGGAGATTGCAAGGATGGTTGGACTTAAGGAGAAGATAATAAGTTCTCTTTCAGATATGAGGAGTTTGAGATATGATTGGGACTTCAGGAAAAGATGCAGAACAGATACCTGATGATGTAGAAGTAAAATTCAGGAGAAAGATGAGAACTGAATATTTACATTTGGTAATCATTTGTGTGTAACCCATGTTCTGTCTCACCAAAGAAAAACAGTTCTGAATTTTCTAAGGTCTGATCACGATGTTGGAGATGTCTCATGGCTTATCTTTTCCCATCCAGAAATCTTTCTGGGAAAAAGTGAATTTGACCTGCTTCTTGCCCTTCTATAGGAATATTCAGTCCTCCACTTATAAGTAACAAGATACTAATAAATTTTGGAATTTAAAACATATTTAATGAAAAGTAGGTAATGAACAAAAATGGGGCTCCTCCCTAAGTTAGGAAAATTCTCCTAGTTTCCTCCTGGAAATGGAAATAAAACTCACAACAACAGGAGGGGGAATCTCAATAGCATAAGAGTTTAGAACTTTGTTGAAGGAAGTCTTCTCATTTCAGCCCTCACCTTTTCACTCTTCACACCTTTTCACAAACCTCTCTCTTTTCACTCAAATATTCTGATACAGCTTATCTTGAGTGAAGAGAGGAAAGGATGGCATAGAACAGGAATTCTATGGATGGATTTCAGGGAGTCCATGAATTTAGACTGGGAAAAAAATCTTTTTTTTTCTTTTACAAAAGTGGTTTCCTTTGTAATCTTGCATATTTTATTTTATTCATTTAAAAACATTATTTGGAGAAGGAGTTCATAGTCTTCATTGTCAAAGGGTTCTGCGACAGACAAAAAGTTAAAAGCTCCTAGTCTTGAACCAAGTTGTAGGGGATATATTTACATTTAGGTAATGGTAGGTTCCTGAAGATGATCGGACACATAGTAAGTGCTTCTATCTATCGATTGATTATTGGTTGGTTGGTGAAAGGAGATTAAGAAGTAGGAATCAGACAAATAATAGAAGTAGGAAAGAACAGTGTCATAGAAGCCAAGGGAATAGACGGTATTCAAAAGCCGCTGGCTATTGAGAGTGTCAAACCAACAGAGAGGTTCTTTTGGTGGATGTATTTAGTAGGTGCTTAATAAATTATTGTTGACCAACTGATATTCGTACCTTTATTTTTTCTAGTATTAAACAAAAATAATGGGGGTGAATGAGTACCCTTATTTTATCTCTGTTTTAGTTGGAAAGTTTTTACTTTGTCTACTGCAAATAACTTTAACTTTTAATTTTTACATACATACGTGTTTGTTATATTAAAAAAGAGGTATGATATGCCTGTTTTTAAAGTTTTTTTAATTATGAATGAACACTATGTTTTGTTGAAGGCTTTTTTTGTTAGAGGCAGTTAATTTGTGTGTTTTCTAGTGATTTGATAGTATAATCTTTACTTTTTAGCATCTGTTAAAATGTAATTTCAGAGATATGAATTTTGCTCTGAAAAATACTTTGTTATCCAAGTTTTAGTATGTTGTCTTATTACATTCTTAATTATAATTCATTGTTTCTATAATTTGTTCATTGAGCTAGTTGTTACTCAAGATGTTGTTGCTTTACATCACAGGCATTTGAGGATATACACTTCCCTCAAATGGCATCTCCCTTCTAACAGATAAAACCAGTTAAGCAAAGCCAATAAACACAGGAATTTAATCTTTATTTAAATCTATATTTTGTTTCATATTTGTGTTAAGGATTGTGATTTTATTGCATTATGATGTGTAAAGCTCTTGCTTATTATTTCCATCTTTTTATTGAATTCTCTATGACCAAGCACATTAATAATTTTAAAGACATTGTTTTTGCTCATAAATAGCTGTTTTGTTGGACATTCCCTTTCAGAAATCACTGTAATTCAGATTTCATTTTTCATTAATTTCTTCCCCTCTCTTATATTTTTTCCCATCTTGTTCATGTTATAGAATCTCAAATCTCCCATAAATATTATGTTATTTTCTCAATGCAGCTGACTGTTTCTTTAAGAACTTAGATGCTATGCCATTTGGCTCATATTTATTTAATAATCATACTTTGTTTTTTTCTGTGCTACATTTAAGCATAGACATGTATATTAAACAACTGATAGACATGTATATTAAGCATCTGATTGTATCTTTCGGCATTATATTGTTGCTGCCTTACCTGAAATCATGATTACAAACTTCTGTTACTTAGTATAGATAAAATACATGTTTCATTCTAGTACCTCATTTCCATTTTCTATATACCTGTGTACTTTTGACTGTTTTTTTTCCTATAACAAATCATTGGGTTTTGTTTTCTTATCCATTCTTGAGTTTTCTTTTGTTTTCTCAGTGAATTTGAGAGACATATTTTGTGTAACTTTGGATAATAAACATAATTTTGCATTTCAGGATCCTAATTTGCAAAATGCATTTTTAGATGACATATGACAACAATTTCAAATATAAATTTTTGATGCAATGGATTCAAGAAATATATAACTGGAATGCTGACCTGAGATGATTCAGTGGAGGAGGTAGCATATGCCCAACACTCTGAATGTTATTTATCAACAGTGACAAGATGCTTTACTAATGATGACTTGAAGGTAGAATATATAAAAACCATAATTGATAAATACCAAAGAACCTGACAAGTAGGTGACATAGTGGATAGGATGTTAGACCTGCCTCACACATTTAATCAATGTGTGAATGTGGTCATGCCACTAAGCATCTCTCTCAATTTCATCATCAGTAAAATAGAAATAATAAAAGAAAATCCATGTATCTACCAGGAGTGTTATGAGGATAAAATGAGGTAATATTTCTAGAATACTCTACAAAAATTAAAGCACTATATGAAAGTTAGCTGTTAATATTTATAAGATACTGGGCGCCTTCTCCAACTGGGACAGTAAGTTTCGATGACAGTTGTGCAATTAGAAAGTGAAAAAATTAAACAATTTTTTGCCATCCTTTGGATTTTTGAAATTTTTTTCTTTTAGCACTTTAAAAGAGGGACATCTATTATAAAGCATGAGAAATGACCTATCAAGTTCCCTTTCAGATATACATGATACCTAGTTCCATCAAGTACTATTTAAATCAACTCAAAACATTGTTTTCATTACTCTGTTTATGCTTGAGAAGCATTATTATGGAGTTATGCTATATATTATGGAGTTATGTTCTACAATACCATCTGGAAAAATGGAATTCCTCTAAATCAGAGGTTCCCAAATTTATTTAGTCTACTACCTGATTTTAAAAAGTTACTCAGCACCCTTCTGGAAATCTACTTTCTCAAATCCTTTCATGGCTTTTTGAAATGCAAGTAATTTCAAAAAATATAATTAAAAAACAATGATGTATCTTAAATTTGATAATGTATTGTGCATTTTAGGTTTTTTCCTGAAATGAAATTTTGATGATGCAACACTGCAACATATAACCATTTAGTATCATATTGTAAACTAGTTATTACTTTCACATATTCCTTCTGATACAGGCTGGAGTTCCTGACAGTGACCCCTATCAGCACTTGTTTATTAAGACCTGTTGGTAGTCTTGACCACTGGTCAGTTATAATATGCATTTTGTTTATTTATTTGGAAAATAATATAATCACTATACTTTAACTCTGTTATACAACAGATGAAACTTGTGTGAATGTTTTTTCAAAACTTTCTTCTCTTCTCTTCATTTACTATGCTTCCTCTACCCCTTTATTTTTATTTGGTGCTCCTCAATTGCATGGAAGGCTGTTACTGCTCCACTCTGGATCCTATCAGTGCCCCCTAGGGGGTGGTATTACCTATGTTAGGAACCTATGCAACCCTAGGAGCTAAATTGTGTCTGTACATATATATGTATATACACATGCATGTATATATAGCATAAATGCATATATACTTACATACATATATATATATATATATGCACATTGTAATGACAATTCTCATGAGTGAATTTTTATAATAAGGTTACAAGGGAAATGCCAAAACTTATTTGTAAAAAAAATATAGCTATTTTTAATTGAAATCTTTTAAAAATACATTACACACTTGCCTACCTTCTTAAACAGTACATTATGAACACAAACTTTTCTGGGTGATTTAAAGTCATTATTTTGAATATGAATTATTTCTCATGTCCAGGGCTTTTTTAAGTAGTAGAGTTCTTTCCTCTTATGAAAAGCAGCTTCAGACTGCTAGGCTTTTCAAGTTCTTGCATTTGCTTTTGTAGGTTTTCTTTTAAAAAGTCCTTTTTTGTTATTAGGTGTCACTTTTTCCTTATTAACAAATGTTTGCCAGTAACTCCTCTCCCCTCTGATTATTTGTTGCATCTAATCTCAGATGGGATTTGTTGCTGTTCAGTCATTCAGTCATGTCTAACTCTGTGACCCCAAGGACCATACTGTCCATGGAGGTTTTTTTGGCAAAGATACTGCAGTGGTTTGCCATTTTCTTCTCCAGTGGATTAAGGCAAACAAATGTTAAGTGTCTGGCCCAGGGACACACAGCTAGCAAGTGTCTGAGGCCAGATTTAAACTCGAGTATTCCTGACCTAGGTCCACTGCTCTATCCACTGTACCACCTAGGTGCCTCCTTCAGATGAACTATAGAAGCAGATAAACCAAACTTGTCAGAATTTTATCTACAATGAGTGGATATTGATTCTGAATGAAAGTCCTGTTTCTCTGATGGTCACATGTTAACTCTTAACAACCCAAAAGAATCTCAAAGAGGAATGATATAGAAGTGCCATGAATTCTGAATTGACATGTAGTGGTTATGTCCATTGCTTAGACCAGGTCACTTCACCTGGAAGAATTGGTATATAAGGAATTTCCAACATACAGCCAACAGTATGCATCCCATGATGATATTAAGCCACTCAATTTCCTGACCTATTCACTGGAGTATACAAAAGTACTTGAAGTCTTGTAACTATAGATTCTTACATCATAAAAGGCTCTTTTGGTTTGTTTCAATCTAAAACTACATAGCCTTTTTGCAGCCATAGGCCATTTGGAGATCAGACTACATCTAGAAAGTGATTATATGTGAAGTTTTCACTTCCTTGAACCAATGCTGAGAGACCAATGGGTCGCTGAAAAGCAGAAAATGCCTGTTGTGCCTTCTTTAGATGAGTATACATCGGTTTGTATACCATCAATAAACTCCACAACTGGATGAATCAAGTACGAAACTTTTTATCTTTCCTTTGAGACCCTGAACTAAATAAGGCAAAGAGGGCTAAAACCAGTGAGGTGAAAGGTCTTAGTCTGAGATTTCCCATTATCTCTCATTTCAGTGAAAATTCTACTCCATAGAAATGGATCCTGGTGTGGCTAGGTGGCACAGTAAATAGAGCACAGGCCCTGGAGTCAGGAGGACCTGAGTTCAAATTTGACCTTGAGCACTTAACACTTACTAGCCCTGTGACCTTGGGCAAGTCACTTAACTCTGATTGCCCTACCTTTCCCCTCCAAAGAAGCAAAAAGAAGAAATGTCTCCTGTTCATACAATAGTGACTTTTTTTGCCTTTAGGTCAATCACGTATGTTTTCTTAAGCTATTTTTTGTAAAACAAGTGGCCATTTTCCATCTCAAGCTCCCCTCTAGCAAATACAAACATCATGTTGAAGAAGTTAAAAAAAATATTTTCTGAAAGTAACTTTATTTTTCATTACAAAGATGAACTATTTTTTAAAATAAAAACTGTTAAATTGCAATATACATGGCTGTTTTTTGAGTGTTATTACAATAAAACAAAAAAGGGCTTTATTTACCTTGTTACTCCCCTTGTTTTTCTTCCAGTGTTGCAGAAGCAGATTAGGAGTCTGATTACTGAGTTTTGAGGCAAAGATAAATGTTCCCATTGCCTGCCTGTTGCCTCAGGGTATTTCAGAGTAAATAAAACATATCTGAATCCTAATGCTAGCATCTGCTACTTGGTAAGTAAAATGGAAAAGACAACAACTGGAAATCAGCAAAAGAAAGAGGGCAAAACTGATATTCTATTTTTCATTCCGTTGAGATCCATTGTACATAAAGCATTTGAGCAGAATTTTGCATTGCCTACTTAAATTATACATTTTAGAAATGACATCTCCCTATTCCTTCCCTTGTTTAGGGGTTGGAGGTGATTCATTGCCCCAATGTCTCCCTCCCATTAAATTTTGGCGGACTTTTAGGGATGACCTACAGACCCTCTTCAAAGTGTTGGTGTGTAGAACAGTGAGTGGATGTTCAGGAGTAAACAAGAAGGGAAGGGAAAAATGAGATCATTAAATGTCATAAAACAGTGACATTATTTCAGGACTCATTCTGAAGACCCTAGAATGGAGGTTTTCTTTCATGGGGATTCCACCATATGATCCACTTTCCTCTAGCCTCATCCACCTTTTTTTCCTTCCCCGGTACCAATGCATGTTTTAGTAGGGATCTACTTAATGACAAGTGGAAAAATTCCCACAAAATCCAGTGTTAGCTAAGGCCTGTCTTCATAAAAGGTGGTATTTAATAGATCAAGAAAATTAAAGTTTCATGGAAATATTTTTATAATGTGATTTGTTCTGTTGCACTAAGGACACCTTAATTTTCATGTAGTCAATGCCCTTTTATATGCTCGTTTCCAATTGGCTCCCATGGATGGGAGGTTTTGGGACTTGCTTATATTAGGGAAGATTGTCAAATTTTCAGCATGAGTATTTACTTCTTGGAAATCAGTAAATACTACAAATCAGGGTTTGAGTGACTGTTGATTGTACAAGCTTAAGCATGTTATGGAAAAAAAGTTAATAACGGAGATTAAACTTAAAAAGCATACCTTCAGTACCTTTTTTTGAGAGGGGGAGGAGCTAGTTGATAAATATTTAACAGAACATCTCTGCTCTTGTTTCAGTTCCCACAGCCTTCACCTTCTTTTTGCCTCAGCCACAATGAGGTATTGCCATAGCCTTTACCTTATGTGAGAGTCAGCTTTGTATTGAGGACAGAGATCTGGATTTGAGTCTCGAAGACCTAGGTTTGAATCTCAGTTCAGGCATTTACTACCTCTGTGGTGCTGGGCAAGTCAGTTAATTTCTCTAGGTCTTAGATTCCTCAGTTGTAAAAGGGGATAGTAATAGACTCTATCTCCCCAAACTGTTGTGAGAACAAACAAAGATAATATGCTTAAAAGTGCTTTTCAGAATTTAATGCATCTATGGCAACTATTACTGTTATTTTACCATTGACCAGAAATGTTTCTTCCACGAGCCAGAACTTTGAACCTCTTTTTTCTTAGATTATAGTTTTTTTAAAATTCTCTATTTCTCCTTCTGTTTAGTCCCTCCTTTACCTATTCTTGAATTTTATCCATATTATGACTTCCAGTCATTTTTGTCTCTTTTCCCCTCTACCGTCTCCTACTCTGTTCTCACTTTCCTCCCTCCACCTCTTGATCCTATAACTAAAGAGTTACATTTTCGACTGTCTAATCTCTTATTCTCTTATCTTATTATTCTCATCCCTTTACAAGCACCAACCCTTAGTTACCCCCAATATTTGCCTTCTATTTAGACTACAATGGAAGAAAACCACACAATTGTGTTCACTTGAGCCCACTAGGAGTCTGTGTTGCTTAATCTCAATTGTCTTCACTTCTGCCCAGCAATCATCTTACTCTTCACTAATTGAGTCTTACACTCTTTCAAATATTTTCTCTTCCCATGTGGGAACATCTAAAACAGTCCCTCCCCAATCTTTTTAGTAGACAGTCTCATTCCTATTTTACAGAAAAAGAGGCCACCCTTTTCCCCAATTCTGTGACT
Source organism: Pseudocheirus occidentalis (assembly GCA_028646575.1). Lineage (NCBI taxonomy): Eukaryota > Metazoa > Chordata > Mammalia > Diprotodontia > Pseudocheiridae > Pseudocheirus > Pseudocheirus occidentalis. The sequence continues at coordinate 255,155,634 of CM053595.1, read as the reverse complement.
CATATTCCCTGAATCACATCCTCAATTCTTTCCTCTTTTGCTCCAGTATTGGAGGAAGGAAGAATGAACCCTTTTCTTAAAGTTCAATTCTTTTTTTTCTGCCACCAATCCCATTTTAGGAGTTCAATAATTTTTTTTCAATTATACCATGTTATGGAAATGTTTGTTTTATGTCATGAATTAAAAATAAAATGAACAAAAATTTTAAAAAGAACATTTGTTCTAACAGTGATCAGTGATCTCTTAAGTGCTAAGTAATATTATCTTAGTTTTTATTCTTTTTTAACATCTCTGCATTGCTTCATGCTGTTAACCATCTCTCACCCTCACCAGGATACTTCTTCTCCCTGGCATTTCATGACACTGCTTTCTACTTGGGCTCTTTCTAACTGTTTGAGCACTTTGCAGTTTCCTTTGAATAGGTACACTTAGCTTGTGGGTCAGGTGTGTTAGCACACTCTGAAATTTTTCTCTTTGGTTCTGCCTCTTTTCTTAGAGCAAAGTGGTAGTCCTCCCCCAGGGTGAGCCAGGAGACCTTGGCCATGAGTCATGCATGGCCATGTTCTTATTTTAGATCAGTATCCATGGCTACACTCCCTATACTTGGGTGTACTAAAGGGCTTTATTCTTTGTCCTTTTTTTCTACTCTTTTTATACTCTTCCTTAGTGATCTCATTGGCTTTCACGGGTTCAAGTACTATCTCTATTCAGATGGTTCTCCAATGTACATATTTTTTCTCTTCTCTCTTCACAGAGTTTTGGTCCTGCTTCCCCAATTGCCCTTTGGCCTTCTTTACCTGGATACCCCACGGTTATATCAAAGACTACAGAGTAGCTTTGTGATGCTGGGCAAGAAACCTAGCCTCACAATATTCCATATTTTATGCATGTGCCTTTGCACTGTGTTGATTTGCCCTGTTCCTGGAATTCTCTCCCTCATTACCTCAACTTAATAGAATCCCATGAGACTTCAAGGGAAAGCTAAGTTCTCTCTTCTATATAAGGAGGCCTATCGGGAGTCCTCCAATTTCTAGTACTCTGTCTCTGAAATTACTTTATTTTTCAATGTATTTCTGTATTTACTTATCTGCATGTTAGTGCTTAGGAACCTCACCTTCCCATCTGAGTTATGGTTGGTGACTGTAACTGGGTCCTGTGTATCTTTCTAGATTCTGGTTGCACACTAACTCTGCCAGTGGAAAGGCCTGGGACCTTTGGATTCTGGATGTATTCTTAATCATATTTCCTCAGGCTCCAATCTCCAGTTCAACACATATAACTTTCTCTTGTTAAGTTTGAAGTACAAAATGCTAATTTCAGAATTTATTGATCTCTCTAATTCTTATACAAAGCATTAAGTCCTAATGATGGATCACTTCAGTGGCTTCCTCACATAGCCCAGGGTGTAGATGAAGTCTAGGTATGGCTAGATTTGTATTCTTTATGAAATAAAACAGTCTCCAGAATAAATATGAGTAGAGTAGATGACTGTCTCAGTAGTGGAATTTCAAGAGTAATGAGGAAATTGTATTGAACTGGAGAAAGCCTTGAGAAGTATAGAAACCTTGGACAATGGAATCTGGTATTAGAACACAGAATACTAGAACTGTCAGGGATCTCAGGGACCATTTTATCCAATTCCTTTGTTTTATAGATGAGGAAACCTAGAGCTAAAGGGCTTAGACAGCTTACTAAAGAGTAGAGATTAGAACCTAGGTCTCAAGCGTTTCAATTCATTACTCTTTCCACCACCCTTTGTGATTTCATTCCAGTTCTTAAAATAATTTCAAGGTGTATGGTGAATAGAATGCTGGGCTGGGAGTCAGGAAGATTTGAGTTCTAGTCCTGCCCCTGACACTTGTAAGTTGTATGATGCGAGGCACAACTTCTGTTTGCCTGGATTTCTTTCATTTTTAACATGTGGATAATAACACCACCTACCTCTGAGGTTAGGTGTGAAGATCAAATTAGATAATGCTTGTAAAGTGCCCAGCACATAGTAGGTGTTTAACAAATGCTTATTTCCCTAATCTTTGTAAAGTATCTGGTATATAGTATATATTAAATAAATGCTTGTTTCTTTACTGTCTGTCTATCTATCTATCTATCTATCTATCTATCTATCTATCTATCTATCTGTCAGCTAGGTGATATAATGGATAGAATGATGGACCTGAAGTTAGGCAGACTCGTGTTCCTGAGTTAAAATCCAGCCTCAGACAGTTACTAGTTGTGTGACCCTGGACATCACTGAACTCTTTTTCCGTTTCCTCATCTGCAAATTGAGCTGGAGAAGGAAATAACAAACCTCTCCAGCTATCTTTGCCAAGAAGACTCCAAATAGGGTCATAGAGAGTTGGACATGACTGAAAATGACTCAACAAGAACAGCAAAATCTATCTCTTATCTCTGTGTCTTCTCTCTCTCTCTCTCTCTCTCTCTCTCTCTCTCTCTCTCTGTCTCTTTCTCCTCCCTCTAGCTCTCATTAATAATGAATCTCGACCCAAGGCAGATGACTCTTGCTGTTCTCATGATGGATGATAGACCAAATGAACTAAGTAGTATGTGGGAATTAGGGAAGCAAGACACACACAAAATACAAGAGTAAAGGCAGCAATAAATCAGAGGCGAAAGAAATCACAGAAATCAAGAACACATAAAGATGTTAGGGAAGAGCAAGATGAAAATCCCCAGGGTCAGGAAAATAGTAAACAGGAGAGCAGAGTGGAGTGGAAAGAATGCTGACGTGGGAGTAAGCCAGCCTGAGCTCTGACACTTACTCTTTGTGTGATGACTGGATATGCCTCTCATCCTCCCTAGACCTCAATGCCCTCATCAGGAGAATGAGAAGATTATAAGTTAGAAAACAACTAAGGTTCTTCCCAATCTTGTATTTGAGTAAGGTCATAGAAGCAGGGCAGGACAGGTCAGGCAGGTTGGGTGAACAGGTTTGGGTAGCCTAGAGCAAAGGAAGGACTTGTATAATAGAACAGTTTTCTGTACTACACTCAATTACCAGTGATTTTTACATTTGACATGTGTGAGATCTAATACTGAGAGAGTTAGGAGCAGAGGCTTACAGTTGACAAAAATTACACAGTTGGCTAGCTGGGTAGTGAGTATAAGGATATGGATGTGACCTTTCAACAGTGACCTGTCTTGATTTCCCAAATCTCCCATGCCTGGAAGACATTTCCTCTTTGCCTCTGCCTCTTAGAAGCCATAGTTCCCATCAATATTTGGCTCAAAATCCATCTTCTACACAGATCCTTTCCTGAGCCTCTAGACTTCCAGATTTGAAAGCTTTCTCTCCTATCCCCTTCTCTCTTTTATATCTGTTGCCTATATTCCTATTCATACATATATTTGACTTTCCCACTTAGAATGTAAGTTCCTCGGGGGCACGAAGTGTTTTACTTTTGGCTATTATTCCCAGAGTCTAGCACAGTGCCAAGCATGTAGTTGTATTTAGTTAATGCTTATTGAGTGATTAATCGATATCCATCATTAGAGTTACCTCTTTGGATCAGCACCAGAGTCAGTTAGCAATGTTTTAATATGTTGGAAATTCGTGATTTCATTGGCCAGGATCTTCCTCCTGACAATAAAGATCACATGTACTCCATTAGTTAGTTGATAGTCTTTCAAAATTGATGTGATCTCTTTAAATTCATTACCCTGCAGACCATTTACTGATGAGCCTTTCTGAAATGAGGGAAGCTGACTCTTGGAAAACAGGACCACTGCATAATTGAAGACTTTCCAACTTGGAAGAAACTACCAGAGCTCACACTCTGCTGACATGGCATGGAAGAAAAGTCACCTCTATGCCAAGCTGAGGCAGAAGAGGTAACTTCTCTTTAGAAGTTCCTGTTAAAATACAAATATGTTGCTTGGAAGTGAAAGCATATTCACAATAACACCCATTACAATTTCATTTCCCAAGATGATAAGAGGTAGGGAAATTGGCAATAGTGAAATCCTTAAGTGGAGGAAATATGTGGAATGGAGGGAGAAAGGAAAAGAAATAATGAACATAAAGCTCTGGATATAAGGGAATGTAGTGGGGAGAAGTGTCTGTTGCTCTTTCTACTCCCAGTTACAATAATAATCACATATGCCTATATAGCATTGGATAGTTTACAAAACACATTCCTCAGATCTTCTATTTCCCTTTTCTGCCCCATATCATGTTCAGCTTTCTTTTATGCTTTGTCTTCCTCCCTTTCATTGTAAGGTCCTTAAAGGATGGCTTCCTTCCATCCTTCCTTCCTTCCTTCCTTCTTTCCTTCCTTGCTTCCTTCCATCTTCCTTCCATCCTTCTTTCTTTGTTTCTTTGTTTCTTTGTTTCTTTGTTTCTTTGTTTCTTTGTTTCTTTGTTTCTTTGTTTCTTTCTTTCTTTGTTTCTTTGTTTCTTTCTTTCTTTCTTTCTTTCTTTCTTTCTTTCTTTCTTTCTTTCTTTCTTTCTTTCTTTCTTTCTTAAGTGCTGTCTTCAGAGGACCTGCCCAGGGAGTTTACCACAATGAGTAATCCTAGCCACCTAGTGGATGGCATGCAGTCACTGGCCACATTTGGTAGTGGGGTAGGGACAAACTACCCGAGAGGAAGAATTTCAAAGTGTTATTACCTGTGTCAAAAAAGGATCTAGAATTGAGTTCAAAAGGAGTCTGAGAATTTCCAGGGAGACAGGAAACTGTTCATATTTATATACAAATCTTTCTGTTCATCTTTTTTCTTTCAACTTTTTCTTGAATTTCCATCTAAAGGCTCATTTTTTTACGCTCCTTAAAGTTTTTTTTTCCAAATATCTCAGAGGCCTTCCAGAAAAGTACTGCATTCAGTATTTGACTTAAAATTTCATCCATTTCATTCTTTCTTGTCACAAAACCACTTGAAATATCTCTTAAAATAGTGCAATGAATCAAAAGGGAGAAAATCCAGACATATAAGACATTACTGCTTCTGTTCCCCTTTGCAGAGCCTTCTAGGTCTATGTTCCACACATTTCCATTGTTTTTTCTGAATTTAGCATTATTCCTTTTAGCTACTATCATATATTTCTCTTTCCTTATGCAGATAAAATTCTTGATAAATGCTTATACAATTGGTACCTCTACTCAAGAGTATTTCCACTTTGTGACTATTTCCATTCACAAATTCTACATTCTAGTTGAACTAAACATGTATTTTCCAGCCTCTGTGACTTTGTTTACATTGTATCTTCCATATAGATGCCATCCCTTCACAGATCTCTGTTGGTCAAAATTCTATGCATTCTTAAAGACTCAGAGAACACAGAAACATACCTTCTTTCTTTCCTTGAAAAGGAAAGTGCAAGAAACTGTTTTTCATTTCCCCATCTCAAAGTAATATTTCCCTCTATGATACCATAGCAAAGATTTTTCATTTACCTCTGAACACGTATTATATTCCACCTTGTTTTCTAACTATTTGTGGCACACAGCTTATCTCTAGGGATGCAATACAACTTTCTTGGGGGTGGTGGTCGTGGTGGTGATAGTTCTTGTTCATCTTTGTATCCCTTATAATACATAGTAAATGCTCAGTAAATGTTCAGTGAATTTAGTCAAAATTTATTAGATACTTATTTAAAAAACCCTACACAAACAGGGCAGCTAGATGGTGCAGTAGATGGCAACTCAAACCAGGCTTTAGATACTTAACAGCTGTATGATCTGGGGGTAAATCAACCCCATTTGCCTCAGTTTTCCCATATGTAAAATAAGCTGGAGAAGGAAATGGCAAACCATTCTGGTACTTCTGCTTAGAAAACCCTAAATGGGGTCACAGAGAGCCAGACACAGAAGTGACCTTCTGTGGAGCTAGACAGTGCAGCATGCAATCTTATCCCTATTATATATACAAGGAAACTGAGGCATAGAGGAGACAGTTAAATATAACATTTCAGAGCTAGAGAGACTTGAGAGTTAATCTAGTCCAATTTGAAAAAGACCAGAGAACTCTATACAATATCATTAACAAGTGGTCATTTAGCCTCCTCCATTGATGGAGAACTTAGCATTTCCTTAGTTAATTCATTCTCCATTAAAATCATTAATGCATGTTGAGCTGAAATCTGTAACTTCCCTGAACACCATGCAACTATTGTTCATTTATTCTAGCTCTTCTGTTAGACTTCACTTCATTGAAAACGGAGATCATGACTCTCCTGGCTTCCACTTCCTATTCTCCTATTCCTCCCTAATCTTCTCTTTTCCATGCTATAATCATTACAAAGTCTCCTTAATTGGTAATCATGTATCATGGTTTCAAGAGGCCTTATTTATCTTGGCTGCCATTTTCTATTCATGTTCAGCTTATAAAGTATTCCTATAAAAACATGGCTCCCTGAATTTAAAACAACACTCAAGTTGTGTTCTGACCAAAGCAAAGTACAATGGAACCTCCCTTACTCTGTATACTTTACTTATTACTGAAGCCTAAAATTGGAACCACTTTGATGGTTAAACCTTCTCATGCTGTTGTTTCATATTGAGCTTGCTGTGCAATAATAGTCTCATGTCCTTATCATATTGCTTAGTCACTCCTCTGTCATCCAAACATTGTACAAAGATTTCCTTTAATCTAAATGGAGAACTTAAAATGTCCTGCTGTCCTTTGCTGAATCTGAAGGTACTATATCCATTTTGTAGTCTTTCATGTATCAGTCTAGTTTGTTAGATGGATCTGTGATCTCAGTGGTGTGGGCACTTTCTCCCTTGGAGATAAAAAGCAATTCTCTCTAAGTATTCTCATTCTCTTTCATTCTTATCTGCGTTCTATAAATCTTCCATAGAAGAGCCACACAACATGACAGAGTCTTTAACTTTATATTTATTATTCTCGATCAGTATAGCTCTTAGTTTGCCAGTTGTCTCTCCTTCTTGATAAACAACTAGTTCACTTCTTTTCTCATATATATATATGCATACATACATATATACATACATACACACATATGTATATACATGTACATATATGTATGCATAAATAATTATGCATGGTGATCTGAAATTCACAACTTCCCTGAACTCCATGCAATTCTTATTAACTTGTTCTATCTCTTCTTTCAAAGATTAGTTCATTGAAAACAAGAATCGTATCTCTCCTGGCTTCCACCTCCTCATTTCCTGTTCCGCCTCAATCTTCTCTTATCCATGCTAAAATCATCACAAAGTTTCTTTAATTGGAATCATATGGCACGGTTTCAAGAGGTCTCCATTACCTTGGTTGCCATTTCCTAGTCATGTTCATGTCTATACGTACACACATATGTACATATATGTGTACATATATGTGTATATACATATATAAGTGTACATGTCTGTGTGTATGTATGTGTATGCATATATGTAAAATATATAACTATATATATACATATATTGCTTATACTATTATGCACATATATATATATATATATATACATCTTTGATGGAGCCTTTTAAAAAGAAAATTAGGTTGTGTTCTAATATTTTGTTTCCATCAACTCATGCTGGCTCAAGGATTTCTCTTTCTACATGTTCACAAGCCATACTTTCAAGAAGATATTTAAGTTCACCAACTCTTACTTAGTTGTTTCAGTTGTACCCAACTCTTTGTGACCCCATTGGCAGTTTTCCGGGCAAAGAGCATTGATTGGTTTGCCATTTCCTTCTCTATCTCATTTTATAGATGAGGAACTGAGGTATACAGAGTTAAGTGACTTGCCCAGGGCCACACAACTAGTAAGTATCTGAGGTTAGATTTGAACCTGGGAAGGTGAATCTTTCTCACTCTGGGTTGGGTACTCCATCCATTTTATTACCTAGGTGCTCAAGCCCACAAATTAGAGAATGAACAAAATTTTATGATGCAAAAGCAATGGAATGGAATAATATTGTATCTTAAGAAATTATGAGTATTGAGAATTCAGAGAAGCATGCAAAATTTTGTATGAACTGATGCAGAATGAAGAAAACTAGGAAAACAATATACACAATGACTACAACACCAAAAAGAAAAAATGAGCATTGCACAATCACAATGATCAAGCTTGTCTTTCAAAAAGAGCTAAGAAAATGTAACTATCTCTTTTAATTGTTTAGGTAGATCAGAATATGGATGTAGAGCATCATATATGCTGCCAGATACAGAGAATTGCCTTTTTCTTCTTTCTTCTTCTTCTTCTTCTTCTTCTTCTTCTTCTTCTTCTTCTTCTTCTTCTTCTTCTTCTTCTTCTTCTCTCTCTCTCTCTGTCTCTCTGTCTCTCTCTGTCTCTCTGTCTCTCTCTCTCTGTGTCTCTCTCTGTGTCTCTCTCTCTTTCTCTCTCAATCCATCTGTCCATCTGCTTCTCTATCCATCTATTCATGTATCTGTCATAGGCAGAGAAAGTGGGAAGGACACATTTGGAAACGAGGATGAGACATGAACAAAATATAGTGATAATAATAAAAAGCAAAGGAATAAATATTCTAGAATTTTTCTAAGAATTGACATCCTAGTATTTGAAGAAAATCTTTTCTTAGTACTTTGAAAGGTAAGACATTTATCTCCTTCTAGTCCTATGGAATCTCTCCTGTTTTCTTCATTTTCTTAAAAATTACTGACAGCAGTTCCTCAATTACACCCACAAATTTCTTCTGTACCTAAGGCTGTAATTCATACAAAACTGGTGACCTGCAATCACTGAGGGTGGTCAGTTCATCTCTGATTATCTCTTCTCTCCTCACTTATCTTAGATTTCAATTCCCTATTTACCCTATTAACTTTTTTCCAGCCTAAAGATCATTCTACTGGGTGGACTAAAGAGATTTCCATGCCAAACCATCATCTTATCACATAATTGTTCCTGCTGTTGCCCATGGCATAGGTTAAAATGCTTGTTTTCATTTTACAGATGAAGAAACAGGCCTAGAAAAGTCTTATCCAAGGACTTATAGCTAGTTGAAGAGACAAGACTAGATTTAAATTTTGTTTTTGCCAATTTAGTCCAGTTTTACTTTCTACTAGCTTTAATGGCATTTAAGAAGGGACTTTAGTCCAATCATTTCATTTTACAATTGAGGAAACTGAGGCCCCCAAAGTTTAAGTAGCCTGTTGGATGTCACTCAGGCTTCACAGAGTCAAGATTGCAAACCAAGTGTTCACATTCCAAATCTAACTACACTGTCTCCTGGTAGCAGAGATCACATTATAAGATAGAACCCCAAAACCCTGGATAATATATTTTCATCTCTAATTTACATTGCGGTTTAAAAATGTCTCTCCATTTGGGAGCAATCTCTTTGTTGAATCCTAAGACAGCTACAATACAGGCACTTAGAGAGATCAGAATGTGGTCTAGGTTTTTGTTGGCCTTGGGAGAAATTGAAATCAGCCATTTTGTGGCAGAGAGAGACACATACTTAGAGAGCTCATGGAAAGGTGGGTCTTTTCATTGTTGTCCTTTGTTTTTGAAGAGGACCAATGATATTCATGACAAGTCTTAACTTGCTTCTGAACTAGATTCAAGAGAGGCAGAACAGCCAGGTCCTATGGGAAGAATGGTGGATTTAGGTCAATAGCATCTGAGTGTTCCAATTCCTATTTTGACATTTTGTGTGTGTGATATTCAATGAATCACTTAACCTCTTCTATGCCCAGTTTCCTCATCTGTAAAAGGAAAGAGGTTGGACACAATGTCTTCTAACTCTCAGACATTGAGAATCTCTTAGATGTTCCATTATTACCAATGCTACTCTAACTTTTACATCATGTTGCTTTTAAGTAGAAATCAAACATCTTTCAAAATGTGGTGCAATTTAATAAAGTTATATAAGACCTGAAATTATGGTTACTGGTCAATATTATGTTAGTACATTTCAGCTATGCCTGAAGAAGAAATGGATAAATTAAAGACCATTTATTAAGTGCCCTGTGTTCAAGTACTGTACTAAGTACTGGGGATATAAAGATTATAAAAAACAATCCCTGCCCTCAAGGACTTTGTCTTCTGATGGGAAGACATAATGCATAAAGACGGAGTTGTGGCCAAAAAGGAGTATTTTCATTTGGGAAGTTTCAGTGATCGTGAGTGGAGACATAAGGGAGGAGAAGCACCATATATTGCCCTTTCTTTGTAGGAATTTCCTTGAAATTACTTAACTTCTAAGTCACATTCATGTGGATACAAAGGTGCCCCAAAGGTTGAGTTGCTCTTTCACTGGTTTATATTCTAAAGGCACCCTAAAATACAGAGGTGCCCAAAATGTTGAGTCACTCATTCCCTGGCATTCTAACGTTTACCTTTATCTTGAAATACCACAAAACTTCGCCTTATCCTAAAATTCCTTGTCTTCTCCCATCCTGTGTCATAAATTCCTTGTCCTCAGCCTATATCCCTATCTTGCAAGACTCATCTTGACCTTAAAATTCAGTTTATCCTAAAATTCATTTTCTCCTCCCATCCTGTCATAATGATTCCCTTGCCCCCTTATCTTGGATTATTCATCCTCCTCAATCCCTAAACCTTCAACTCCCTTTAGAAAACCTAAAAAATACTTACATCATCATCCTATAGGCTGTATAGCTTTCTGGCTATATAAGTCTGGTCCTTGTTCTATATCATTGCCTTTATTTAGCTCTTTGCTCAGTCTCAAGCCCGTATGCTTTTATGTCAATAAAGCTCCCTTTGGCTAAAGAGAAGTTCTGATTGAATTCTTTCAGAACTGAACCAGCTCCCCCTACTATGACTTCATCAACATGATCATTATAGAGAAATAAGATTTTCAATGTAGTGGGGATATTAGAGACCACTTTGGACTCCATTTTACATATGAATAAATACATTCAGATGGGAAGTGACTTGCCTAATATCACACAGTCAATGGGCATGATCCTAGGTATCATGACTCCCCGTTCAGGGCCCTAATCAGTCCATTTCACATTTGTTGTAGTTGTTAATCAGTCATTTCAGTTGTGTCTGACTCTGCATGACCCCATTGGGCATTTCTTGGCAAAGATACTGGAGTAGTTTGCCATTTCCTTGTCTAGTTCATTTTAGAAATGAGGAAATTGAGACAATGAGAGTTAAGTGACTTGCCCAGTATCACAGAGCTAACAAATATCTGAGGCTGGATTGGAATTCAGGTCTTCTGACTCTAGGCCCAGTGCTCTAGCCTAGTCACCCAGCTACCTACTTTACATTTGACTCCACCAGAAATCAGGATTTTTCTGTAGAGTTCTTTACATACATACATGCATATATACATGTATTTCTATATCTATAACTAGCTTTTTTGATTGTTTAAAAAATTTTTTAAAAAGATGGTCAGAGAGAGACCGGTAGTACTATATTCACCGATTTTCCCAAATTACTCTCTTTCTTGAGGATTTATTCCTTTGTGTGTCTGAGACTGACAAATAAATTTCTAAAGGTTCATAGCTTCTCATTAATGTTCCCTTCTCCAGACATATTAAAATAATGAAAGCACTCATCAAATTGGGTACAGAGATTGTTATCAGTGGAAATGAACTGAAAGGAAAAAAAAATCATACATTGATTCATTAATGGATAAATGACTCAGTAAAGTTGAGCATACAAAATCATCTGGAAAAAATTATTTGCTCAAAAATGTCCTCAAAGCTATCTATATACTCCAGACATTAATAATAACTGACATAAAGTACTTTCAAGTTATGAGGCCCTTTATATACATTAGCCCATCTGAGTCTCACAACAACCCATTGAAGCTGGTACTACCATGCATTGTTATTCCCATTTTTTAGATGATGAAACTGAAGGCAAGTGAAGTTAGAGTGACTTCCTAGGTCATAGAACTATAGTAAGAAACAAGATAGAACTTGACCCCAGATCTTTATGAGTCCAAATCCCGTTATCTCCCACAGATGGTGGCATATTTATCTTGCTTTTATTTTGCAGAGAAAGCAGCAGAGTATTTTCCCAAAGTGCCAGGGAATTATATCCCCAAATTCATCAATTTCAGATATGTGTGTGTGTGTGTGTGTGTGTGTGTGTGTGGTTTTTGTTTTCCTCTTTTAGGCATGTACTGTCTCTGAAATAGGATTTACATAAATTAAATTTAAATAAAATAGCTCAGATTTCTCTTCTGCGTCAGTGATTAAAAGCCCAAACACCACCCATACTTTGTTTTTAGAGTAATATACGGTCCCAGCAAACTGTGAATTCCTTCAATTGAAGCAAAACAAATCATAGGGACATAAACCACGGAGAAGGGATGTGTAGAATGGGTAATATACAATGACAGCAGGCAGAAGGTGACACCTCTACTGTGCTTTGGCCTTGGGCATCCATTTGAAGGGGAAAAATACATCCAGCCTGCAACTTACCTCTCTGGGAAAAATATCAGGGCACTCAGGGAAGAGGTGGGGCTGAGCTGCTGGAAGAGATAATAATAATAATAATAATAATAATAATAATAATAATAATAATAATAATAATAATAATAATAACAACAATAATAATAATAATTCACATTTTAGTACTTTAAGATTTGCAAAACTCTTTATGCATATTATCTCATTTGAGCCTTATGACAGCCCTGTGAAGAAGATGTTGTTATTATCCTCACTTTTACAAATGTAGAGAGTGAGCATGAGACAGGTTAAGGCACGTGAAGGTCCCACAGTCAGTCAACCAATATTTATTCAGTTCCTAACTATATTCTAGGCACTATGTTAAGTGCTGGGGATAGAAAAAGACAAATGTGGTCCCTATTCTCGAGGAGTTTACCTTCTAATGGGAGATTTAATATATGTAATTGGAAGGTAATTTCAGAGGGATGGAATGACGGGGATGGGAGGGGACAGAAAAGTCTTCATGGGGAAGGGGATTGAACTTCAAATGAAAGAAATCCTGAGAGGCCAGGAAATGAAGGTGAGAAGGGTGAGGATTCCAGTGATGAGAAAGAGCCCAGTGAAAAGGTGTAACTCTAGTGAGTGTCAGAAGCAGGACTCAAACTCAGGTCTTGACTCCAAGTTCAGCACTTGGTGTACTATGCCAATAAAATTATAGAATAATGCATAAATTTAAGTTTGTGCTGTTGAAATGTTTTTTCTTCTAGAATTCTGCACTAATTCTCTCATCTACTTACCCTCAAACCCAAAGCAAGCAGTTTTCAAGTTGTAAAGGAATCATCGCTTCTAGAATCTCTGTCCACATGGCCTCAAACAACCACCATAGGCTTCAGGTCAATAAACATGTGGAGCTGTATAGAGAAGGCAGCTTGTTTTATGACTGTGTGCAGTGATTGGTTGCTGTGGTTACAGCAAAGGTGTGCAACTTCCAGGGTCACATCAGACCAAGCTTGTGTGCTCAGAATTGTAACATCAAATTTAAAGATAAAACATCTAGATTGCCATCAGAAAATTTGTCATATGGAAGCTTCACCTATTGAATTGCTACATCTGTAGGATTCACAGAATGCTTTGCTTCTCATCTAGATATTTATTGTATTTAATTAAAAAGAAATAGCCTCTAGTAAAGTATTACTTCCATATCTTATTATGGTGTGGAGGTGACCTTCCTGTTTATGTTCAAAGGCAGAGCCTACCGACCTAGAAAAAGCTTCAAGCATTTGCCTCTAGATGGGCTGACTGGGTCCCTATCACCCAAAGACCTGCTGATCTAAATTTGAAGCTCATTGCCAAAATAGTTGGACATAATTATAACCGACAAAATGCTTTAAAGTTTGCAGAATGATTTATGTATATTACCTCATTTGATCCTTCCAGTTATTCTGTGAGTCGGGTGCAATTAATCCTCCCTTTTTGAGGTGGTACAATAGATAGAGTGCCAGTCCCCAAATCATGAAGACTTATCTTCCTGAGTTCAAATCTAGCCTCAGATAATTACTGACTGTGTGCCTGGGCAAACCACTTAACCTTGTTTACCTCAGTTTCCTCATTTGTAAAATAAGCTAGAAAAGGGAATGGCAAACCACTCCAGGATCTTTGTCAATAAAACACCAAATGGGGTCACAAAGACAGACAGAGTTGGACATGACTGAACAACAAACAACATTGCTTTTCAAAGCAATGCCAAAGACGCTTAGCTGTGTGACCTTGGGCAAGTCAGGAGTTGATGAATTATTTTTTTCACTGAGTGGAAACAGCCACTTCAATGGTCTTAGTGGTGGATACTTAGAGTATATATACTTCCAGTTGTGGTTTTTCCTGGGATCCTACCAAAAACTGAGAGGTTCAAAGAAACTCATGAAATATGATGATTCATTTTCAGGTACTACTTTTTCACTTGCTACTCCTTCTTTCTGGATTGTTCTTTCTTCCCTCTGCCTCCTGCTTTTCCTAACTCTTTTAAAAACTTTTCTTAAATTCTGAAGCAATAAGTAGACAGAAACCATGTATAAAGGTCAGAATATTGCCTTTGGAGTCAGGAAATTTTGGGTTTGAATCTAAAACAATGCTGTTAAACATTTTTTTCAGTTGTGGCCTACTTTTTTTTTAAAATTCCATTTGGAGTTTTCTTGGCAGAGATACTGAAGTGGTTGTCCATTTCCTTTCCAGTTCATTTGTATAGATGAGAAACTGAAATAAACAGGGTTAAGTGACTTGTCCAGGGTCATGTAGCTGGCTTCTGAGGCTAGATTTGAATCAAGAAGATAAGTCTTTCTGGTTCTAAGCCCACTGCTCTATGCATTGTACCTCTAACCTACCCTGACATTTAAAAACTATGTTTTAAAAACAATATTGATTGATTTGGTGAGAATCTCTCAGTCTGTCTCAGCTTCAGTTTCCTCATCTGTAAAATGGGTCTAATAACACCTGCTTTGTCTCACAGACTTAAGAAAAATGAGATGGCATACATTTAAAAAAATTCAAAGCATAATATACATATAATTCTCATAATTAAACTATCTGTGATTCTCATTAATACAAAGAAATAAAATGGGAAGGTATTTTTCCTTTTTTTTTAAATCAATTAGGCATTTTCTTAAATTTTTACTAGGGATATTCATATGCTGGTCTAAGGAAAGGAATTCATTATAAACAATACATTTTCCAAATTGCTCATGGGAAAATGAAATGTACGAAATCTTTTAGGCAGCATGCTAGTGATGCCGAACATGTTTCCTTTCTTAAAAATGTACAATTTTCTGTTGTGTATAGACAAGCTATTTGAATAGAAGCATGAGATGCTTTCTTCCTAAAACTACCCATGGGTTCAATGACTAAAACTACATATTGTGAACTCAATCTACTAACATCATTGGTTATCACCAAAAAAAAAAAAGAATAATTACTTTGCAGCTTTAGAAAAAGAGTCCTTTAGAATTTCTTTTTCCAAAGACTGACAGTTTTGGCTACAGGGGTGGCTGGGATTGGTGTGATGCCTTAGTTCCCCTAGTGAAAGCACCTCTCTATGCTGTAACAATGACATCCCACAGTGTTGCAGGCAGACAGCATGTTCCACTCTGCATACACAAAAATCTGTTTTGTTAGACTTAGTAAGTTACTGTTCATTTTAGTGCCAAATAAAGCATCCTGATGCTGATGAATTAGAAGAGAACCAAATATCCCACAGATTTCTGGGAGCTGTGGGGAAGTCTATTACTCCACTCATCATCTGGGTAACAATGCATGGATGGAGAAATGTACCAGGATATTAAAAGGACTTGGAGGCTTCAGGGTACAAACTAATTGGCATGAGAAGAACTTTCAATTTCTGTAGAATATGGCTTTTTAGAAATAGGCTCTCCTACTTCAAATGTAGTTGTGGAAGAAATAGGAGGCAGGGTGGTCAGATGGCTGGTTTGGGGATAGGGTAACCTGTTCTACTCAGAGACAATGAACAAGCCAGTCATTTGAGTGAAAGCCAATTAAATCTGATTTTTTTTGTCCCCTATTGACAATATACCTAGCTGATTTCACTTTTCAGCTGGTTGCATTGATGTTGGCAGACACAGACCTGGTTTATTAGGCTGTTTTGTCTTTCACAGAGCTGTTAAGTGAATTTACAAATCCTCACCCTCTCTGCTTAAGTTTTTTCTTTTTAAAATTCCATTCAATAAATATTCATTATGCATCTGATAGGGGCAACTCAGAACTCTGAATCCAAAGAGCTTTTGGGAATAGTAATTAGGCTTTTAGCCCAATGCCCTTAGACATCATTCTGGGAATTGTTATGAGAGTTTCCCAGTCTGGGTTCCATGAGAACCAGGGAAGACTTTTACCCACATAAGATATGTAAGACTGGGGTTGGGAATGGGGGTAAAAAAGTGAGTAGCTAAATTGAAAAGAAAAAGATTTATTTATTAGTATGCCAAGGAAGACCTCTCAGGCTCATAGCAGTTTTTGCCTCTTAAGATAGAGACTTGGATTTTTATAGCTTTTGAGACTTGCTTAGAGTATACAGTCAATCAATAACATTCCTCAGCAGAAAAGAAATGGGGGAAGTATGCAAGCCTCAGTCACAGAAAGTGAGATCTTCTGTAGGAAAAATGCATTTCACTCTCTCCCTCTTTTCAAAACAAATTAATTTATTCATTTTAAATTTTCCACATTTACTTCAAGACCAAATTTTTTCTACCTCTCTCCCCTCTCAGCTCTCCAAGATGTCCTTTAATTTGATATGGACTCTACATATGGATTCCTTTTTTTTTGAAAGGGAAAGGCAGGGCAATTGGGGTTAAGTGACTTGCCTAAGGTCACACAGCTAGTAAGTGTCAAGTGTCTGAGGTCTGATTTGAAATCACATCCTCCTTACTCTAGGGCTGGTGCTCTACTCACTGCACCACCTAGCTGCTCCTACATATACATTCTTATTAAACATATTTTCATACTAGTCACATTGTATGGAAGAATTAGAACATATGGGAGGAATCACAAGAAAGAAACAACAAAACAGATTTTAAAAAGAGAACAAATGCTTCTATATGCATTTAGACTTTGTATTTCTTTGTTTGAATGTGGATGACATTTTCCATCATGAATCTTTTGGAGCTGTTTTGGGTCCTTGCATTTCTGAGAAGAGCTAAGTCTATCACAGTCAGTCATTACACAATGTGACTGTTACTGTGTACAATGTTCTCCTGGTTCTGCTCACTTCATTCAGCATCAGTTCATGTCAATATTTCTAGGTTTTCTAAAGTCTGCCTGCTCATCATTTCTCATAGCAAGACAGTATTGCATTACATTCATATACTACAACTTGTTCAGCCATTCCAAAATTTCCAGTTCTTCTCCACCACAAAAAGATATGCTATAAATATTTTTGTACATGTAGTTCCTTTCCCCATTTTTATGACCCCTTTGGGATACAGCCCTAGAAGTATTTGACTCAATATTGCTGAGTCAAATAGTATGCACATTTTTATAACTCTTTAGGCATAGTTCCAAATTCCCCTCTAGAATGGTTGGGTCAGTTCACAACTCTGTTAGTTTTCCAATGCATATTTTTATTACACTTTTATTACACTTGACACTTACTAGCTGTGTGACCTTAGACAAGTAACTTAACCCCAATTGCCCTGCCTTCCCCTCTCAAAAAAAAAAAGGAATCTATATATAGAGTCCATATAGGATTAAAGGCCATTTTGTAGAGCTGGGAGGGGAGAGAGGTAGAGAAAATTTGATCTTATAGAAGTGAATGTGGAAAATTAAAAATTAATAATATGCATTAGTGTTCCAATTTTCCAACATCTTCTTGTGCATTTATCATTTTCCTGTCTTGTCATATTAGTCAATCTGATAGATGTGATGTTGGGTCTAAGAGTTGTTTTGATTTGCATTTCTCAAATTTGTGGTGATTTAGAGCATTGTTTCATATGAGTATAGATAGTTTTAATTTCTTTATCTGAAAACTGCCTGTTTGTGTACTTTGACTATTTACCAACTGTGGAATGATTTGCATTCTTATAAATTTGACTCAGTTCTATATATATCTTAGAAATGAGGCCTTTATCAGGGTCACTGGTTGTAAAATTCTTTCTCTATTTTCTGCTTCCCTCCTAATCTTGGTTGCATTGGTTTTGTTTGTGCACAAACTTCAATTTAATGTAATCAAAATTATCCATTTTGCATTTCATAATGCTCTTTAACCCTTATTTGGTCATAAATTCCTCATAAATCTCACAGGTAAGCTATTCCTTGCTCCCCTAATTTGCGTATAGTAGCATCAGCCTTTATATCTATTTTTTTACCCATTTTGATTTTATTTTGTTACACAAAGCAAGGCAAACACATTTCTCTTTAGTTAGTAATCTCTAAGATAGTGGAGACATCCTTCAATTTTTCATGAAGGTCTCCCTTAGTGAGAAGACAGGCAATTAGAAATTTCTGCATTCTACCTGTTGTACCCCTCTCCCATTCCCCTCCCTCCCTCTTTACTCCCTTATCATGTTGAACAGTTAGGTGGTAAAGTGCACAGTGCCCTGGGTCTGGAGTCTGAAAATATCTGAATTCAAATTTGATGTCAGCCATCTGACCCTGGACAAGTGGCAACCTCTGTATGCCTCAGTTTTCTCAACTGTAAAATAGGAATAATAATAGCACCTACCTCCTAGGTTTGTTGCAAAGCTTAAATGAGGTAATGTTTTAGAAAATTCTTAGTTCTGTGTCTGGGACAGGTAGAGTGTTTAATAAATGCTTGTTTCCTCCCTCCCTTGGCCCCTTCATTCCTTTGTTCCCTCCTTCCCTCCTTCCATCCACCCTTCCTTCCTTCCTTCTTTCCTTCCTTCCTTCCTTCCTTCCTTCCTTCCTTCCTTCCTTCTTTCCTAAAAGAATCAGTGCAGCCCATTCTATTTTTGCCGCTTAGGAGGGAAATAAAGAACAGCTCAAATGTTTCCTATTGACACCACGCAACACTCTTTCTGTCCTTGGAGATTCCTTTATCTGGGGAGAAGACATTTCTCCCAAGCTCACAGTATTCATTTTCCTCCTCGTCCTCCTTCTCCTCCTCCTCCTCTTCTCCCCCCTCCAACTCTTCCTCCTCTTTCTCCTCCTCCTGGGATACAGTATGCTAACAGAGCTACTGAAGAACCAGAAAAGAAATTTTTTGTTAACTGAATTTCTTGGTGTTGTAAAACAGTTCAGCAACAGAAATGGATAATATTTTATCAGTGAAAATGACATTAAAGAAGTCTTAACATCTGTTTTGCCATTGTATCCTGAGGATCATGGGACTTCTCCACCTTACTTGCAGCGGAATCCTTCCATATGTGTTGTCTCCCCCATTAGGATGGGAACTCCTTCAGAGCTGGGAGTGTCTCACTTCTTTATTTGTATTGTCTGTGCTTGGCACAATGATTCACACATACAAAGTTCTTGGACATAGATTGAGCACATTTCTTTAATGGAATCTAATTGAATTTGTATGCCTTGAGGAAACAAGATTTCCTTGTAGAGCCCTAATACTCTGTGCACTAAGGGACAGAAATCAGCTTGAGAGATTATATTAACAATGCAGTATTAACAATGCCTATAGTAACTATAAATTTGCTGACATGGTTATTAATCAGAAAATGTAACAGGCTCTCTACATGGGGGACATACCTAGAATATTTATTCAAATACCAGAAAACTGAGTCCCAAAACCGGAACATCAAAGCCATCACAGTAGCCATGGAGTTGGGACACATAGTTAATGTAGTAAACACCTGCACTCTCAAGCCTTCAAAACAAAACTGACTACCTCAGGCAAAGATCCTCCTTTCCTCACTCATGGCAACAGCTCAAGGTCCACACAACTTTTGCCCAGCAGCTCTGGCCCCCCACAGTTGCAGTCCCCTGCAGTCCTCAGCAGGAGTTCTTATCAGAAGTTCCAGGTGGCTCAAAAAAAAAAGACGTTTGTGCCAGCATCTCCTCTACTTCCAGTCACCACCCTGGCTCCAGCCTGGCTCCTATTTGGCTCCAGCTCCTCCCTATCCCACCCCTTCCTGCTATATCAGCAAGTTCAAAGGCATGAAAGATCTTCAAATCCCATTACCATTACATTCTCATGAAAAAAAGCCTTGGTTGTTGGTCTTTAATGAAGAGTCCAGACTGTGTTTAAGATATAGCTGGTTTATACCCCTACTTCACATAGAAGAAGTAAAAAGTGCACCTATACTAGGAAGAATATTCTGTGATTAACACTATGATTTTAACATTTAATTCCACACTTAATATAAAAAAATAAGACTATCTGACCTATGGTCAGTAGGTCAAGGGCTTTGTTCCTCTCCTAGGAATGGGAAAACTTTAACTAATCCATTCTCTGTCTCTCTCTGTCTCTCTCTCTATCTCTCTGTCTCTGTCTCTCTTTCTCTCTCTGTCTCCCTATATCTGTCTCTGTCTGTCTGTCTGTCTGTCTCTTTCTCTCCCCCCTCCTTTTCCCTCTTTTCAGTCTAAGGAAAGTTTTTAGAAAGAACCTTGGAAAGAGCTAAGTCCAAGTTGACAAAAATAATTAGTATTTCTGAAAAAAGAGGAGGTTTGCAATTCTTGAAGATCTAAAAGCTTATAGATTTTCCTGGAGAACACCTTGAAGGAGTCAGGAAGTTAATTAGGTGGCATAATAATAATAATAGTAATAATAATAATAGAAGTAATGTGGTAGAAGTTTTATAATGTGGAAAAACATTTCTTGTCATTCTGTTATATATTGTACATAAGAATATTATCAATACAAATTTCCCTAGTACAAAGAAAATATGGCTCCTAGCTTTTGGTCATGCTGTTCCAACTCTGTGGTTCAGAAATTGAAACAAATTTTCCCATAAAACACCAGCAAATGAGGAATGCTTCAGAGAACCATATCCTGGCTCTCCCTCTAGTGCTTTATGGAATGTAAAATATTGAAGAATCTTCATTTGAAGGTCAGAAAATTTACTCTGTGTGTGTGTGCGTGCGTGCATGAGTATATGGATTTTTGAATCCTGATTCAGAATTCACATAAAAAATGAGGTTCTATCCTGTTACACATGACTGCCCTTTCTTGATAGACAAGTTAGGCATTCTCCAGTATAATTAGTGCCCATACACTGACATTGGTGGAATACACATGAGATTCTTTTTTTTTAATTTTAATTTATTTTCTTGGTTACATCATTCATTTCCACAAGGTTTTGAGTTACAGATTTTCTCCCCTTTTTGCCCCTACCCCCCAGCCCAGAACATTGATCCCACTGTAAGGCCCCTCCCACAATCTGTTCCCTTTTATGCCCTCCTCCAACACCCCTCTAGCTTTGTAGCAGGGCAGGGAGGGGCTCCCTGCCCCGGTGCCTGAATGTATTATTTCCCAGTTACCTTTGATTGTATAGCTTTAAATACAAGATTCTTGCAATTCCTCCCCTGTCACCCACTCCCACTGGGAGGAGCAGCAATTCAATACAGGCTGTACCTGTGTAATTACACAGGACATCTCCATGGTGGGCAAATTGTGA